>LR812523.1:49169936-49769936 GCA_903798195.1 Danio kyathit | reverse complement strand
GAGGGTGAAAGAACAACATGTTTTAGCATGTGAAATATTTTAACGCATAAAGATTGATAATGATTTGTCATGTCAGTTGTAGTATGTACTTCGCCATTCTCTTTTAAAACCTCTGTCTGGATTTCATCTTCCTCCTCACGGTTAACGGTGTAACAGTAGCGCTCAGGTGTGCTGTGCTCCGATACATCCACATCCTCTACTTGAAAACAAAGTCATTCATCATTTATATAAGCATCACACAACACAAGTAGTGGAGTAAAAAGTGCAACAATCCCAGATGCTTCAGGTCAAGTCACATCAACTTTAAATTCTATATTCTGTGTTGCATTTAAAGCAATGGTCTCAAACTCAATTCCTGGAGAGCCGCAGCTCTGCACAGTTTAGCTCCAACCACATCTAGCACACACCTGCTTAATAGTCTATAGTAGTCTTGAACACCTTGATTAGTTGGATCTGCTTTTTAATTAGGGTTGGAGCAAAACTGTGTAGAGCTTTGGCCCTCCAGGAATCAAGTTTGAGACCTATGATTTAAAGGGATAGTTCACCCAAAAATGAAAATTCTGTCATCTTCAACACAAAAGTTTGAAGAAATTTGAAAACTGGTAACATTGGTAATCATGGTATGAAAAACAAATACTGTGAAAATAGGTTACTGGTTTCCAGCATTATTCAAATATCATATTTTGTTTTGATGATGATGGAATTTTTTTTTTTGGGTGAACTCATTTCTTTATGGGACAGTTTGGGAAACTGCCTACTTCCATTAAAAGTATAGAGTCAATGGCTGATGGATGACTATTAAAAAAATCTGTAAGTTCACATGAGCACATGCATTGTTGGCTTAATAACCGTACACTGTAAAAAATAAACGTTATTTTACAAGTAATTGTATTTTTTTACAGAATTCTCCAGTTTTTTCATTCTACAGTGAAATACCTGTTGTTTTGCAGATATGTTCTGTTATAAAACATTCTAACATTAAATTTACAGTTATTGCTTGTATTTTGGTATTACGTTTTTTCTGTTTTTTTAAAGGAAATGTTCTGTAGGAGCAGGGAGTCTGGGAGTAACACGTCATTTTATTCCTGTAAAAATAGGGAAACAAAAGTTCTGTCAAATTGTTTTTAGTGAAGATAGTAATCATATGAAGATTATCGTGAGGTTAACAATGTCAAATAATAGCCTATTGTTTGTAGACTGCATATAATGCATGCACTGTAAACTATAAAATGTTTTTTTACTACTCTATTAATGTTGCTATGCTAATTGTTACGATCACCAGTGATCTAGTGGCTGAAGATCGCTGAAAAACTACACACACACTACTTTAACGAACTACAACTTCCAGTATGCACCTCGCACACCCGGGTTTCTGATTCTGACTGATTACACACACAGCCAGAAGATCTGTAAAGTGAACATTACGTTTCCCCTTGCCTTGCCACGTTTGACCCCTTTACTTTGCTATTTTGTTTGCCGCCTTTATGCTTGGGATTATCTGTATGCACCTGTTTGTTCCTGTTTTAACCTTTAATTGCACGGTAATTCTCTTAATAAACTGCTATTTGATCCTCAACTTTGTTGTGCAGGTGTTGTTTAACGATGACCAAATGTGTTGTTCGCAAATATTTTTTATAAAATAAATTTGTATTTTTTTAAGCAATCTGTTTTAGAGTTTAACCTATAAATCCTAAAAATATTTGTTATTATAGTTTATAGTCATACTTACAGTGTTTTATGACAACAGCAATTATTTGTACCTAAGCTTTTTTTAATCATTCTTTAAAATATATATGTTTTCTATTTTAAACGTATGTTAAAAAGGGAAAATGTATGGAATATTTAGAGATTTCATGTATTTAGAAAATGATTACATGAATTAATCTATATAATCACATTAATTAATTTGTATAATTACATTAATAACCTGCATAATTACAGTAATAATGTTTAAAATCACATTAATATATCTGTATAATTACAATAAAAATATATATATTTACAGTAATAATTTGTAAAAGGACAGCAATAATCTGTATAATTGCAGTAATAATTAGTCAAATGAATTTTGAATTATTATGAATTAATTTAATGAATTTTGACCTTGAAGTATGTTCTGTATTTTTACAGTTTTTGCTTGTAATTTTGTTAAATGCTTATTTTCTGTAATTTAACAGAATATCTCTGGAAGCAATGCTGCCAGTCTTTTGACTGTTTTTGTTTATTTATTTATTTTTTTTACAGTGTAGCTGTTCAAACTGATTATCATTTTACAAGAATAATTAAAGGCATAGTTCACCCAAAAATGAAAATTCTGTCAACTTCAACACAAAAGAAGATAGTTTGAAGAAAATTGGAAACTGGTAACATTGACATTCATGGTATGAAAAGGAATACTTTGGAAATCAGTTTCTGGTTTCTTCAAAATATCATATTTTGTTTTGATAATGATAGAATTTTTATTTTTGGGTGAATTCGTTTCTTTAAGGGACAGTTTGGAAAAATGCCTACTTTTATTTAAAGTATATAGTCAATCGCTATTAAAAATAATAATTGTTTAAATTCCTGTAATCATGAAATCAACCGGTCCCCAAATTGTATTATTTTTATTCTTCCTTTTGCCAATTTTGTTTTTCGACCTGTCAAAAATACTTAACTGATGATCAACTAATTTTGCAAATGTCAAAAAGCCTCTGATGGTGTCTTAATCTACATTTTAAGAGTTCACACTTAGATATTGCTTGATAATAATAGCAGGTTTGGCATGTTGTCCTGGGGGAAAACCCTGAGCTCGGAGATAATTGAGTCCAGGGCTACCGCCTGGTCAATGAGCATGTAAGGGGGTACGATATCTGGTAGTTCTCGAGAGCTCCCCCTGGTAAAGGAGAAAAAAGGGGGGAGATGGGGTGGATGGGAGGTTTCATCGGAAAACAAACATAAGGGAGTAGTTTTAGACAGACTATTAATAGTGATTGGATTAATCTGATTGGCTTACAGCTGCGATCATATCCTCTCGAAATTAGTATGGGAAACTTAACTTATCAGAAGTAGTTTCACATTTTCATTAATTCACACAGATGTTAATTCCCAGAATACTGTTCATAAAGGAGAGGGTATTTAAAGTGTTTAAATGCTGATTTAAAAATCATTGTAGCAAGTAATGCAGGGCAAAGAGCTGTGTGAGCGGAACAAGGCCGGTGGTGGTAATCGATTTCTAGTAATTTAACTAGCAATTTCTGAAACAAAGAGAATTCTTGTTATGTCTAATTAGCTCATTACCTGTCCCGTTGAGTGGTGTCCCACATTCAAATTCATCTTCTCCAGTCATCAGCTCAAACTCTGATACGTTCACACACAACTCTGAACACACAACAAGATAAATATCAATGACATCCCAACCACAGAAACATTCTGCATCCTCATGTGTCTTCCCATCACCTTGATTCTCTGGTAGATCTTCCTCAGCTTCATCATCTGAGACCACATTTCCGTCTTCTTCAGCTTGTAAATGCTCCTCCGCATTAGTGTTCTGGATGGCCTGTGATTCTGCAGCTGGCTCCTCTTCAGCGTCTCCTTCATCCTCAGATTCAGACACGGTTTCCTGCTCCTGCTCCTCAACCTCCACCAGAGGCCTGATTATACTCTTCTCATCCTCACACTCCACTTTCTCTGCTACTGTTTTCACTGTTTCTTCATCATTTGTGTTGACTTTAATATCTGAATTTGAAGGTTCCTCTGGTTCTCCCACCTCTACTTCATCTTCTTCTTCTTCTTCTTCCTCTTCCTCTTCTTCAACCAGCACAGCCTTAACTGTGAAGTCCACTTCTGATTTTGATTCACACAGCACTGGAGAGGCAGTAACAAGATCTGGGGAGAATATATCGGGTTACACTTTAGATATTCTGTTGACTGTGCGTAACTCTCAAAGAACACTCGAGTATTAGTAAACGGTTTAATGAATATCTGTTAAGATTTTCATTTTCATTTTTGATTTTTGGTTCCTTTAAATTACTAAGATGTAACTTTGTAACAACAAGCAAGTTTGTGTTTAAAAGACATCTAATAGACGCCCATACATACACTCAAAAATGTTTGCTGTTTGTTCAAACTATTTATTTTAAAAGAGCTGCAACAACTTAATTCTTGATTTTTTTTTTAAGACAACTTAATTGTTTTATGTTCAATCTTCATAAATTTGTAAAAACTAAAACTAATTCACTTTATTGCTTCATGTTGTCTCAACACAAATCAATTGTGTGGAACCCAGCATTTTTTACAGTGTAGACAGCTTAGCTAAAACAAGACTAAATTTGGGCTGTCAAAGAAAATGGACAGAACAACAGGAGAATACTTGTCCAAAAATGAGCCATTAGACATGTACAGTAGTCATTCTTTCCTGTCTATTTGATGACTAGTCTATCTTTAGGCTATTGTTAGACATCTTTTAGATTTTTACTGACCAAATTTAGCCTTGTTTTAGCCAAGCTGTCTATGTTTGGACTTCTATTAGATGTCTTTTGAACACAAAAAAATGTGATCTGGGATGTAATTTTTGTTAGGCTATACTAACCCTACCTAACAGTCTACTAATACTGAAGCTAAGCAGGGCTGCGCCCGGTCAGTACCTGGATGGGAGACCACATGGGAAAGCTAGGTTGCTGCCGGAAGTAGTGTTAGTGAGGCCAGTAGAGGGCGCCCAACCTGTGGTCTGTGTGGGTCCTAATGCTCCAGTATAGGGACGGGGACTCTATACTGCTCAGTGAGCGCCGTCTTTCGAATGAGACGTTAAACCGAGGTCCTGACTCTCTGTGGTCGTTAAAAATTCCAGGATGTGTTCACGTGGGTTTCCTCCGGGTGCTCCGGTATCCCCCACAGTACAAAGACATGCGGTACAGGTGAACTGGGTAAGCTAAATTGTCCATAGTGTATGAGTGTGAATGAGTGTGTATGGATGTATCCCACAGATGGGTTGCGGCTGGAAGAGCATCCGCTGCGTAAAACAAGTGCCGGATAAGTTGGTGGTTCATTCCGCTGTGGCGATCCTGGATTAATAAAGGGACTAAGCCGAAAAGAAAATGAATGAATGAATGAATGAATGAACATTTAAAATTATACTGTGAACCTTAACCCATCAATAAAACCCATACTACCAAACCAGTCCCTAATGTGACTCGAATCCCACCTCAATATATTATGAACAAAGTAAGTCCATTGTATTTATTTTTTGACGTAAGTAGCTAGTAGTTAAGGCCACTTAATATAAAGTGGGACCAAATAAACTCATAAAGATTTTGTACCACTTAAGGTTGAGTGAATAGTGGGTAAATTTTCATTTTTGGCTGAACTATCCTTTTAAACTGTCATCACTGGCTTGCTTGGTTTGGGACTTGTGGAGCTGCCCATGGATTGATTTGCTCTTCAGTGTTTGAACTTTCAGCAGTGAAAATTAAACCACACTGAACTGAACTAAACTGAACTTCAACTTTGAAAACTGGACTGACACAGTTTCAGTTCACTAGAAGTTCTATGTTAAGCTGCTTTGACACTATCTACATTGTAAAAGCGCTATAAAAATAAAGGTGAATTGAATTAAATTAAATTATTATGTCTATTATTATATCTATTGTGACATAAACTTACTCACCTGTAGTGTTGACGGAGTTATCAGAGAGTGAAGCTGTGGGACGCTCTGTAGCGACAGTGAATTCCTCTCTGTTAACCTCACAGATGTACGTCTCTGACTTATTGAGAATGTCCAGCGGCTCTGGAGATGGAGATACAGGTGGAGCTGAATGCTGGACTGAGGCTTGAGGAGGAGGTCGGCTGGGTGGTGTTGACTGGGGTGGAGGGGGTCTGGAGATTGGCAGACTGGGCAGAGGAGACACCGGCGGGACAGAGCATGGAGGAGGCGATGTCGGGGGAGATGTTGGAGGGTGCTGTGGGCAAGGGATCCTCCGGAAAGTTGGACTAAGTGGAGATGTTGGACATTTGTAGGATGTGTATGAGGATGTGGATGAGGTACGTGTGAATGGAGATCTCGCAGAGGGACTGAGTGGAGATGTGGGACCAGAGACGGAGTTGGTCCTCTCAAAGATGAAGGCAGTGTCTGTCAAACTGCGCTGGTAGCGGCGGAATGGAGATTTTCCTGAATAAAATGAAATTAATATGAGTAAAATGTAAGGCAATTTAATTAGAGACCAGTTCATACACAAAAGATAATAACTAAATAAAAAAATCATTCTGAGCTCAACTCAGTTCACCTCAACTTCAATGATAACAACACCAAAACTTGTGAATTCTAGACTTTTTTTCGACTTATGAAAAATAAGATCATTGACTAAATATCAGAATGTCAAAGTGGAAGTGCTTAAAATGACAGACAATAAAAATGCGGTAACTACTTTCTTATAATGGCTGCCCAGCATCCTCTATTAACAAACTTCAGCTAGTACAAAATGCAGCTGCCAGAGTTCCTACCAGTTACCAATTTTATCCTCCTTACACTGGCTGCCTGTTAAGTTTCGTATTGAATTTAAAATATTACTCCTTACCTATAAAGCTTTAAATAATCTAGCTCCTGTTTATCTAACCAACCTACTGTCTCGCTACAACCCAACCCGCTCTTTAAGATCTCAAAACTCATGGCTTCTCGTAGTACCCTGAACAGCAAAGTCGAGTAAAGGAGGTCGAGCCTTCTCATTTATGGCCCCTAAACTCTGGAATAGCCTTCCTGATAATGTCCGAGGCTCAGACATACTCTCGCAGTTTAAAACTAAATTAAAGACCTATCTTTTTAGCAAAGCATACACTCAGTGCAGTACATAACGGTATGATGCATGAGTGTGCCCCACGCAGGATTTTGCTTCTTGTTTATATACACTATGAACAGCGGCTACGCTAATTATTCTCTTTATTCTGTATTTCCGCCTGGGGGTACTCATACCGAGGCCCTCAGACTATGCAGTGCCACTGATGCGATCCAAGACCAGCGACGAGATGATCCCAAGGTTTCCATAATCCTGGACCAGGCCGTATCCTGAGCAGCTGCTGTGGTGCCATGGCCCCAGCCAACATTTTTACGTGGGCCCCAAGTGGGATTTTTGTGGGCTGTCACTTGGGCCCTGCATGGGCAACCCAGATGGGACCCGTACATTTTTGTCCTCTGGCTCCACTTGGGCCCCGTGTGTGTTGAACCATATGGGCCCAGGATGGGTTCATAGTGGGCTTTAGGTGGGCCCCATATAGGTTTTCATTAAAGGGGCTCACCTGGGTCCCAAATGGGCTCTAATAACTGGGGCCAGGGTGGGCCACAGACAAAACACTTATGGGGCCCAGATGGGTAATTACATACAACCCACTTATAGCCCCTATATGGGCTTTCTGTGGGTCCCCAGTGGGTCAGAACTGGGCCCTGTTTATCTTTCTATATTCATTACTGTAGATGTGCTACTATGCAAAATACAATTTCTAACCTTGTCACCTTTAAGTAACAATGTTCTAGTAAAGCTGTACCTGTCATAATACATAATACATTTACATAATATTTCTACAGTGAAAAAAATGACTTTTAACTCAGAATGTGGAACTCATTTTTTATTGATCATGCAAGTTATTTTATAAAAACATTTTTTTAAATGACTAAACAGGGATGAGGATTACTCGTGGGCATGTGTCAACCCCTCAGCTTTAATTCGATTTCATTTTTATGTAGATTGTGTCAAAGCAGCTTCACACAGAAGTTCTTGTAAACGTAAACTGTCAGTTCAGTTTTCAGAGTTCAGTTTAGTTCAGTTCAATGTAATGTAAATGTCACTGCTGAAAGTTCAAACACTGGAGCAAATCTATCGATGCCCAGCTCCACAAATCCCAAACCAAGCAAGCCAGTGGCGACAACGGCGAGGAACAAACTTCCCCAATTGACCAAAGTGATGGAAAAAAAATCCTCAAGAGAAACAAGGCACAGTTGGGCACGACCATTTTTCCTTTGGCCAAACTTATTATATAGACCTGCAGTCTAGGCACAGGAGGCTGGTGAATGCTGTGCGTCCTTCGTGGAGAAGCTGGAGGTGTGAGGAGGTCCCTGGCGGGTGTCCAAGGGAGCCCATGGGATCAATACGGAGACTCGACTATCCCTGGGGTCTTTCAGGAATCAGTCCCACGCTCTCCACTCCTCCATGACCCCCACAGCATCTGCTCAGGATATAGCCTGGTCCAGGATTATGGAGACCTCGAGATAAAGAGAAACAGAATGCTGTTCAAATTATAACAGAAACTAAACAAAAAAAAAACAGAAAAAAACACAGAAAAGGCAATTATTTTTTAAGTGCAATCAAAACATTAACAAAAAAATCTCTTACAAAGCATGCATTACTATAAGTAAGCCATCCAAGTATTAATTGCAAGTACACTTTCACTTAAAGAGATAAGGAATTAAACATGCAGTTGAAAAAGAAACATTTATATTACACATTATAGATTGTAATCCCTAATATTCTGTTGTTACACTCAGTGGCCCCAAAAAAATAATATTAATTTGCAACATTATTAAACTGTTCTTCAGTAAATTACCAGATTGAATTTGATCTATTTTAATGTGCGATCACAGAAAAGGGGATTAACAGTAACATAATCATAATGATGTAGGCCATAAGTTACAAAAATGGGGGTCCCGGCCCATATATCCATATGTACAGTATAGCAGCACTGATGAGCATTGAGCATTAGTGTGTTACCACTGACACACTGCAAGTACAGTGGAGCTACTGATGGTTTTGTTGTATTTACGTTATTATATTTGTCTACATATCAGAATACAAACATTTTTTTTTATTTAAAATATAGGGTCGGTATATTGGCAGTGTGTGATTTAATAACAAATGGCCTATTTTTTGTTACTTTATTTAAAATAATATAGGCCATTAATTCTGCTAAAAGGTATGTGGTTACAGTAATAAACATATATATAATATTTGTCATCCTTGCCACAAGCTTACTGGAGTGATAATATGATTAAGTGTTAAGTAGGCTATAAAAATCATTTGGGGAAAAAAGGTCACATACAATAAAGTTGGAAACCACTTGTTTAGGCAACTACAAAGGTGATAATTTTATATATTATCAAAAATTGAAGATATTACCATAAATTTTTTTTAAAATACATACAGGTTGTATATTAAGGACACTTTAAAGAACCTACAATAGTTTTCACAGAGTGACAGCTACTTCCAAACTCAAACTATAAAGCATTTGTGTATGCTCACCTGACAGCATAGCTGCCAACACTCCCGTTTTTCCCGGGAGTCTCCCGTATTTCAGACCCGTCTCCCGTATTGTCGTCTCCCGGAATTTCGTGGAACCAAATGTTGGCAGGTATGCCTGACAGACAGGTGCAAAGTCAAAGGTAAGCATTTAAAATATATATTTTATTCATTGTTTTGTCAATCTAATGCCAATTTCATTGTTTCAAATTACAAAACTATTCAAATGAGAATTGTGTTAAATTGGATTATTGACAAGTGTTACTTAACAAAACTAAACATTTAAGACAATTGATTTTCTAAGGCAGATTTGCATAATGTATTTGCTAAAATACTCTCCTGACCTCTGAACTGCTATCTGCATTTTGAATTTTATAATACTGAATTTGATTAAGACTTTTTTTTTTAATCTCATATTTAAAGTAAATAGATATCTGGGGTCTAGGGATTTATGTCTAAAAAATCTGCCTCGAAAATAAAATTACCTTAAATTTCAAATGTTCAATATTCAAGTTATAATAATCAAATTCAACACTAGTTTTATTGATAGATACTTTACATATATATTTAATAACACTTAAGAAAATCACTAAATCAATCAATATTTTCAACACCAATCTTTTATGCAACTTGCATATCTGAATGCACTGACCTCCATTCAAGATCCTGCTGGGCTGTCAAGGCAGTTCGCCGTTTTCCACTGAAATATTTTTTTTAAAAAGAAAGACAAAAGAACAACAAATGATCAGAGGAATGAAAAAAAAGAAACTTCACTCTTCAAAACAATTGTGAAAAATGTGTTGTTTCAATTGATTCGTTTTTATATTAATTATTTGAGGCCTGTGTCTCTTAATGCTAGCAATGCGAGTATCCTGAACTGCAGTGCTAAAGAATTTTAAAACTTTATACAAAGAAATTATTTGTAAATAATTACACTAATAGTAAAAATTATAATAAAAGACCTCAATGTAATGCACAATTTTAAATAATGTAATGCTAGGTTGGTTATTATTACCCCTTATGGTAACACTTTATATTAACTACACACTATGAATCATTCATTAAGCATTAGTATCTAGTGAATTCATTATTTGTTAAGCATTAACTCTACATTAATAAACGTTAGTAAGCAGTTTATAACTGCAGCTACAAATGCTCTATTCTTGACTAATTATAACCACATTTATAATGTGCTTAATAATTGTACTTTCATAACTTGTGACTGGTTGATTTTTCATTACTGAATTAAATATTGCATTATTTACAAACCATTTGTATTTAAGAGCAGTTGGTGACTTTTAAGATCAATCAGAATGAGTTAGTAAATGATTATTAAACTATTGAAATTAACATTTATATATCTTATTATTCAGGCATTATAGTAATGGTTACTATACATGGTAATACATGCTTTGTTAACTTAACTTCATGCAGTTTTGTGACCTAATCTAAAGACCAAATCTTATCTAAAAAGTAAAATTACTGTAAATTTTAAACATTGCTGAATAACGAGTGTCAAAATATAATATAAAATTGGATAAAACAATATAATAATTTAACAATATAATAGGATGCAATGTTTAAACAGTACAGTAATTTTATTTTACATAAGGTTGCAAAGATTTATTTTTTATTTGATACAGTTTCATTTGTGTATCTTCAAATGAATATGAATGAATAATGTTGTTTATATTCTTATTCCTGTTTAGAACTGAGTACTTTAGTAGTCATTTATAAGGGATTTATAAAGCAAAAATAGTCCTCCCTTTAGATAGGGTCACAAAACTGGATGAAGTTGAGTTAATAAAGCATTTATTAACATACAAATTAACTATTAGTATATCCCTGAATAATAAGAATTATAAATGTTAATTTGAATAGTTTATTAATCATTTACTTTCGCATTCTGAATTATCTTAAAAACAACCAACTATGCTTAAATAACTGGTTTGTAAATAATGCAAAACTTAATTTAGTAATAAAAAAATCATTAGCAAAGTATGAAAGTACAATTATTAAGCAGATTATACATGTGGTTTTAAGTGAAGAATACAGCATTTGTAGCTGCAGTTATAAACTGGTTACTAACGTTTATTAATGTAGAGTTAATGTTTTACAGATAATGAATTCACTAGATACTAATGCTTAATAAATAGTTCATGGTGTGTAGTTATTATAGTGTTACCGACCCTATTTGTAGATCTTATATGGTATTACCTTCCTATAAATAATTATTAAATTAATATTATATGAATAATATATATAATATTATTTTTGGTTTAAACACTTGTTTTTATACAACAAAGACATATCTTTACGAGAGAATGAAGCTTAAATCTTTAAAGAAATTGAAGATTCAACCCAAATCTTTTTACTGAAAATTATTTAGCCTGGTGACCTCATTATTATACCATAATGAGCCATATCAGTCAGCCAAAAACATATCGCCGCATATTAGACCGTCGTGAGACAGGTTAGTTTTACCCTACTGATGTGGGCCATTGTTGCGCTAGTAATCCCGCTCAATACGAGAGGAACCGCGGGTTCAGACATTTGGTTCGTGCGCTTGGTTGAGAAGCCACTGTCGCGAAGCCACCATCTGCGGGATTATGACTGAACACCGCGAAGTCAGAATCCCGCCTAAAAGGCAACGATACCGCAGGGTCGTCGGATCTCCGATAGGCCCGGGGTAGCCGGAAAGCCCCTCTCCGGAGGAGAGCCGCTCGTGACCGGAACCGGGCCCGGGGGCGCGGCAAGAACGAGTGCCTCTCTTCCAGTGACGCACCGCATGTAAGCCGGTCCATTACCGGATTTATGCAAAGTTAAGCTAACGGAATAGATATGGAATAGACTGAAGAAATGGAAACGTTAACGTTACAACTAACGTTAAGCTAAACAGTTTAACACTAGGAGAGTTGTAAAAGAGCTTATTAGAAATTATAAAAGTGGACTGTTTCTTTAACGTAAGTCCCCTCAGGAAACAACGACCGAACAGGGATAAGGACATGGATTAAAAAAATTAAGTCTATAACATCAGATATTTGAGAATAACATTAGACTGCTAAATTTGACCAATTTAAAATAGCTTATAATCTTCCTTTATCAGGCCTTTCACCATTGTTCAGAGGGCGCGTGACGAGATTAAACTAATGAAAGACATTATCCCGATATAGAAAACTTGAAAGTTAACATATAATTTAACAACATAATTTGACTAACTGAAAAAAAAAAACGAAATGCACAACTTACCTTGAAAGTTTACTTGAGCGTTTCTCCTTCAGTCAAGCAGTCAGTTCGTCGTAACTCCGAGTCAGTCCGTGAGGAGAGTGGCAACCGTTTCTTCTTCTTCTTTTTTCAAATGAGAAGGCGCGAAGGCACGACGCCAAGTGATTGGATGATGCACAACGGAAGTGTTTTTATATTATTAGAAATAATGCGATATTTAATTAATCGGTTTAATTAAATACGTATATAATCTCCCATATATTTTAGAATGATCTAGGATTAGCCTACATTACATATATAATTAATAATAATAATAATAATAATTATTATTATTAGTAGTAGTAGTAGTAATATCATTATTGAGAAATGACTCCTATTTAGCATATACAAAATATCCAATATCACAATCTTATGTACATAAATGTGATATGAAATACTTAACATTTTATTTAAAAAATGGTTGGGCTGTTATTATAATTGTACAAAAGCAAACACACTGCAAAAAAAAAGAAAATTAATTTAAATTAACTGTCTAATTTTGCCCATATGTGGCCCATTTAGGACCCACAAATATAGTATGTGGGCTGCCTAACTGGGACCCACAACCTTATTCAACTGGGGCCCATATTCAGCCCAACAAAATGCCCACTCTGAGCCCATGCCCAGTTGACACCCACAAAGCCCAGGAAAATCCCATGTGGGGCCCACGTGGACATGTTGGCTGGAGTAGAAAGCATGAGACTCCTGTGACGCTCCGGGGACAGACGAGTCTCGCTGACGTCCAGCTTCTCCAGTGCCTAGACTGCAGCTCTGCACAAGATGTTTGGCCATAGGAGAAATGGTTGTGCCTGGTTTCTCTCAAGGTTTTTTCATTCTTTACTTTCGCCAATTGGTGAAGTTTTTTTCCTTGCCGCTGTCGCCACTGGCTTGCATGGTTCGGGATCCGTAGTGCTGCGCATCGATGGATTTGCTCTTCAGTGTTTGGACTCTCAGTAGTGATTATTAAACCACACTGAACTGAACTAAACTGAGCTAAACTGAACTTAAACACTGAAAACTGAACTGACACTGTTTCAATTTACTATAATCTTCTATGTGAAGCTGCTTTGACACAATCTACATTGTAAAAGCGCTATAGAAATAAAGGTGAATTGAATCGAATTGAATAATCAACCAAACAAAAATGTACATTTTTATCTTGGAGTTATCATCGTTTGAGTGAACAGGCCTTCGAGAGATAGTTCCTCCAAAAATAAAAACGTACTAGTGCTGGGCCGTTAACGGCGTTAACGTGCTGCGTTAACGTGAGACTCTTATCGCGCGATAAAAAAAATATCGCCGTTAATCTATTCTCAAAGTTGGGTTGGGAGCTGGGTCTATTCTACGCAAGCTATGATGACTTTCACCTTGATATATTACCGCGGATGTATACCTGACCGGTGAGCCGTCTGCTCTATTGAATCAAATCAGCAGGATGCCTGACTCTAACTGCAGTTTCACTTTTCATTTATTCCTTCGTGACAAACTGGGGTAATATAGACGCAAATACGGAGTAAGGACAGGTGAGAGAGTTATGGAGTTTAATAACGCATGCCAAATGGTAAGAAAAAAAAACTTCCGCATTTCGCGATGTGTGTGTGTGTGTTTGTGTATGTGTGTGTGCCGTCCTTTCTGACAGCCGCGTGTGGACCTTGTCGGAAAATATGGCGAAAGGTCCTAAAGACCGCGGTGTTTACTTCAATAATGCCACTAAAATCTGCATACTCCACGTCTTAATTCCATTTCTGTTTAGTTCAGTGCTGACTTTAGTCTGATAAGCTCATCAGAATTCGATGTTTGGAGCTTATGTAGGCCTACAGTTCAACATTCATGTTTAACTGAATAAACAGTTAGTAAACACAAGTAAGTAAACACATCTTATTGAACATCATTTATTTTCATCACCAATTATCATAGTAGAACAGTTTCTCAAGCAGTTTGTGATGCATTTTGGAAACATTTTGGAGATGAGACACTGGTCTAATGCGACACCCGGCTTGAGAAACCCGTTCTCAAAGACTTATTATTTGGGTAGCACACATATTCTGAATACCTTCGGCAGAATTCAAATGAGCCATTTTAATCTAGATTAATCTAGATTAATTTTGAAATTAATCTAGATTAATCTAGATTAAAAAAATTAATCTATGCCCACCTATAGTACTAACGCTCATGTGGTTTCAAACCTTTATTAGTTTCTTTTTTGCTTTGAAGTTGAAAACCTGTAACTATTGACTTCCATAGTAGGAAAAACAAATACTATGGAAGTCAATGGTTACAGGTTTTCAGCTTTCTACAAAAAATAGCTTATTTTCAGTTCAGCAGAAAAAAGAAAGTCAATCAGATTTTACACAAGTGAAGGGTGAGTAAAACATGACAGAATAATTATTTTTGGGTGAACTGTACCTTTAAGCTGATAACAATTATGAAAGCTATGTTTACCTGAGCGTGGTGATCCTGGACTTGAAGAGTTTTGTGAAGATGCTGATAACTGTCTGAAAAACTCTCTGGGATTCATGGTGCGCTGGGAAACAAGTGCTGCTGCCTCCTACAGGCCAAAAGAAGCTTTGCTTGAATAATTCCGCAAAATGTGTTGATAAAGCAATACATTCGAAAGGGTCTTAGATGGTTTTGCTTCAGGACAAAATGGTGGCCCAATCAAAATACATTTGAATGCATAACTAAACAAAAAATGTCCTTACAATCAAATAGTGAAATGTATCACTGAGTGCATTTACATTTGCATGTTTATACTGATAAATATAAACGAGTAGTCTATTAAATGAGTGGTCATGTAAATCACAAGGTCATACTGTACACACATTAAGCATGGAACAATCAACATAGGTAGACGTTTATCTAATTTTGTCCAGCATTTTAGCAGCTTAACTAGACTTTTTTTTAGGTTAATTTAGTGCACATTTGTAAGCCAGAAAAGAGTCTTGATTTAGGCACATCCAGTACTGTTGTGCAAGTAAACATGCTCAATATTATCATGTATAAACCAGCTTTATTGTTGATGCAATTCAATGAAATCACAAAATATCGTCAAGTTTAACTGGACAGGCAATCATTAATTTAAACTGTGAGATTTGTTTTTAACAGAGTTTTTATTATTATTATTATTATTATTATTATTATTATTATTATTATTATTTAATATTATTACGGTCTTTTGGTCATACAGTGTTTTTTTTTGTTGTTGTTGACATGCAGTACAGATGAATTGGATGAACTAAATTGACCGTAGTGTGTGTGTGTGTGTGTGTGTGTGTGTGTGTGTGTGTGTGTGTGTGTGTGTGAATGTGTATGGATGTTTCCCAGCACTGGGTTGCGGCTGCAAGGGCATTCGCATAAAACATATGCTAGAATAGTTGGTGGTTCATTCCGCTGTGGCAGTCTCTGAAATAGAGACTAAGCCGAAAGAAAAATGAATGAATGAATGAATGAATCTAGTGGCACAGACCGTGTCATTATGTGGCCATTCTAATGACATCATACTCCCTCAATTTCCGGTTTAGTTTTATTGAAAACAGGGAAACACCAGATATTATACCAAGATACCTTAATATATTGTTTGTTTTATTACAGATCAGCATTATAGAAACCCTAAAATGTATTTTGTGTGATAAAAGTGTGCTGCTTCTTTTTCAGGTGATCATACCCAAAAGACCCGGAAGCAGTCATCTGTGGCATAATAAAAGCTCCCCTGCTTCATACCACATCCATTCAATGGCTTTCAGACCTTACTCTGCTTCATACAGCCAAGGTAATAAGTTTTGAATTCTTCAGCTCATCCGTGAACATGATTTCTGCAGGAGTCCTGTAGGATTTAATAAGACCACAACTCCTATATTTCCACACTCAGTCAGGGCGTCACCAAACTACACCTTTGTTTGTTCTGAACACATGCCCTCTGCTGGCCAAAATTACATTGTGCCTTTAAGTCCTTCAGGCTTAACTAAAACTGAAACGTACGGATAAGTGTGTTGGAGCAAGGTTGGAACTAAATTCTCCAGGGCTGTGGCTGTTTGACACTGTAGTACTGGGATTACACTACATTTATTTCAGGTTATGAGGTCTGAACAAAAAAAAAAAGTCCAAAACTCACTGCTGCTTTCTCAATAGACTCGCTGCGTCTGAGTCGAGCCCTCATGTCCTCCTCATGCTCTCTCTGCTGCACCTCCTGTCAATTAAACAAACAACACAACATTAAAAACTTATTTGAAACCTCAGATAATGAGAGTGAATGCAGTCACGAACACACTCACCCATTTCGACTTCTCCTCTTTTCGACCTTCTTCCTCAAGCTGAGCCTGCATCCTCCTGAGAAATGAAAACAGCAGGCGGTTAAAGCTGAAAGATGGACTCACCCTTCAGACAGAAGCAGGCTTTTATGAGGTGTACCATACAAACCTCTGTTCTTCAATCATCTGCAGCTTTTCATTCATCTTTCGGTCTCTTTCTTCAGCCTCTTTTTTTTCTTTCAGGACTCTTTCTCTCTCCCAGCGTCGCCTGTCTTCTAGAGCCCTTCGACGCTCTTCTTCCTTTCTCTCCTCCTCCTCACGCTAAAACACATTATTTGGCACAGATTTATGATAAATTACTCTTAAAAGCACTGAAAATATACATGATGGTTACGTTTTTTATGTTACAAAAGGCACTGTGTCAGATAAAGGGATTTTGACTTTTGGACATTGTTGTGTCAAGAACAAGAAACAAATTATTCCAACCAATCATCACTTGCTGTCTTTAAAGCAATAACTCACCAAAAAATTGAGAATATTGTCATTATTTACTCACTTTCAGGTTGTTCCAGAACTGTAAAATTTTCTTTGTTCTGCTGAACACAAAGGAAGATATTTGGAAGAATGTCAGTAACCAAACTGATCTTCCATTTACTGACATAGTTGGAAAAATAAATATTAGGGTGTAAATAAGAGGCGAGATCTGTTTAGATACTGACATTCTCCCAACTATCTTCCTTTGTGTTCAGCAGAACAAAAAAAAATTATACAATTTTGGGAAACAAATCACCTGAGGGTGAGTAAATGATGGCAGAATTGTAATATTTGGGTGAACCGTCCCCTTGAGAACGTGTGATGTCATCAAAAATCTGGAACTAGCAACTAACATCAGGAAACAAGAGCATAAACATGGCTTGCTTGTGTTGTATCTTGTTTCTCTTTTCCTTCCCTATGTTTGAAAGTTGTTTACAAAAGAACATCTGCTCACCTATTGGTCAACATCACAAAAATAAACAAACCTGTCATAGAAACCTGGGAAAAAATATAGTAATATGCTAATCTTTCTGTGAGGACAAACTGAGGAGTCCCAGACTGTGCTGATATTTCATTCGGAAGGGTCCTAATCTCTATGAAGGCCTCTGGAATAAATCTTCGAAGGGATCAGAGCATCCGGATGAGCCCTTCTGATTGTAACTCGTTGTTCGACACCAAACAATCTCCTTGTGCAAAGGATCATGGGGGTTGGAAGTGTGGAAGTGTGGTTCGAAATCCTTCATTCTTATAGGCCCATCAAGTGGCCAGTTTTGAGCATTTTAGTTTGGAACGACACTTCAGGAGCCATGATTGTTTCACTGTAAATTGCCCTTCAAAGGGCGATATATCCCATTTTAAATGGACAGTGTGTAGTCTGAACCCGGCATTAAAAAGCTCTATGGGGTACTTCTGGCCAGTTGAAAAATTAAATGACAGCAGGGGCCTCATGTATCAACGCTGCGTATGCACAAAAACTTTGCGTATGCCAGATTTCACGCTCACATTTGGATTTACTAACGATGAAATTGATGTGCGTTGGTCCATGCCAACTTCATGTCTGGCGTGCGTGTATTTCTTGTGTGTGTTTGTTTTATTTCCATTGGCGACTCTTAGAGGCAATTGTGTTAAATTGCACACTACAAAGTATCTTTGAGTCCAATGCCAGCTGTATGGGACGGGATCATCCGCATGTCTAGCAGGTCTATAAGGTTTCCATATGCAGTTGACCAGCCAAACATTAAAGCGCAATTTGCAGCGATCGCCGGGTTTCCCAATGTAATCAGAGCAATCGACTGCACGCGCATTGCTATAAAGGCACCATCTGAAAACGAATTTGCATACGTGAATTGGAAACATTTCCATTCAATAAATGTGCAAATAATATGTGATGCTTAAATGCGCTTAACAAATATTGTAGCAAGGTGGCCTTGGTCAACCCATGATTAATTCATCCTCACAAACAGCACGGTCCAAGGTGGCAGGCACTCGGTCAGTTGCAGAGCAGGCGATTGTGCAGCTGAAATGCCAGTGGCGCTGCTTTGATAAGAGCGGAGGGGTGCTGCTATACCGCCCTAACAAAGTGTTCCTCTAATACATCTGTGTCTCCCACAGACACGGATACCACTCCAGACAGAAAAGTGTCGCCCACAATTGAGGCAACTCTCTCCCCAAAGGGTGTTAGTTCAGCATCCCCTGTTCCCCCGCCTGTTCGGTCCACACTTTGACAGCGTGCCGCTGTTCTCCTCTTAACCTGCACCTTTACATCGGACCATTTCTTTTTTAATTCACTCACAGTGCGATGTTCAGACCCCACTGCATTAACCGCGTCAGCTAAACTCTCCCACTCTATTTTTTTCTTTTGTTATTAATTCCGGAGGACAAACTTGCAAATAACACAGTTTTTCTCCGGTCTACCTCCGATAGGAGCACCTCCAATTCACATTCTGTGAAGTTTCTCTTTTTGCTTGCTTTTGCCATTGCTTTTTCCTTTGCTTTTGGCAAAGTAGAGTCATTACCATATTTATTAGGGGGAGAAGGCAGAGAGGGGTTTTGCGCTCGTGCACGTGCACGTGCACTCAGTTTCACGTTAATTTGGATGTACAAAGAGAATATGCGTGGGATTCCGCGTACGCAGTGTTTCATACATCTGAATTTTTTACTGCGTACGCACATTTACAGCTTTGTCCATACACAATGTTTTAGCATGAATTCAACGCAAGTCTTTGTACATGAGGCCCCAGATCTTTCTGTATAATGCCTGGTTGACTGTTTATTATCTCTTAGTTCCTTATTTTATAGATGTGAAATTGCCCAATATGCAGTAAATGCTTGCAATTCAATGGTTTGGAATACAGACGGTTGCTTTACTAAAGAAGATTAGCACTGAAGTGCAAAATAAAACAAAGTATAAACAAGTTAGAAGTTTAAGTTTGCTTTTAATAAAATGTATATACTAAATGTCAATTTTTACTTTTTATTAATCCATAAATCCCAAATACATTTCTGTCACAAAAAACACTTCTATCTTAAAACAGAAGAACCAATTATGCAATGGACAGTCAGACTTATCAGACAATATAATACAATGCAATATCAGACCATACGTCCACGATGGACGGCCAGTGTTCTCCAGCCTCTGTTGCCTAGGAGAAAAGGTCGTGCCCAACTGAGCCTGGTCTTTTTTTTTTTCCTTCACTTTCGTCAATTGCTGAAGTTTTGTTCCTTGCCACTGTCGCCACTGGCTTGTTAGGTTGGGACTTGTGGAGCTGCGCATCGATTGATTTGCTCTTCAGTGACTTTTAGCAATAAAACTAAACCACACTGAACTGAACTGAACTAAAATGAACTTCACTTCTGAAAACTGGACTGACACAGTTTCAATTTACTGGAACTTCTATGTTAAGCTGCTTTGACACAATCTACATTGTAAAAGCGCTATAGAAATAAACATGAATTAAACTGAATTGAATATGTGAATTGTCAGTATTAGAAACAAGGTTTGATTTTAAAATAGCAGAGTTAATTTTGCCATTTGAAATTTGACACACCCACAAAGCTGGAGGAGCCTGCCAAAAGGTTTTAAAGTACTATTTTTGTGATAGCGTAATGTTTTAAAAACGAATGATTTAAATTTTGAGTTTATTGTAATTATGAAAATATGTCATGGGAGGGAAAGGCAATAAAAATTAAAATCTTCTTAATTACATTTGGGGAAAGTATAGGCGGTTAAGTGAAACTCCAGCTGTAAAGCTTGTTGAGCTGTACCTCTGCACGTGCCCAGAAGGAGTCTCTGTTAATCCGTCTCATCTCCATTGCAGCATTAGTCTTCCTGTAGTTTGTCCCCTGTAAGTGTGGCACAAAAATGCAACAAAAGACCAAAAATTACCCGAAACATCAATGAGAGACAATATAAATGGTGCGTATCAATAAATCTTACTGAGAAACAGACTTCTTCAATGTAAATGAATGAATCTCTTGTACAGAGCCAAGGCTGTGGGTTTTTTTGTGGTAACTTACCACAGTCTCCTCCTTATCCACTGTCTTTGAGGGTCTCCTCAGTCTCTCCATTGGTTGTCGAATCTTTGCAACCACAGCCAAAATCTGCTCCTCTGTCACCTCATCTTGCTGTGAGGCTGTAATAAATACTTGAGCCTCCTGTAATGACACAAACATCAAGAGACTGACCACCGTTGAATTGCTCAATTAGAAACACATTTTTGAAACTGGGCAATATACAGTGCTCAGCATATATGAGTACACCCCTCACTAATCTTTCTTTTACATTCATATTTTTAATAGGAAGATATGCAATATTTTTTTTTACATTAGTCAGTACTGAAGCCATATCTGGGGCTTATCTAACTAAATAACTTACGATAATGGTCCAAAAACTAGTACACCCAAATGTATATGTTATAAAAAAATATCAAATACATATTTAAAAAATCAAGAGCATTTTGTAGGTTGTAATTTATTTATTTAATTGTATTTTCTTTCAATTTCTAAATATGTTTGTTGACTAAAATATATTTTAATAAATATTTCAGTTTATTAAATCTCTTTTGTTTAAATGCACCAAAATACATCGCCTATATTCACTGAGAAATGGATACAAATATTCATTTTCAAAATGGGGTGTACTCAATTATGCTGAGCTCTTGCAGTTGAGGCCAAAAGAGGTCAACTATGCAGTTGAAGGTAAATGATTTTTATTTTATTTATTTATAATTTTTAAACAGGAAAAGATTAAAAAATAATCGGGCCTGACTCAGCATAAATGCTGTTTTTCAGCAGGTTCCTGCTCTGCAGAACATAGAAACATACAGGCACAGTTGTCATCTCATCCATCAACACATGAGAACAATACAAACAGTTATCAAACATACAAAATAGAGGGAAGCAGACTACTAACTCAGTGGCTACAGCGATAGTTGACCATCAGATGATGAGCATGGGATCTTTTAAAAAGTCTTAATGTTGGTATTGTTTTTAGATGTTGTGGGGTCTCATTCCAGGCTTTTGTGAATACATAAAAGAAAGATCTCTGTCCATAACAGTTTTTAAAAGCCGGTAACGGCAAACATCTATTTGTTGCAGATCTGGTGAAACGATCAGTCCTTGTGTTAAGTTTTGGCACCAAAGCACAAAGGGCTGCTGAGGAAGCACTACTAAAAATTTGATAATACAATTTAATCCCTGTGTTCATAATGTAATTTTGAAATGATAAAGCATTAGAGAGTGATAGAGCAAAACAGTGATGTGTCCATCCGGAAAGTCTATTGTGGATCTTATAGGCCCTTTTGTACAATCTAGCTATTGGCTCCAAGATATCATTTGTTGTGAGAGACCAAACAGGCAAACAGTAAGACAAGGTAGACAAGATTATGGCATGAAGATAAGTTTCAGAAACAGAAAAAGACAAATTTGTTCTAATTTTCTCATAAAACAAATAGTTTTTGTTTCAGCTTTTTATACACATTTTGAACATGGGCACAATAGGTGAGGTGAGAGTCCAGACTGATTCCCAAATATTGATATGTGGATACAATGGAAAGATTTTGATTTGAGAAAATGATAGGATAGGATATGGATAATTTTCACCAAGGTGAATAAAAGTACATACATTCTGTTTTCTTAATGTTAATAGTCAAATGATTGTCTTGCAGCCATTGATGTAAATGCTGAAGATCTGTATTTAATTTATTAGCCTTCTTGTGAATTGTTTATTCTTTTATTTTCAAATAAGGTGATGTTTACTTTCAATACATTTTAAAGCCTTATTTCTTATGTTTTGGCTTTAGTTAATGCCGTTTATTAAAATTAATTTAAATACAACATTATTAGTTCTAAAGAATTTTTTATTTGTTTGATTATCTACGGAACAAACCACTGTTGTCCAGCGACTTACCATAATAATCTCACTTGCCTAATTAACCTAGTTAAGCCTTTAAATGTCACTTTAAACTGAATATAGCATCTTGCAAAATAAATAGTCAAATATTCTGTACTGCCATCATGGCAAAGACAAAAGAAATCAGTTATTGGAAATTGGTTATTAAAACTATTATAATTAAAATATGTTGAAATACATATATTCTTTGTTAAACAGCACTTGGGATATATTTTTAAAATAATAATTTAAATTTCACAAGAGGGATAATCATTTTGACTTCAACTGTATATAATGAATATATAGGTTTTCTAGGCAAGTTGATTTCTCATCCATAGCACTTAAATACAAAATACAGGGATACAAAATAGCATCATGTTTAATTCATTTATGTTAATTTACTTTCAAACTGTGTATTTTTAATATTTTATTTATTATAATTAATCATATAAATATAATATTTATTATGTGTAATATTATGTTGTATTTTTTAACACTTATTCCAGTTGTTAAAACATCACTGAAATAATAATTTAATACCATTTATTTTAAATGTATTAAATTTATTATTTATTTATTTTACTTTCTTTGCAAGGCGACGCGGTGGCACAGTAGCTAGTGCTGTCGCCTCATAGCAAGAAGGTCGCTGGTTCGAGCCTCGGCTGGGTCAGTTTGCATTTCTGTGTGGAGTTTGCATGTTCTCGCCGCTTTCGCGTGGGTTTCCTCCGGGTGCTCTGGTTTCCCCCACAAGTCCAAAGACATGCGGTACAGGTGAATTGGGTAAGCTAAAATTATCCGTAGTGTATGTGTGTGAATGAGAGTGTATGAGTGTTTCCCAGTGATGGGTTGCAGCTGGAAGGGCATCCACTGCATTAAACATGTGCTGGATAAGTTGGCGGTACATTCCGCTGTGAGAACCTCAAATTAATAAAGGGACTAAGCTGAAAAGAAAATGAATGAATGAATGAATGATTTTGAAAAATTTTGGCAGTACTATAACAGTAATTAAGCAAAATCTAAAAAAAAAACTATTAAGGTTATATTAATAATTGTATATGAATATTTTAAAATAATTGTGTACAACAGCTGGGCGCTATTTCCATATGCTGCATATGCAATGGTACAGCAGAAAATTTCCTTGAATATTACACCAGAGTGAGAGTGTAGTTCATGGCTATATAAAGTTGAAGTCAGAATTATTAGCCCCCCTTTGAATTTTTTTTGTTTTTTAAATATTTCCCAAATTATGGTTAACAGAGCAAGGAAATTTTCACAGTATGTCTGATAATATTTTTTCTTCTGGAGAAAGTCTGATTTGTTTTATTTCGGCTAAAATAAAAGCAGTTTTTAATTTTTTAAAACCCATTTTAAGGTAAAAATTATTAGCCCCTTTAGGCTATATTTTTTTCGATGGTCTACAGAACAAAACATTGTTATACAATAACTTGCCTAATTACCCTAACCTGCCTAGTTGACTAATTAACCTAGTTAAGCCTTTAAATGTCACTTTAAGCTGTATAGAAGTGTCTTGAAAAATATCTAGTAAAATATTATTTACTGTCATCATGGCAAAGATAAAATAAATCAAATAAAAATGAAAGATAAAAATAAATTATAAATGAGTTATTAAAAATATTATGTTTAGAAATGTGTTGAAAAAATCTTCGTTAATCTTCGTTAAACAGAAATTAGGGAAAAAATAAACAGGGGGCTAATAATTCTGTTTTTAACTGTACAGTATATCGACCTAAAAATAGCAACTTTTCATTTTCTGTCGGTCTAAGTACATGATGTAACTACAGAATAGCCAAGCTTTAAAAAGGAAAAATGATTGAAACTCTTATTTTGAGAGAGATGCTAATGGTCTAATCAAATTCAATTATTTATGCTAAGCTAGTCTAAAAGTGTTCCTGCCAGACCCAAATATTGGCTGAATGAATTAAAAAATAGTAAGACTCAAACTGTTTTACACAAGGTGGCATGTAAAATGAGCCTATTTCCAAAAAAGTGGAGTGTTCCTTTAAGTGTCCGAATTATTATATCAGAAGCAGGATGTAAGAATGTATAGACCTAAAACTAACAGCTCTACATACTAAATATTCCCTTATAAGGGATTTTTCTGTCACCAGCATTCATCAACAGCTCTGAGGTCACTGAGATAAAGATCCTTGGAGGATTTACATGACAGGATATCATAGTTAATCACTGCTCAACAAAACATATCAGATCACTGTGAGTGAATCTAGAATATTCGCTCACAGTGAGTGAACTGGTTTGTGGGAGAGAAGGGAGCAGAAGAGCACAGAAACAGAGACATAGTGCCGCAGGGCCTCATGAGTGCAGATTGGGCTCCGACCCAAATAAACCCACAGTTCTACAATGGATTACCACGCTGTTACATTCAGCTCTCTTTCCACATTTCGCCAAACAACTTTAACGTGTCCGGACCGATTCGTTCACTCACTGCTTTTACAGTGACTCTGCTGATTTCATCTATAGAACATTATGTTGAATTTGGGCTAATTTTCTTCTCCCTCCTTTTATCGCGTCTATCCTTTTTTCCGCTCGGGAGGAGTTAAATGACTTAATTCTCTGTTATTACTTGCTTTAGATGAGCCCCTTGACATACAGTTAGCTTCGGGGCTTTAGCAGTATTAACAGGACTGAGGACAGATGCTCTACCATACACACCTCACGCCTGCAGCTCACTGTCAGAATACACCAGAGCTTCAGACCATAAAAGCTCATCTCACATCAATCAATCATGCAGAAAACAGAGACCTACAATACTGATCAAGTATCTGGGGTCACAAATATTTTGTTCTGCATTATGAAAAAATTGCTTTACAAAATGTGACTTACGTTACACAAGGTTTGTTTTTCTAAATAAATGTGGTTCATTTGAACCTTTCTAAATGTTAAATGTTCAGAATTTTCACCAGATGTTAGTAATCCGTACATACAATGCAAAGAAAATGTAATAAAATGAAAAAACACAAGGAAAAAGCATTAAACACATGAAGAAAGGGCGGTGTAAAAAGGCATGGAAAGCTCAGACTGCAGCTGAAATCTCTCAGTAGTTAGAAAGAAACCATATCCCTTGTTAATGTAAATTAATATTAGCTGCTAATTAATATTAGTGGCTAATTTTATGCAATATTTATTTTGAAACGTTCTCTAAGTAGCCAAGGCACACTTTTTCACAAGGTTCAGGAGGAGATGGTGTAGCGCTGCCACATAATTGAGTATGCTGATTGTAAAATTCATTGAATGTGTGAATAGGCCATGCAGTTATGCGTACTTGGTTTTTGTAGCTCCACATATATCAGTGAGTAATGGACTTTTATTTTATGTTCTTTATTTTGAAGTGATGAAGTGAGGTGAATGTATCTATATTCTATTTCCTGTCTGAACTGTTGCCGTTTTTCTACAAATATACACATTTACATATCATACACACCACAAGGGGGAGATAGTGGGCACATGGAGACTGCTCAGTTGAACTTCTGAAGAAGCCAGAAGCACATGGAGTGGCAGTTTGCCTAAACTACCTTTTTTTGGTGTACTGAGGACCACAGTTTGCGTGGATTTTTTTTTCTTTGGACTTATTAGTTGGACTCTTGCAGAATCTTGAAAAAGACTATCCAAGGAGGACATTAGATGTGCAGCAACTACACATGGTACCTGCTATCCTGAATCAAACATTTCGGTGAGAGCGACCCTTTTTGCACGCACACACATCCACGGACTTTGGACTTTGCACATACACATACACACACACTCACGGGATTCACCTTTTTTGTATTGTTTTATGGTATGAATGTTGTTTGTGTTAATGTTCATTGTAAGGACAATTTTTAGAGTATTATGATCCTATAAGGGGAAAAAAGATTACTCATTCAATCCATGATAAAATATGAATACAAAATTAGAGAATTGAACCATTTTTGTTATTTTTATTTTTGTGTATCCCGTTGATTTAAAGACGAGCATTACAATGGAAGCTTTAATATTAATGTATCATAATATTGTTGTTATTGTTCTGTGTACTAATCAACCTAAGGGCACTGTAAAAAGCAATTAGTGGGTTTTATTATAACCTCCTAGGGCCCGAGTGTCCACATACGTGGACAGCACATTTTTAGCTCTTACGTGTCTATTTAAAATACTTTGAATGTTTTATATTTTGTTACAGACATACAGTGTCATCCTGCAACTGTTTTGCAGTATATGAAATGTCCCAAACCGACGGAAGACCTGAACCGCAAGGTGAAAAAAAAAAGCAATCTTGGTGGTGAGAAAAAAAAAAAGAAGAAAACTTATCTCGTTATAACGACATAATATCGCGTTATAACGATATAAGTCGTTATTTCGACATAATTAAGTTGTTATTTCGATTTCGACATAATTAAGTCGTTATTTCGACATAATTAAGTCGTTATTTTGACATAATTAAGTCGTTATTTCTATATGAGCTACAAGATGGCAGAATAAGACTAGGCATGCTTTAATTAAAATATTTAAGGTTTCGAATTTATAGAGCGCAAATATGGGAATTTACCAGGCATATTCTTTCATATAGGCACTGATGTGCTCACTTGTTCCAGAATAATATTTTGACATTAAATGTAACTCATAAATAGCTGTAAAAGGTTGTGAAAAACTGAAGGCGTTTATTAGCCTAGTTTTTGCAAAACATGATATTCTATCATTTAATAATTTAACATAGTTTTCTAACGTTTTAACTGTCTATTTTGCATCTTCATTTATCACATTTGGTTTATATGTTAGTATTTTTGTTGGTGGTAAGAATGTTAAGAGAACATCCCGTTTCTACATCTATTCGCCTCCAAAATTGATTATGTTTGTCCTGCGCTGCATCATGTCCGACTCTAACTTTTAAGAGTGGGCCAAGCGACATTCCAGTCACCGAAGTGTTACATTAAATTAGTTGTTTTTTTCCAATTAAAATAAGACGTTTATAACTAAAGCTTGGCTAGAATGCGTTTAAACATTAGGCTTTGGAGAGCGTTAACACCAAGACTGTATCCATAGGCAGATAAATGTTTGTTTTTTTATTCAAAGTGTCAGTGCAAAAAACAATAAAATACAATAAGACTAAAATATGGAAAAACTGCCAGATACAGCACTATGGACCCTATTTTAACTGTTAAAAAAATTAGATTTAGCTCTCTGATAGTCAAAGCAAGTTAAAAAAAAATTCTATGTTATATATGCATAAAAGAAAATTCTGGAAAAAGTGTTTTATGTAAATTCGGACTACATATATGGTCATCATTTTTCTCTAAAAGTACATCATATCAAAAGATGAGACTTAGATTTTTATTCTAATTAGGTTCCAATAAGCCCAAATAGCAAAGAGAAATAAAAAATGCATGTAAAAAAACACCTTGGGCCTTAAAAGGTTAAAAAAGATAAGTAAGCCTGTTGCATTAACAACAATAATTATCTGACTTTACTTACAAAAGTGAGTAAACTCATTGATTTAAAATTATTAAGCAATTAACTATGTGAACTACAGTGTATCTGGAAAGCGTTCATAGCGCTTCACTTTTTCCACATTTTTTATGTTACAGCCTTATTCCAAAATGGTTTGAATTAATTTATTTCCTCAAAATTCTACACACAATACCCCATAATGACAATGTGAAGAAAGATTTTTTGAAATTGTTGCAAATTTATTAAAAATAAAAAACCTGAAAAATCACATGTACATAACTATTCACAGCCTTTGCCGAGAAGCTCTAAATTGAGCTCAGGTACATTTTGTTTCCACTGATCATTCTTGAGATGTTTCAGCAGCTTCATTGAAGTTCACCTGTGGTAAATTTAGTTGATTGGACATGATGAAAAGGCATACACCTGTCTATGTAAGGTCCCAGAGTTGACAGTGCATGTCAAAGCACAAATCAAACATGAAGGCAAAGGAATTGTCTGTAGACCTCCGAGACAGGATTGTCTCGAGGCACAAGGCTGGGGAAGGTTACAGAAAAATGTCTGCTGCTCTGAAAGTTCCAATGAGCACTGCTCGTAAGTGGAAGATGTTTGGAACCACCAGGACTCTTCCTAATATTCCTCTTCAAAATATCAACGGAGTGGCTTCACAACAACTCGGTGAATGTCCTTGAGTGGCCCAGCCAGAGCCCAGACCTAAATCCTACTGAACATCTCTGGAGAGATCTGAAAATGCCTGTACACCATCGCTTCCCATCCAACCTGATAGAGCTTAAGAGGTACTGCAAAGAGGAAAGGGCCCAAAGACAGGTATTGAGCAAAGGCTGTGAATACTTATGTACATGTGATTTTCCAGGTTTTTTCTCAATATATATATTTATTTATTTATTTTTTTTTCATTTTTGGTTCTATTGTTGTCACGTAAATGAAGCCTAAGAAATATAAAAATTTTAAGATATTCACTTCTCAATTACTACTGCACAGGCTCTGGCTCCAAATGAAGCCATCAGTGTAAGATGTCAGCAGCCATCTTTGAGATATCTTAGGTTCACTCTTAGTAGAAGTGGTGATGTGTTGTCCATTTTGCTTATTTGTTTTCATTTTTTTAATGAATGCAGCCATGGTATGCAGACCTTAAATGTATTGCACATTAAAAGAATGAATTACTATTCATTTTATTAATGCAAAATGAAAGGTGTTGCATTTACTTTTGTGTGAACATTTTGGTCTTAATGGTCTTCGCCGATGACTGCTGCAAACCAAACATCCTCCTTGATGACCCTTTTAAGTAAGCAAACAGTCCTACATTTGTTTTGACGCACTAAAGCACTGACTAATCATTCTGTACACATGACAGCCTTTACTAGCACAGACTTGCCATGAAGAGACAATAAAAAGTGTGAGTGATAAATGGAGAAAGCAGGGAGGAGTAACTGGAGGGATTTAGACTGCACTGTGGCTCATCTTGTTACTGATATGCTGAAGGCACATCTCAGAAGCCAAGATGTACACCATGATAAATGAATTGGATTTTACATTTGATTCAGTTCCCTATTACTGAGTGTATTTGAAAACCAGGCCTGAACTAGATATCAGGGGGGAAAAAAGAGTGTTGTTGATCTCTGAATCCCTATTTACATTAAGATGCATTTTGGTCAATCAGATCACAGGAAGATGAAGTGTCCTGGTGTTTAGTCTTATTTGCAGCACTTTTGACAACACCTGCCTATTTGAATAACTATATCGTAAAATTGAATTGTTTCCATTTCCATTGTAAAGGTGCTGTATGTAAGTTTTTGACTTTTCTAAAGTACCTAAAAATACCATATCTACAAAATACCATATTATGTTTGCAGATATTTAAGAAACATGCCAACTGAAGATTCTTGTTTATCTGAAAAGTCAGATATTCTGCTTTGAAAATGTCTTTTATGTCCCTTTAATGCTGAGTTCAGACTGCAGGATTTTCAAAGTAGTTGTGTCACAGATGTTTTCACACTGCATGACTATCTGGGCTAGCGTTTTGTCACTGCTTTGTTTACACTGCAAGATGGATCGGCGACAGGGGGTTTCACACTGCATGACTTTACAATAAGGAGAATCGCTGATAACTTTGTCCAAACTACGTCTCACAACCAAACACACGTAGTACATCTTTTATTATTAACTACATAATGAGAAAGAAGCCTTTAATGGGGTAGAAAATGTACATATTTGCTCTCCTGGGTTTATATATAAATAAATAAATAAATAAATATATATAAATAAACTGAAAATGAGCACTTTTAACTCCCCCAATCTCCCGCTGGCCTGGAGATACACACACTAGTGGATGCTGCTCTCTCATTGGTTGTAGGTGATCGCCGATGTTATTTTCAGTCAAAACTCATTTCACACGGCATGATTTGAATCACAGACAGCTCCAGATATTTAGCATGCCAAAAATCTCACGAGCATTGGCGACTCATCGGCGATTTTCTCAGATCGCGTCTTTGATAGTTCACACTGTGTGGTTGTTACTCATGTAAACGAGCACCGATTTGCTTGTGATTTCAGGCATTTGTCGGCGATTTCTCAAAACCTGTCGGCGAGTCAATATCGAGGCTAAAATCATACAGTCTGAACTCGGCATAACCCGCCCAATGTGTCCGCGACCAAAAACGAGACCTCTGGTGGGCAGTAACAGCTTCTGAAATGAGATACAGATTCAGAGTTCCACATGAGGTTATTTATTAGCAAATAATATTACGAGCGTAAACATTAGATAAGCAGGTTACAATGTAACCCTGTGTCCAAACAACATTCTATATGACAAGATTTCCAGTGATAAGCAATTGGGATGTTTGCACCAGACGCAGCATGACAAACATTTAAATACAGCCATTCAGAACAGAGTACAGAATAGTGCACTCACTGCACTCTTCACTGCAATTAATACATTTTAACCCTCTTTAACATTATTAAATGTACATGCTGAATCACTGATATGTGTTAGCTTGTCACAGTTCTAAAGTTCAATTTCAAACAGTATATTTTATCTGAGGTAAACTATCTGCTGCTGCTGCTTTCAGTAGTATGGCAATAAGTGTCATGTAAAATGGCATTCAAACTCATATTGTTAGCATTTAACACTGAATAAAGCACATGAGGTGCACCTGAGGTGATCATGGTCTGTTGTTCAGTTGCAAGGTGTTGGTTAGAACAAAAACTCCTTTTAATATGGAAAATATTCCTTCTATCGTGTGCCATTGATTTTATTTAGAACAAGGTTTAAATCAGCCTGTAGGCACACTCCTGTTGGTGTCCTCAATCTGGCATCCTGCTCTTGCGTGTGTTTTGAACCAGGAGTGCAATACCAAGTCCAACCATTGGGTGTCAAACTTACATACTGCACCTTTAAAGGGCACCTATGGTGAAAAATCTACTTTTCAAGCTGTTTGGACAGACATATGTGTAGGTATAGTGTATATACCGTCATATTTGGGGTGATATAAACACACCCATTGCTTCTTTTTCAGTTTAACAACATAAAAACAGTGGACCAATTGGAGCAGTTTTCAGATAGACCGCAACTTGGCGTAGGAGTGCGGTCCCCCCGCCCACCGAATTGATTGACAGCTGCGTATTAACATGTCTCCGTAGTAACGCTTATAATCATATCAACAAGACGGGACGTGCGCAAAGCAACTGGATATAAAAGATATGTTCAGTTTGCTAGCATCATCAATCATCATCAAATGTGATCAAGAGTGAGTTTGACAAGTTTAAAATGTTTTAAAACAGTGCATGTGTGTAATGAATTACAGCGATTTACTTCAGCTTTACTTCATCACCACAGCTGCATGTCAGTACAATTATAAAAGAAGACGCTTCAATTCCGGTTTGTGGATGTTAAATCAGGTTTATTTTGTACATTAATATAACAGATATCCATACAAAAGTGGATATTAACCTGTATCCTGTTACATTTGCGTGCAAAGACAGTGCAAAGCTAAACGCGCACGCTGTATGTATGTGCATGTGTGTCTGTCTGTGTGCTTGAACTTTGTAACGACATCGTGTGTGACTCATCCTGCAGCTCCACAACAAATGCATCAAATAATCATTGGTAAAGTTTTTACTGTAGTTTTTCTCACAAACATTATGTGAGATCTGCTTTCTTTATGTCTGTGTCAGTTGTCTGAGGCAGCCGAGGGCGAAGACTGAGGCAGGCACGTAAAAACGGTGGGCGGGGAGGACTAGCCTTAAAGGCCCAGTACACAAAAACAGCAAAAATCTGTTGAGAGCTATAAAAAACAAACTAGTGAAAGCTATGATAAATAATCTGAAGAGTGTTTTGAGCTGAAACTTTACAGACACATTCTGGGGACACAAAAGACTTATATTAAATCTGGAAAAAGGGGTAACCTATGTGCCCTTTAATACAAGCTGAAAACAGTGATAGTTTGCCCAAAAATGTGAATTCTGTCAGCATTTATTCAACCTCAAGTTAATTATTACTTTTTCCTCATGGATCACAAAGAAGATGTTTTTTTTTTTTTCAAACAAAATAACTGAGCAAACAATGACAGAACTCTAATTATTTTAGCATAAGCAAAGGCATCTGTGGACTGCCTGTGAATCAGAAAGGTTTTCATCTGTGACTTGTGGATTTGTCACACACTGGAGATTTCGCAGATCCCTCAATCCCAATTTAGAAAGTGTTATCATTAATTTACTGCAGGACTGTTGAGACAGAACACTGTAAATGCCTGTGACAGCTTGTCTCCGGCCGTCTGATTTTATGGCTATAACGGGGTCCAGTCCCATACAGTATGTGCTCTAGTTGGCTTGGGGGGGGGCTCAGCCTCTCCCACGCTATAAAACTTCATTCCTGACCTTATGAAAGTTCATCAGCTTGAACAACCATCAATCAACACAGAAATAACCCAACAAGATCTCAATCCAAATAGGAATATCAAAAAAGACACTTGTAATCCATTAATTTTGACATTTTTCAGACACACACTCACACACATACTGCGGATAAACGACACAATACAAGGTCATAAAGGTTGTCGATCTCAAAAGAGAGAGAGAAACATAGAGAATTGAATAAACAGCATTCTTGGCATGCCTGGGGAGCTGACTGGGCAATGTCTTTATAAGGCATAAAAAACCGTCCCAGACATAAAGTATGTTTGACAATCTCATGCAACCAAAAAAAAAGGAAAAATAATAATGAATAAAATATGGAAATGTTAAAGCACCATCGTCTGGGTGGTGTAATGAACCCACAGACACATACTTGTATAATAAGATACATACAACTTCCTGAAAGCTACTAATGCTAAAACATTCATTCATTCATTTTCTTTTCAGCTTAGTACCTTTATTAATCAGGGGTCGCCACAGCGGAATGAACCGCCAATTTATCTAGCATATGTTTTATGCAGTGGATGCCCTTCCAACCACAACCCAACACTGGGAAACACCCATACACTCACAATCATACACTACGGCCAATTTAGTTGCATTCACACACATATACTACGGCCAGGGCTTTACATTAACACCCGCCAACCTGCCAAATGCAGGTAGATTTTGGTTGTGGCGGTTTAGACAGCCACTCCCACTAGCCACTTTGGCTGGCTGAAACTCATTTTTAAATTGCCAGTGCTGGCTCGTCGTCACTCCAGATTAGACTATTAGTTTATGACCGTTTGTCTACATGCGTACAAATGTGATGTTAGAATTGAGAAGCAGCACGACTGACAAAAACGGCTTTTCGCGCGAGCAAAAGAAAGCAGGTGAATAACGAATGAGAGGAACACGCGCACGGTTAGACAGGCTTTCCACACTCACTGACGAGGGCTTTAGTGTCGCGCACAGATGATTTGATGCACTCGAGTATTTAAAAGCTCCTGTGCCGTTTCCTCACTCGAAGCAAACTAGTGCGATGCTTGTGCACACACAGTCCTTCAAGGGCTCGAGATTCTTTGTAAGCAGTAGCAGTTGTCGCTTTCGCTTTAACCATTCTTTGAACAGATTATTAATTGGCCTAACATTACCCGTGTGCGCGGCATCATCCTTTCATTATCGCGCACAGAATCATTTTTAGCTGCTTTCTTTTGCTTGCTGTTATTTTTGTTAATACAGTTTAATAATTGTCCTTTACAATAATATTGCTTTAATATGTTGTTGTATGCATAGTTAATTGGTGATCGGGGAGCCAGAACAGACCATTTTGCATAGTTTTAGATGCGTGAGATATATATATATATATATATATATATATATATATATATATATATATATATATATATATATATATATATATATAATATTGTTTTATTTTTATTTTTTTTAAGTCAACTCTTTTGAATAAAAAGTGTATGTATACAGCAGTATTTTGCTTGTTTTGACACATTATTTAAAATTTGTGGCAATTAAATAATAATTTTGGTGTGGCCAGAGAAAAAAAAGGTCAATCCTTATTGTGTTGAGCCCTGAAAAGTCCTGTGAAAATAAACTAACTGCAATGCGACACTTTTTTATGAAGGAATAACCCATTTGCTCATGCTCATTGAGTAAGCTCATAAACAAAAAACAGTTAAATGAACGAGGAGGCAAGTGGAAAAAACACACAATCTAAATGAAGTAATTTTAGCATGCCAAAGTCAAATTTATGCATATAAAATATATTTTCCCAACAACAAAATTGTGGCTAGTGAAAATGGCGAGTGGCTAGTAACAGTGGAAAACTACTAGCCAGAGTGGCTGGTGATCAAAAAAGTTAATGTCAAGCCCTGACTACGGCCAATTAAGCATATTCAATTCACCTATAGCACCCAGAGGAAACCCACGCAAACACAGGGAGAACATGCAAACTCAACACATAAATGCCAACTGACCCAGCCGGGGCTCGAACTAGCAACCTTCTTGCTGTGAGGTAATCGTGCTACCCACTGCGCCACTGTGATGCCCTAATGCTAAAACAATAATAAAAAAAAAACTAAAACAAACACTTTTAACTTCTCCCTTGACATTCTTAATTTCTGCTCTTATCAGTAAGGCTGCGTGGTGCCTGTCAGCGGCACGACTCGTTCTTCAGGAGAACAATAGGGCATGACACCGGAGGAAGAGTTTAATACAATGAGAGCTGGCACCAAGCTGCTAGCCATCACTTCTCAAATACGAGCGAAGGAAGGAAACCATTTACAAGAGGGAAATCTCAGAATAAAACACAGGAGTGCATCTGTACACATGTTGGGAGGGTTTGTGCTTTCAGTTTGTGTGTCAGAGGCTGTTTTACATATCCTGCCCATTCATTCAAATGAAAAGGCAGAAAACAAGACACAAGTTTATTTTAACCATTTACTTGCTTCTTTCATTTTTGTATCCATTTTTACAATGTATTGTAAAGCACACTGATTAGCTGCTTAACATCGCTGCTTTTGTATGTATATGAAATATGCAGATATGCAAATCATTTCCCTTTTTTTTTTTTTTTTTTACAAAAGTCACTATGTCAGATTATGCATTATGCAGATTATGGGTAACAAATGTGCCAGACTACACGTTCCTTCATGATCAGTCATCCCCTGACGTCTACGAGAGCATTATTTCCCAAAACAGTCACAAGTGTTGCTATAACAATATATTCTTATCTCATTTTCAGTTTTTTTCATCTTATTTCAATCTCAATAAGCACTAATGCTTGCTGACAACTAATAACTACATTATTTAAGGGGATTCCTTATGACATGGATAGGATCAAACTTATGATTCCTTTTATTTATAAATATTTTCTTTGAAATCTAAATGCATTTTTCCTGCCAGTGCTGCTTATTAAACACTCCCTCGTCTAAATTTGCAGCAAGTGAGGACAACATGAAAGCACATCAGCAGCAGCAAGGAAAAATAAACATAATCTTTAAAATAATGACATATTTAAAAATTAGCAAATAAATAAATGGGGTTTGTAATACAACAATCACAGTGAAGCATTCATTAAATCCTGAGTAAAACAAATCATCCACCCGTATAGTTGAGTAGTGGAGGGACATAAACAAAAATATAAATTGTACTTTTCTTGGAAAAAATATGCATTTGAAACGAATTTTGTTTGCTATAATTTTCATCTTAATTTTATTGTATCTTTTGTTGGTCACTAATCTTTCAACAAGAATAACGAATAACAATAAGGTGATGCGCTTCAAAACAAGTCCGCTATATGCGCAAAACCCAAATTGCCATGAGATTGTGTTAATTTGTTAAATAAAAAAATAATCTAGCCTAAATAAAATTAAAGTGAAAAATTCACAGTTTCAGAGAAAGTGTCTTGTGTCACGACGCCCATTTGTCAAATACGAATCCCCACGACACCCAACATCAAGGAAATCGTGCCGAAATCATGACAAATTCGTGTGATCTGACCAGGGCTTTAGACACAATCTTTCTGATAGCATTGCTGGCTTCGAAGCCACCTGAAAATCCTTTTTTAATTATCTGTCATATGTGAAGATCACCATATTGCCTTTGCCCACTGGCCTAGAAATATATGTGTAACATTGTTAACCTATGTATAAAACTTGAGGAACTGATGTATCAATGGGTTTAAAATCTTTTTTTTTTCTGTCTTTTGTCTTTGTTTGTTTTGTTTGCCTTTTCTTTTCTGTCTTTATAATCGTTGTTGCTTTTTGTTTTGCTCTGCGTTGCTTTAAGGTCGAAATAAAAATATAATATAAAAAAAAATGTCACTTTGTTAAACTGTAGAGTTGAATTTTCAACATTAAAAATCGACAGAGTAAAGATTAACATCCCCTAACCCTAACACAGACAACTGTTAATTAACAGATATTTTTTACAGTGTAGGAAAAGGAAGATAACATCACATAAGCCATATGAAGTACAAAAAAAAAGAATTGCGAGGAATCAGGTTCTCTGACAAGACATGTCTAACAATCTTAATCAGTCATTCATTTCGCAACTCGTAAGCAGCTACAGTACAAGATAAGAAATATTCAACTGATGTGAAATCTGTTTGTTCATAATGACTTTCTAGAAGATTCCTTCTCTGTCGTCCATACAGCTTTTATTTCTCATTTGTAAATACCTAAATTATGAGAAACTATGTCTGCTGTGTACAGTGTGTGTACTGTTTATGATGCATTTCTTCCCTAAACTATCGCTAAAGTAATGTTTTTCACAGAGTGACCTAGAGAGAGAGAGCAGATGTCCTACAGAAACTAACCAGAATATTCAAGACCATACAAACACAGGATGTGCTGTAATGTACATGAAGAGGAGACAAATGTATGTGCGTATGAGGTTGAGAAACTTTCATTTACTCAATGTAATGCTTCCCGCTGTATATACACTACCTGATTACTGGTTTAACGCGGCACACTATAAAAATACCTTCTTTTCTGAAACGCAATTTAAGTGTGAACCTCAATCTCATTTATAGTGTTGTGATTATATGTACTCGATTATGTGAATTCAGACAAAACAAAAGCATCTAGTGGTGGGCGACTGTTTTTTGATTTACCTTGAAGAAGTTCTTGATGGCAGGCACATGACTGGCACATTCAGTCCTGCGATGCTCATCCACACCATCACCAACCTGCGTAATGAAGAGACTGAAATTTACAAAAAATCTTACAACCTACAGTTCTATGAGGAAAATTAGGAGATTTAAAGGGATAGTTCCACAAAAATGAAAATTCGGTCATTTAATTTCCTTTCGCTTGTTCCAAATCTGTTTGAGTTTCTTTCTTCTGTTGAGCACAAAAGAAGATATTTATGAAAAAAGCTGGAAACCTGTAATCATTCTCTTCTGTAGTATTTGTTTTTTTATACAGTGGAATTCAATGGTTGCAGGTTTTCAGCTATCTTCAAAGTATCTTCTTTAGTCTTCAACAGAATAAAAAAATCTTAAAAGGTTGAAACTACTTTGTGCTGATTAAATGTTTAGTACATTTTCATTTTTGGGTGAACTATCCCTTTAAGTGTTCAAATAATCAAAATATAAACATGCAACATGTGAAACTCAGTGGACACCAGCATTAATAAAAGGGTTACCAACTTGTTTTTTTTAAAACTAGTCTCTTATATTCACCAAAGCTGTATTTATTTGAATAAACATGGAATCAAACGTGCACATATTGTGATAGGGTGACCATCTGGTTACCCGTCTGTTAGGGACAGCAAATGTGATTTTGCGGGACACATGGGAGGGAGATACTGTACATTTACTGTATACTACTATAAGACTAGAAGTAAACATTGATTTTAGCATTAGATGTTTTAAAGTTGGCCAAAAAGTCACTGTTAAAATCAAAACAAAGTAAGATGTTAATATTAGTATGTTAGTCTTAAGGACATCTATAAGACATCTATTTTTCATACTTTCTCATCAAATCTTCAGACCAATCAAATGCTCTCTAGAATCTGACATGTCTCGCCCCTTTCATAATAATAATAATAATTCCTTACATTTATATAGCACTTTTTTGGACACTCAAAGCGCTTTACACATTTTTGGGGGGAATCTCCTCATCCACCACCAGTGTGCAGCATCCACCAGGATGACGGGATGGCAGCCATATTGTGCCAGACTGCACACCAGCTGATTGGTGGAGAAGAGTGATGAAGCCAATTATGATATGGGGATGGTTAGGAGGCCATGATGGACAGAGGCCAGTGGGCAAATTTGGCCAGGATGCAAGGGTTAAACCCCTATTCTTTTTGGAAGGACATCTTGGGATTTTTAACCACCGAAGTGAGTCACTGAGCAATATAGAGTGCCCTTCAATATACTGGGGTATTAGGACCCACACAGACTGCAGGTTGAGCGCCCTCTGCTGGTCTCACTCACACCACTTCCAGCAGCAACCTAGCTTTGTTATGTGGTCTCCCATCCAGGTACTGACGAGGCACAGCCCTGCTTAGCTTCAGTGGGCGATCATGTGAGAGTTGCACTATTGCTATATGTGCTTGAGGTCAACCACTCTCACTGGCAGAGCTGTGATGAAAGCAAAACACTAATAGCTGTATTTTTTAAAGGGGTAGGAGCTCATTTTTGTCCCGTCCTGTTTGTTTCCATTCAAATTACACCCTACATTGAGCAAAAATGCACATCTTAAAGCATTTCAATGCACATGGTTCTCCTCAGGATCAGATAGTGACCATTTTTAGGATCATCTGTGGGATTGATTATGGTGTAAATTCAACAATTTGCAATGTCACAAAGTCTACTTCCATCAAGAGTTATTATAATTTTATATCTTGGATTGATAATAGGAGCACAAGACTCTGTCTGTTCACTCCAGCACATCTCAAGACTTCCATCAGGGTGGAGGTCAACTGGTGGTCCGATCATGTGTGAAAAAAATTAAGCCTTCTGTCAAAGTTTGATCCTTGGTGTCGTCATTCTTGAATATGTCCATGTGGTACATGACAATACACGTTTATTCAGTGTTTCCTAATCCTCCGAGCAATCACTTCTTATTATTATCAAAAAATATTTTTTCCTAGATCATTAGCAAGGTAAAAAGAGCAACATATGTGACCCTGGACCACAATGACAATGTGAAAAAAGGTTTTTTGAAATTGTTGCAAATGTATTACAAAAAATAAAAAAACATGAAAAATCACATGTACATAAGTATTCACAGCCTTTGCTCATTACTTTGTTGCTGCACTTTGGCAGCATCTACAGCCTCAAGTCTTTTTGAATATGATGCCACAAGCTTGGCACACCTGTCTTTGGGAATTTTTGCCCATTCCTCTTTGCAATACCTCTCAAGCTCTATCAGGTTGGATGGGAAGCGACGGTGTACAGCCATTTTCAGATCTCTCCAGAGATGTTCAATAAGATTTAGGTCTGGGCTCTGGCTGGGCTACTCAAAGACATTCACAGAGTTGTTGTGAAGCCACTCCATTGATATTTTGGCGGTGTGCTTTGGGTCATTGTCCTGCTGGAAGATGAACCGTTGCCCCAGTCTGAGGTCAAGAGCACTCATACATTACTGCATTCATCTTTCCCTCTATCCTGACTAGTCTTCCACTTCCTGCTGCTGAAAAACATCCCCACAGCATGATGCTGCCACCACTATGATATACTGTAGGGATGGTATTAGCCTAGTGATGAGCGCTGCCTGGTTCACTCTAAAGAGTTCAATTTTGAGTTTTCAAATTTTCTCATCAGACCACAGAATTTTGTTTCTTATAGTCTGAGAGTCCTTCAGATGCCTTTTGGCAAATTCCAGGTGGGCTGGTGGCTTCCGTCTGGCCACTCTACCATACAGGTCTGTATGGAGAATTGCTGCACAGATGGTTGTCCTCCTGTAAGGTTCTCCTCTCTCCACAGAAGAACGCTGGAGCTCAGACAGAATGGCCATCTGGTTATTGATCACCTCCCTGACTAAGGACCTTCTCCCCCGATCACTCAGCTTAGATGGTTCCAAACATCTTCCACTTATGAATGATGGAGGCCACTGTGCTCATTGGAACTTTCAGAGCAGCAGAAGTTTTTCTGTAACCTTCCCCAGCCTTGTGCCTTGAGACAATCCTGTCTCGGAGGTCTACAGACAATTCCTTTGTCTTCATGCTTGGTTTGTGCTTTGACATGCACTGTCAACCCTGGGACCTTATATAGACAGGTGTATGCCTTTTCAAATCATGTCCAATCAACTGAATTAACCACAGGTGAACTTCAATTAAGCTGCTGAAACATCTCAAGAATGATCAGTGGAAACAGAATGTACCTGACCTCAATTTAGAGCTTCACGGCAAAGGCTGTGAATACTTATGTACATGTGATTTTTCAGGTTTTTTATTTTTAATAAATTACTTTTTTCACATTGTCATTATGGGGTATTGTGTGTAGAATGTTGAGGAAATAAATTAATTTAATCCATTTTGGAATAAGGCTGTAACATAAAAATGTGGAAAAAGTGAAGCACCATGAATACTTTACGGATGCACTGTATGTTGCACAAGCATGTTTTTGGCAATACTCAAAAATACATACACTACCTGACAAAAGTCTTCCCGCTTCTCCAAGTTTTAGGAACAACAAATAATAACTTAAGTTCTAGTTGATCATTTGGTATCAGAAGTGGCTTATATGAAAGGCAAAGGTCTCTAAATTACACTTATTTCACCCAAATAAAATATGATCATGCCTTGATTTTAATGATTTAATTAGGACAGTAAAGTATGACTTTGTTTAGACAAAAATCCTGTCAATTAACAGAAATAATGTAATCATTAAAGTCATGGTGGAAAAAGAATTAATATTGTGTATGACTCCCATGAGCTTGAAGGACTGCATCCATACATCTTTGCAATGACTCAAATAACTTAATAAAGTCATCTGAAATGGCAGAGTCTATATGCTGGAGAAATTGCGGAAATCAGAAGGCGAATCACTATCACATTTTCTGGGACTGCTCAGTTATTAAAAAATATTGGAAAGAAATACACAATGCCTTACAAAATATCTTTGAATCTGTGATACCCTTTGATTATAAAACTCTATTTTTTGGACTTATACCTGAGGAATGGTTAAAAAGGGATAAATATCTAATGAATATTTAATTGGTACAGTAGCTGTCAAAAAGAGCATTACCAAAAAATGGTTGTCACATGAAAGTCCTTCCCTAAATGCGTGGATGGAAATTACAATGGAAATTTATAAAATGGAACAAATTACCGCATTTGAAAATCAGAAAATGGAACAATTTCTTTCTTTCTGGGACAAATGGACCAAATATGCAACATCCCATAGACCTGAACTTTTCTGTTAACCTAAGATTGGAAGCATCACTCCCTACATGTACATAGTTTTGTTGCTGATGTGTATGTATATCTTACTTTACAGGTTTATTTATTTTTACTTAATTGTCCAACCTCCCCCCCCCCCTCTTTTTTTCCCCTCCTATTTTATTTATTTAAATTATTATTTGTATTATTATTTATTTATTTATTTTTATTTTTTCATGTTTAACATTAGTGTACATGCGCACAAAAGGAAAGCATATACTGCTGAAAGAGAAAGTGGATGTACATAATTTGTGCTTATATCTGTGAGTGTATTCAGATATGTAACCTCTGACATGTACCTGATGTAAGTGTAAAACCTTTTGTGAAAAATAAAAAAGATAATTAAAAAAAAAAAAATTCAATAGAAATGGCAAAGAATGCGTTCTTGCAGGACTCCCAGAGTTCATCGAGATTCTTTGGATTCATCTTCAATGCCTCCTCCATCTTACCACATACATGCTCAATAATGTTCATATCTGGTGACTGGGCTGGCCAATACTGGAGCATCCTTCACCAAAATTGACTGATTTCTGTGAGAATCTTTGGTCCATGTGGGTTTCAATAGGTCTTCTGCAGTATTTGTGATGACTGGGATGCAGATCAACAGATAATTCATCAGTAAAAATCTACTTTCAGCCACTTTTTCAAATGATCAACTAGAAGTCAAGTTGTTATGTGTTGCTCTTACAACTAGCATCGACAGGTGGTGTAGAATGGGTCAAATTTGACTTTTATTCCAAAAATTATTAGAATATAAAGTACTGATCATGTTCCATGAAAATATTTTGTAAATGTCCTATTATAAATATATCAAACTTAAAAAATTATTAGGTGAAAATAAAATTATTATTCGGGGAACTCAGATTTAGATGTTCAAATAGTTGTATCTTGGTCAAAAATTGTCCTACCCCAAACCATACATCAGTGGAAACGTATTTATTCAGATTTAATGTGACATATATATCTCAATTTTCAAGAATTGACACATGATTGGTCTTCTGGTACAGGTTCACATATACTTGAAATCAAAACAAATCTTTACGCTGTTAGAAATCTATTTACTTCCTTTGACTAAATTAATACAGTAAAAAGTCTTTAAAAACACTGAGGTGAAATACAGGAAGATAGGAACTATTTAAATCTGTAACCAACTTCTCTTTTGGGGGGCCAGAAGTGTGTACTCTATGCATGTGTCAGTACCAATGTGCTTCACAAGAATGTCCACTCTCCCCCTCCTATATACAATGCCTGACTGGCTACAGATGGTACCTCTGACCCCAAACACAACATTCCCACTTATCGCCTCAGCAACTAGCTCCGAGATGGATATTAGAAAGGTTCCCAGAAATCTTCTCTCGGTCTGTATTTGAGCTCCTTCAGTTACAAGTCTGAAGGTCAAAGCTCTTTTGTGAAGTGAAGCCATTGACACGTCTCATCAACAGGAGCCTCACATCCATTGCTTAAACACAGACTCTTTAATGATGTGGCAGCTCCAGCCAATCAGCAACCACTTGAGGCTCACACCCCATGGCAACATCCAATAAGAGCTAGGTGTGATGTTCAAACATCCAGTCAGAGCAAGGCAAAATGACCTCATCCAGAAGTATTTGTTATAAGAGCTACACATGTTTGAAACACCCCAAAAGAATGAAAAAAAAACTAAATAGTAGAGATTTCAGCGTATATAAATCAGATATAAACGTACAGATTGTTCATGTGAACTTACCCAGCAGACCATGACGATCTGCGGTTGTCCTGTTTCTGTCAGTCCCACCCTGCAGAGGCCATACACGGGCCTGCTGTTGTGAAATTTCCCAACCAATTCTGTCAAACCTCCAGCTGGCAGATGAGAAAGAGACAAACAGAGGGGGGGAAGGGAAGAATTAAAGTGTCTTTATGAATTAATGACTAAATGAAAGTAAACGCCACTAAACACTTGCATTCTTTCACCAGATTATCATGATAATCTGCAGAGAACTGGACAGGTCTGATGTAATAAGCGGTGCTGGTTTATTCTCTTTCTCTCATGTGAGAATTTTCTGCTTCATCTGACATTACGAGGAACGATGTTGGCAGTTTCTGGTTTAATTGGTAATCCTCTCTGGTTTAGGAGCGTTTCACATGTGAATGCTGCATGATTGCCCTCAGACTGAGCTTTAAAAGCAGCTCAAATAGAGCACAACAGTTACTGCCCACATTTGCAGTGACCTTGCTTCTGGAAGTATTTTTTTCCACTTATTGTCTTATTAAGTATTTCAAAAATGCAGTGCTGGTGCCATGGGCCCTGCTCACGCTCAGAACATTATGTAGAAGCTGATGGCGTCTATTCATACTAGGAGTATGAATAGTATAGTTCTTAAAGCCACAGTGTAGCTGCGTCCCAAATGGCACACTATACACTATGCACTATGTACTTATGCACTTACACACTCAACAGCATAGTATAGTATATGAATGTAGTGTCATCCCCAAATAAAACGTTTTTTTGGTAACACTTTATTTTGATAGTCCCTATTGCACATTTTGTTGACTTAAAGTTGCATTGAAACTACATGCCAATTATTTCTCATTAGAGTATTAGTAGACTGTCTGCTTAATATCTGCTGATGCCACTCCTTTAACAGACATTTAACTGACTATAAGAAACTTTGCAAGTACATGTCAACTTACACTAACCCTAACCCCAACCCCAACCTAACAGTTTCCTTATAATCTTATGATAATTAGTTGGCATGTAAATGCAATCTAACCTAAACTCAACAAAATGCGTTAAAGGGACCATCAAAATAAAGTGATACTGTTTTTTTTTTTTTTGCCACTGTTTCCCTGGTGACGTTTGATGGTTGCCAAATTACAGTTGAAACCAGAAGTTTACATGCACTCTAAAAAAAGGAACGTAACCATTTTTAAAAAAATGTCTGATGGTAAATCATACTAAACGTTTACTATTTTAGGTCCGTTAGGATTAACTAAATTATTTACATTTGCTAAATGCCAGAATAATGAGAGAATCTTTTTTTTTTTTTTAATTTCTAGACAGTCAAAAATTTACATACATTTCCTTGGTATTTTTTTAGCTTTGCTTTTAAACTGTATAACTTTGGTCAAATGTTTTGGGTATCCTTCCACAAGCTTCTCACAACAGTTTGCAGGAATTTTGGCCCATTCCTCCTGACAGAATTGGTGTAACTGAGTCAGATTTGTAGGCTGTCTTGCTCGCACAAGCTTTTTCAACTCTGCCCACAAATTTTCTATAGGATTGAGTCAGGGCTTTGTGATGGCCACTCCAAAACTTTCACTCTGTTGTCCTCAAAGCTCATTTTACCTAATTTGGCAGTATGCTTAGGGCCATGGTCTGTTTGGAAGACCCATTTGTGGCCAAGTTTTAATTTCCTGGCTGATGTCTTCAGTATTTCTACATAATGTTCTTTCTTCATGATGCCATCTATGCTGTGAAGTGGACCAATCCCTCCTGCAGCAAAACTGCCCCACAACATGATGCTGCCGCCCCCATACTTCACAGTTGGGATGGTGTTCCTAAGCTTTTGAGCTCTTCCCTTTTGTCCTCCAAATGTAACACTGGTCATTATGGCCAAACAGTTCAATCTTAGTTCCATCAGACCACAGGACATGTCTCCAAATATTATTCTTTTTCCCAGTGTTTTCCCAAATTGTAATCTGTTGATTCTGGCTTGTTGATTTTCCCATGTTGTCACACAAGGAAGCAGTGTGTTTGAGGTTTTCCTTCCTACAGTTGTGCCTCCAATTAACTCAAATGTTGTCAATTAGCCAATCAGAAACTTCCAAAACCTTGACACCATCATCTGAGCTTTTTCAGAGGCATAATAATCTTATTTTATGTAAACTTGACTTTCAAAAAAAGTTATAACAATTTCTCAAAAAATATCTCTCTCATTATTCTGCTATTAAGCATAACAGAAACAAATTTGATAATCCTAACTTACCTAAAAGAGGAAAAGTTTAGTCACATTAACAACTGACTTTTTTTTAAATGGTTATGTGTCTTTTTATACAGTGTATGTTAAACTTCTGGTTTTAACTGTAGCTAAATAAATGACCAAACTACCAATTAATACCTGTCATGAGTATAACCACATTCACCATCAGGAGGTAGCATAATCACTCTCGTATAAAAATACTGCTTTCACAATCCAAAATAAATAAAGTAATCCAACATCAGTGCCCGAAAGCTCCGCCTCTTCCACTACATGAGCAAATCAGCAGCTGTTGAGAGCGTGAAGTGTCCAACATTCCACACTTCATTTTACCGGTTGAATAAGTGCATCATCCGGGTAATTAAAGTGCACTTATTATTTTTAGAGTTTTCAGTGTGAATGCACTACTTGTGCAAAATGGCATAGAACAGTGCATAAGTATGCGATTTGGGACGCACCTTATGTAATATTTTTCGCCAAACAAACAAAGCAAACAAAAAGCTTATTTTGACAAAACGGTGACTGAGTTTGGAATCATGGGAGTTGTAAAACTTATTGATGAAAAATGAGAGTGTGAAATGGTACAAAGCAGGGGAGCTTTTATTATACCAAGGTCGACCGCTTCTCATTATTCCAGTTGTGATCATATGGAGAAGAAGCAGCACAGTTTTATCAAACTAAATACATTTTAGGGTTCTGTTATATCGTTTGAGCATCGATATTGCAATATTTGTATTTGCAATAGTCACATCGCAGGATTGGATTATTTATTAAAGATTAAAAGATAATAATATAATTACATTTTATATGTTTTAATTATTTATACAATGAAGACCATGTTATTTTACATTTGATTGTTTCATTTCTGTGCTTGAATACTGTTAAACTCCCCATAAAACCATAAAGCATTGTTTATTTATTTACTTTTGCTTGCAATTTATTATAATCTAAGCAGATGCAGTGCATAGAAAAAGTCTTGATCATCCCGGTCAATCAAAATCAATGAAATCTTCTCAAATAGAGCTATTCAAATCATCTGCTGAAATTCTATTCATATCGCAAAATATATCACAGCAAAACAAAATATTGCAATGTCTGATTTTTCCAATATCGTGCAGCCCTACACAACATATTGAAGCATCTTTGGTGTTTTCCTTTTCTATAAAACTAAACTGCAAATCAAGAGTGTATGATGTCGTTATTAGCATGGTGATATGGTCCATGTCACTAGATAAAATTGCATATATCTCTGAATTTTAAAACATTCAGAATAATGTAAGCATGTCAGCTAAATATAAAACATTGTTATAGTGTTTTTTGAATATTTCAAGGGGAAATAAAATCTTACATATTGTGCTTTTAATGGGAAATTGTGCAATTTAACCTTTTCAAAAGTTGAATGCTAAGTAAACAAATTCTAAAGCAGAGTCTTACCTCCTGAATCTGTGAGTTTGAGATTGTTGCTCACTCCCTCATATGAAAATAAGGCCCTGAAAAAACAGACAGAGAGAGAGAGAAAAACACATCAGCACATTACTCTGGAAGAACACGCACGTTTCAAAAAAAACGCTGATAGAGTCAAGTTACAAGATTTGCTGAAACCAGATTGTAACACGAGGCCCTGAAACAGACCATATAGAGGTCGTGCTGATAGCAATTCAACATGAGGCAAGTGAAAAGTCAATATATCTATAGAGACCCTGACCTCTCACAGTCTGAAACAAATCATAGGCCCTTCTCGCATTCCACAGCCAAACATAATCAACATCCCATCCGCACTTACGTCATCCAAAAATACAGCAAATGGGCCTGGGCGTGAGGACCATATGTTATCCCAGAATGCTTCAGTATTGAATATGTATTGTGCACACCAAGCATTGACCCTAGTAAACCTACAGCACCAAGCCCTGTTGAATAATGCAGATACCAAATGTTCTGTTTAGTTGTTTGAGTTTTGAGTAAACGTCCCTCTAATGTCCACTAATGTTGCTATTTGGCTTTTCACACTGGTATAGTGAAGCTTTAATTCTGACAAGTGCAAGTCAAGACTTGTAACCCAAAGTTCTTTAGGGCTACTAGCTCTAATAACAAGTGTAATTGCAGTGAATGAAATCGCAAAGCAGCATTTGAACCCGGGTCACAGCTGTCTGTGGTTATGTATCATTCATTGGCTGCTTTGGGACTATTACTTGGAACTGAGGCTGAGAGAAAATAATGGATTTTGTATAAGGGCCACACCAACGCAAACAGTGAAATGCAGGTGGAGCAGTTGCTTTGAGAGATTAAGACACATCAAATGAAGTGCGTGTGACACTACATTTTGATGGGATGCTTTCCCTGCTCAGGGGTTACTATTAGTGAAACTTCTGGGGAAGTCAGTATCTTTTTCCTTGCATATATTTTGGTTTCCACATTAAATAATATTGATGCTAATCACAATATTCACTGACCATTGTTGTGGAAATAAATATTTCTACATGCACATCTATTTATTTACAGGAACATGGAAATTCATGTTGTCTGAAATCTGTGCTGTGATTTAAAGGGCACCTATGGTGAAAATCATTTTTTGTAAGCTGTTTGGACAGAACTGTGTGTATGTATAGTGTGTCCACAGTCATATTGGGGTGATAGAAACACAACAAGTCTTTTTTTTTTTATTTCCTGACGTTAAAATAGGATCCAAATGCCAGTGATTTTGAGGCCCACCGCAGCGTGACGTAGGAGTGCAGTTTTACCCGCCCACCAAATTGATTGACAGGTGCCACGTCTCCATAATAACATGTATACACATGTCCACAGAACATTTTTTGCACAACTCTCTGTGATCAGCTGCACCTCAATAATTAATTGTTTAAGTTTAAAAGGTTTATAAAACAGAGCATGTTTGTAATAAAGAGAGTAAAATCGATATCTAATTCTTATCCGCTATAATCACCACGGCCATATGGTGTCAGTAAACGCTAATATGTGTGTGTGTGTGTGTGTGTGTACTGCAAAGGGCATTTGTGTGAGACTTATCATTTCAGAAAGGCTTGAATAAACTCCACCACAAATACATTAAGTAAAGTCACTTGGTATTTTTGACTAATGAGCTGTATTTCAGCTTCATCCGTGTCTGTCTCTATCACTGACTGCTGTTTATCTGACGTAATGCATGAGAAGCAGACACACACGTGGGAACGGTGGGCGGGGAGAAGCAGCTCATTTGAAATTTAAAGCCACAAGCTACAAAAACAGCTACACTGTACTCAGTCACCAAAAATGGTCAGATTCTGGAGACTATAAGAAATAATCTGATGGGTATTTTGAGCTGACAGTTTACAGACACATCTGGAGACACCAAAGGCTTATCTTACATCTTGTAAAATAATTAAACTAGGTGCCCTTTAATATGAAGTAACTGTCAATTTGGTTTCCAATAAAATGCTATACAGTTGAAGATAAAATGGTTAGTCCTCTTGTAAAATTTCATTTCTTTTGTGGAATATTTCTTTCAAATATTTCCCAAGTGATGTTTAATGGAGAGCTTTTATTTTCAGTCCTAATTTCTAATAACTAATTTCTTTTGTTTTTGCCATGATGACATAATATTTGATTAGTTATTTAGTAAGATACTAGTATTGCGCAGTAAGTGCACTTTAAAGGCTGTGTTTGTTTTCAGTGTGTATTTGAAGATTTTCTGTGACACCACGGATGAGTGCCATCATTAACAGGTTCATTTCTTGGGAAAAAATGTTTAGTCTTTTCTAAGAATTACTTAAATGAAAACCCTATAATTTCTATAATCCTATAATTAATCCTATAATAATAATAATAGCATTCGGCTCATGAATCAGACTTGTCCAGAAAGCTGGGCACATTTGCCTCATATTTGCCATGCATCTACATCTTGTGTCTGAAGTTCATTTCTGAAATATCCTCCCTTGCCTCATTTGTGAAGGATGTGAATAATAATAAAGTATATTGGTTGTCTTTCTGTGTTAAATGCACTTAAATTATAACAAACATACCAGAATAACAGCTTTGAGTTTGGTAATCTAAATGGAGTAAATCACCGTCTAAAAGTACATCATATCAAAAGATGATACTTAGATTTTTATTCTAATTAGGTTGCAATAAGCCCAAATAGCAAAGAGAGATAAAAAATGCATGTAAAAAACCACCTTGGGCCTTAAAAGGTTAAAAAAGTTGATTCATAGTGATGATCCATCTAGTGTAATGATTTACTGGAATGAATAAAATAGTAGGGGGCGACACGGTGGCTCAGTGGTTAGCACTGTCGCCTTACAGCAGGAAGGTCCCTGGGTCAGTTAGCATTTCTGTGTGGAGTTTGCATGTTCTTCCTGTGCTTGCGTGGGTTTCCTCTGGGTGCTCCGGTTTCCCCCACAGTCCAAAGACATGCGGTACAGGTGAATTGAATAAACTAAATTGGCCGTAGTGTATGATTGTGTGTGTATGGATGTTTCCCAGTGATGGGTTGCAGCTGGAAGGGGATCCGCTGTGTAAAACATATGCTGGATAAGTTGGTGGTTTATTCCGCTGTGGCGACCCCTGATAAATAAAGGGACTAAGCTGAAGGAAACTCAATGAATGAATGAATGAATGAATTATTAAACTAGTAATTATTGATAATAATGAAGTATTAGAAATAATGAAAAATACATAAAATTCAGTAAATAGATTGCTAATAAAATTAAATAATAAAATAGACATTTCTGTTATCTAACTATTGTTGATGAAGCCTTCGCCACATGATTATTAAATAATTGACACTAAATTAGAGAGATCAAAAAACACTCCAAAATTAATGTTTGTGTGTCAAAAAGCTTGTATCAAATGCATTTTATTACTACGTGGGAACAAATGAATGTCAAGAGAAGTTTGACGCTAATCTCATTATGTAGTCAGTGAGCTGCAGGAACCATCACAATTGTTCTTAATAACTCAAATCCTGTGCTAAACTTCAGGTTAAATGAAATTGATCTGACTATTTCAGTGAACTCCCTTACTGTGAGCCCTGGAGTCTACACTGAATGAGGATAATCTACAGCAGTGTGTCATCATGTACCCATTGTCTTCAAAGCCTCTGATCTCTGGCATCCTCCCAGATTGTGACCTCTGGGCTTTGGGCTCAAACACGAGCAACAATAACAGCCTGTTCCCCCCCCATCAGAGTCTGTGTTCAACCGGAGCAACCTACCAATCAGTCTGCAATTAGCATGTTGTGACACCATTGTTCTGGTTCTTTCCGTCAGCAACAGAATAAAAAGGCAAAGAGAGTGCGAGTAATGGGGGATCAGAGATGTACTTGTAGTATTCGTCTGTTAGGGTAACACGACACGCATCTTTAAAATGTTTTCCTCTAAATCATCAATCATGTGCTGGAGTTGAAAGACATGTTCATTCATTGTAGGTGTTGTGACACCAAAGAGTTAAAAAAGAGAGAAGAGTGTTGCAAGAAAGAAGGTTTTTAGGTTGATAAATCCCATTTTGAAATGACCAGCTAGAATCATTTCTAATTAAGCAAGAAAACTTTAAACTCATGCCGACAGCTGATACTTGGGTCAAACACTACAAAAATGATGCTTCAGTGCATTACAATAAACAAATCTGCATTTCATTTAGGATCACGTTGTGTTTTTGTTCATTTTCAAAGCATGTAATTAGTCTGTGACTAATTAGACAGCAGAGTCAGTTGGTTCACGTACAATAAGACCATGTTTACAAGTGGTTTTAAAGGGATAGTTCATCCAAAAATCTAAATGACCTACCTCATCCTTATTTTTCCCAAATTTGGTTTAAATCTTTGATGAGAATACTAAAGAAGATATTTTGAAAAATGCTGGTTGCTGGCATCCACCGACTTCCATAGTAGATAAAAAAATTACTAGGAAAGTTCATGAGAGCCAAGATCCAGCATTTGTCAAAATATCTTCTTTTGTGTTTAACAGATTAAAGAAACTCAGATAGGTTTTGGAACAAATGAAGGCTGAGTAATTGATGGCAGACGTTTCATTTTTCTGTGAAATATCTCGCAGGCGAAGATTAGAATTTTTCCTGATTTAGGGTCAATGGGCACATGTATTGTTTTAATCTTCCAATTTAATATTGCAAAATAAGTGTTTTTTATATCTGTACAGGGGCGGAGTGGACATTTTGAAAGTGGGGGACAGCTGTATGAAATCCAAAAGTTGACATTCCTAATCACCTGTTTTTAAATGGTCTGTCTCTAAAAGTGAGGGGGACATATCCCCCCGTCCCCCCCGGTTGCTACGCCCCTGTATCTGTATTTCACAATTGAACAAGACACCAACGAGACACCATGGAACAACGCGGAGAGCAGGCACGTGCACACATAGAGCTCAACCTGTGAAGTGTACATGCCCTTTTGAGTCCCGGATATAAAGTGCCCTTCCAAAATAAACATAAGTCCCCCTCCTACCCCCGCTCTTCAGTTCGCGATCTAAACCCCACCATCAACCACCCCCTGCCCCCCGCTCTTCAGTTCGCGAACCGCCCCACCACCCCCGCCCCCCGCTCTTCAGTTCGCGACCCAAAGTCGCTTTAAAGGCTCGTACACACCGGGACGCTTTTCGTTTGCGTTTATCGTCAGCGTTTTTTAACACGTTTTTCCGGATTCAAACCCAAGCGATTTTCACAGGCGTCGAGCAGAAGAGTATGCAAAATCACTCCTTGACGTTAGATGGCGCTACACAATTTTAAGCTTCTGACACCCGCTTGTAACACAGAAGATGAAGACAAAGTTGACACGCTTGTTGTTATGATGGTTCAAGTAGCAGCTCCAGCTCTAGCGATGAAGAAATGATTATTGTTCATCTTCTTCAATGTGCGCTCGCATTGACAGTATTGCGCTTGAGCACCTCCAAGTGCTGTTTATTGTAACTTCAGCAGCTCCGTGCACGTGAACAAAAGTGCCAATATGATTGGTGGAGAAGGTTTTGACGCGGTGCGAGCATGAGGCGTTTTTTTTTTTAAATGATGCTTTTGCGCCTGCCGTTTTGCACGTTGGTGTGCACGACAGTGTTGCCAACTTAGCAGTTTTGTCGACTTTTCAGATCCCCCTTGCGACAAATTTTCAAAAAAGCGACTAGCGACAAATCTAGCGACTTTTTTGTGTGTTACTGGAGATTTTTATAGACTGTCATTTGTCAATTACTGTACCGTTCCTACTCTTCTCAGCGAGCTGCGGGTGATGCCGCCGGCCCCTCCCCCACCTCAGAGCACTGACAGGTGGCTCAGTCAGTCCTCGTACAGCAGCCTCTCCCACCTGCAGCCTGACAGCAGATCAGCCCTCTGTGTACTGACGGCAAATGATTTAGCACCGGCAGTGTGAAGGTATTTCCCTTGTAGTCAAACCGATCTGCTTCTCCTTTATTTTAACAATTTAATTTGACCGTTTATTCTTTTCTTGTTCACAATCAGAGATGTTTTAAGTGAGAGTTTCAGAACTTGTCTGAGTTTATTACGTCTGAGAGATTACTGCAAATTCACTACTCATCTATAATGATATACTGTATTCAAACAGCAATACATTTTGTTAAATTGACATGCTTACATAAAGCGTAGTGCAAATATAAATACTCCATTTATTTACCATAGGCTGTTAAACACACAGAAATGGTAGAACGTGATGATGTCAGTAATATGCAAATTAGCGTATGATGTAATCTAGCGACTTTTTGGGCAGAACTTAGCATCTTTTCGTTGAAAATAGTTGGCAACAGTGGTGCACGAGCACATTGATGCCCTTTATTTAGTCATGAGGCGTTAAACGTCGACGGAAAACACGAGCAAAAAACGTCTCGGTGTGCACGGGCCTTAATGCTGTATTCTATAGTCTTTGGTTTAAATCCCATCTGACCAGCACACTTCATTAGCAAGTGACATAATGTTTAAGACTCAGGTCATAATCAAGTGATATTTTGAGGCTTTTGAAGGCATTCAACCATCATTAAAAGCATTTTTGACTGGAAAAGGTCAAGAGTGGACAAGCTCAAAACAATTTAGACCCCATCTACACTTGTGATCAGATTGAACAAAATGCATCTTAATACCAGACGTAAACAGGGCTAAAAAGTCAAACCACATCGTACTTCAAACCCATGTTTAAAACATGCAGCTCCAATGAAACTGTATTTATCTATGCAGTCAGGACCACACACATTCCTATTGATATAGAAAAGGAGAACAAACAGTACTTCAGTCATTGTCTTTCAGGCATGAATTGCATCTCCATGGCGTCTATGACGCACCCTAGTGAGCTAAAGTACACATGAAGCTACGGTTGTTTTGCATGTAGTGAAAGGATGCCTTTTATTTTCTGCATTTATTCTCAGTCTTTCGCTTTTCACATGAATTGGTCTCAAAAATCCCACATACTTGCATGAAACAGCAATCATTTTTGACAATGGCGGGAATTGACTAATCAGTCACTTTTGTACACAGTTTTTCAGTGCAAACCCACCTACCATCCACACTTATAAAAGCTGTCATGAAATGGATATTGTAAACGGAGATTGTGATTGTCTTATTTTCTCATATAACCAAGTGAAATGGCTTTTTAAATAAGAATAAATGTAGGGCAGGAATTGATTTTGACCATAGGAAATTATGTTGATAATTGCTATTTTCCATTGAATTTACATAGAAATCTATGAAAAATGTTTGTATGCAAAAAAACATGTTGTAAATATATGTATAATATAATGAAATATATGTATAAGTACATATTTAAATTTTCCATCAGCTTAGTCGCACAGCGGAATGAACCGCCAACTTATCCAGCATATGTTTTGCACACAGCGGATGCCCTTCCAGCCGCAACCCAGTACTGGGAAACACCTATACCCTGTCACATAAACTCATACACTACGGCCAATTTAGTTTTATTCAATTCACCTAGAGCGCATGTCTTTGGACTGTAGGGGAAACATGAGCACCCGGAGAAAACCCACGCGAACACAGGGAGAACATCCGCCTAAATTGGACATATATAAGATAATTTATTACAAATATGAACTTTTATGTCATACAGTCAGGTCCATAAATATTAGGACATCGACACAATTCTAACATTTTTGGCTCTATACACCAGGGCTATTCAATTGGCGGCCCGCGGGCCGAAACCGGCCCCCGAGGCAATTTGTTCTGGCCCTCGAAATAGTATGACCAAGACATCAAGAATAAATTTCGTAAATCGTAAAGGCTTCTCTAAGCCGCATTTCTGCATTTTTGTTCTGCCGCATGAAACGAAACTGCTGAACAAAGTTACGCCAAGTTGCCAACTGTGCGCTAGTTTAAACTTCCGAGCTTGTCCACCGAAGCTAATACGCACGCACACTGTATTAACTATAGCCACGGGCCGTTCCCATATCACGTCTTTCCCGCGCGCAAGTTTGTTATGTCGTAAGAATATATGCCAATATGCGGGCGCAAGCGGAGCAACGCGCTCGCGGCTTTTGGTGCACGCAGTATAGAAAACATCTCATGCTGTAACGGTGAGAGTTGTGCTTAGCTTTCAGTGCAATGTAAACAAAAAACAGACGAACTATTAATAAAATGATTATGTATGAACGCAGATGATAACCACAGTTAATCTAAATATTGGCGCCGACCTTCATAACAATTATTATTATATTATTTTCTCCAGTTCCTCTCTATAAACACACATAATTAAATTGTGTAGCCCTATAAGCACAGAAAAACCTACAGCATAAAAACTATTAACTATTAACCTTTTAAAGTTTTTTTAATATTAGTTGGGGATGTCCAGATCTAAATCTAGCTAATATAAAGCTTAAATTTAAATTAGACGTGATAACTGTGAAACCCTGATTATTCTTCACACTATATAATCGTACAACCAAAATCTATAATTGTTGCATCCATAATTGTTATGCAGTTCAAAACATAACATATGAACGTATCTGAATGTAGAAGAAGCCTGCTTCAGCAATACACTGATTTTGTTGTGCTGTGAAATACAACATTTGAATGTTTGTTAAAAAAACTTATTGTACAATGCAGTGATATTATATAGTTTCAAAATACAATATATGAACATTTTAATGTAGACAAATACAACGTGGGTGTCTAAAGGAGCAAAAATACATAATTGGCTCTTATATGCAGTTGTGTCATCATTTATATAGCAAGTCATATCTCTCCGGCCCTTCGTTTGGGATGCTTTTCATGAACTGGCCCCCATGACAAACTAATTGAATAGCCCTGCTATACACCAACACAACGGATTTGAAATGAACGAACAAGAGGTGCTTTAACTGCAGACTGTCAGCTTTAAGCCACAGTCACACTGTACTTTTCTCCCCATTGACTTACATTCATACACACGTGAATGCGTCAGACCAGAAACACAAACTCGTGCGACAAGTTTCGCAGATCGCTGCGGTGCTAAGTTCAAGCTTGGTGAACTCTGACCTGCGAAATCAAATCATATGGCTGCATAAGACCAATCGAAGATCAAAACATGACCTCTCTGTACAGAAATTTAAATCTCTCACTTTTTAAAATGTCTAATCATCTTGTTTAATCCCGCCCCTTTTCGCAGCGTCACACAACAGAATTTCGCGTGCTCAAACTCTAGTGTGACCGCAGAATTAATTTAAAGCTATTTACATCCAAATCAGGTGAACGATGTAGGGATCACAACAGTTTGCATATGTGCCTCGTACTTGTTAAGGGACCAAAAGTAATGGGACAATTGGCTACTCAGCTGTTCCCTGGCCAAGTGTGTGTTATTCCTTCATTATCCCAATTACAATGAGCAGTTGTCCCAATTGATGTCCCAATATTTATGGACCTGACTGTACATATGTAATTTGCATAGATCACTAGATCTGATATGGGCTGTGATCTCATGTGAATTTTTATGACAACTAATAGCAGGTCATGATTTTAATTTTTATTAAATGCACAAATTGATAAAATCTGTACTCTTAATTTATTGCTTAAAGTGTATGCCAATATTTCCAAATGTGGTTGTAAAAGCATGCCTTTTCTTGATTCATCTCACACCTGGTAATTGATGCAATTTTGTCAAACGTGAATGTTACACAACACAGTGTGGTTTTATGTCATACAAATTCCCCTGTCACAATGGCACATGCCCCAAAAAACCTGCAGAACAAGACCGAGTTGGTCTAGACTTTATTTAAAAGAGCTTATCAGTAAAACTTCACATACAAAGCAGAGAAGTCCAGGGAGAATAACATGCAAGAATCTACTGCAAGGGTAATGTGTAAATAATAGTGTGTGATCCGACCGTATATTAAAAACCCACTCAAATCATGTTCAAAAAACAGTTCTCCTGGTCTCTTAATGCATTTCTTGAAATCAAATCTAACGCTGCAATGGACATTTCCTGTGTGTAGTTAATGGAGAGAGGTGTTGTCTGGAAGTCGTCTGGACCGTCTTCACCTCACACTTACACACTTCCTGATGAGAAAAACACAAGCAGCCTGTTCTGCAGCGCAGCCAGCAATGAGCTCAAGAACAGAGAATGAGGAATGGAGAAAGAGAGAAATACAGGCCATAAACAAATGAGGGTGGACGAGGTTTGGACAGGCAGCACAAAGGAGAAAGACTGAGAGAGGAAACATGGGAAGGAAATTTTAAGACCGAGTGATTCATGTGGTTGTTTGTGTTAAAATTAAGAAAAGAAATACATTACAATGACACGTCTATAAGGGCAATTATAACAATTATTGATTATATAACTGTGTATCACAAAATGTTAAGGTCAATTCTTTTTCAGGTTTGCTTAAATGAATCAAAAGTGGCAGTACAGATATTTTTTTATTTATTTTTTTTAAAGATTTATTTTTGGCCTTTATTAAGCGGATAGGACAGTGTTTCAGACAGGAAGCGAAGTGGGAGAGAGAGAGGGGGTAAGGACAGGAAATGTCCACGAGCCGCGATTCGAACCCGGGACGCCCAGAAGTGCAACTGCACCATATGTCAGCGCGCTAACCACTAGGCTATTGCGCTGACAGTACAGATATTTTTAACATTTCTAAAAACCTTTACATATGTTGTTTCCTTTGATCTTTTTTCTCAAATCACGTGAAAATGAAGTTTGGGGTAATTCAGTTGTACCCTAATTGCCCGTTTCTACTGAGTGGTACGGTACGGTTCGGTACATTTTTATGGTCTTTCCCACTGACAAAAGGTACCATAAAGTGAACAGTACCGTACCACTTTTTGGGTACCCTTTCGAAAGGGTACCAAGCACAACAAAAGGGTACCAAAAGGCAGAGGCTAGATGCACTGCTAAACTCTAATGGTTTACAGAGATATGTCACTAGCGCGTACACAAAGCAGGAGAATGAAAACAAAGGAAGCGCCATTTTTAAATACAAAACCTTGTCATCATCTTGATGAAGAGCCACAAAGCCAAGAAGAAGAGCAGAAGCTACCCTGTGCCTGTGTTGTTTACAAGGCTGCCTAAAGCATGAGCTGATGATAATAATGTGTGCGTGATTACTGAAGTGCTTCTGACAGCTGATGCTTTCAGAAACGGACAAACGAGAGAGTGACGCGTGAAAAAACAAAGGAGCAAATGATTCTTTCAGCAATCTAAAACATGAACAAACTGCCATGTTTAGCTATTATCATCACCTCCTGGATTATTATGAACTCGGAATAACGGAATTACTCTCTAACAGAGGTTACATGTGCTGCTGAAGATTAAAGACACAGATGAGAGGTTTGCACTGACTGTGGGCTATATGTTACGTGCTGTTTTTGAACCTAAATAAGGACTAAATGTGTGTTGTGTGTAGTTTTTTCTGTAATTGGTAACATATCGGAGACTGATATATGTTGCATTTATTTATTTATTTATTTATTTATTTATTTATTTTATATAATTGCAGACGGTACCATTGGTACCCTATTGGCAGTGGAAACGCAAGCCTGATAAAGGTGACCCGTACCAACCCATACCCTACCGTTCTGTACACTCAGAGGAAAAGGCCATATAACAGAAGTAAATTGAAAAAAAAAAGAAGCAATTTTTAAATTCATTCATTCATTTTCTTTTCGGCTTAGTCCCTTTATTAATCTGGGGTTGACACAGTGGAATGAACCGCCAACTTATCCAGCATATGTTTTACCCAGCGAATGCCTTTCCAGCTGCAACCCATCACTGGGAAACATCCACACACTCATTCACACTCATACACTACGGACAATTTAGCCTACCCAATTCACCTATACTGCATGTCTTTGGACTATGGGGGAAACGGGAGCACCTGGAGGAAACCCATGCGAACACGGGGAGAACATGCAAACTCCACACAGAAATGCCAACTGACCCAGTCGAGGCTCAAACCAGCAACCTTCTTGCTGTGAGGCGATATCGCTACCCACTGCGTCACAGAGTCACCCTATTTTAAGATACATTATAAAGAAAATATATTACAATGTTCAGCTTTGTACTATTGAACACAATGTAGTGATGTAATGTTTTAATATATGTTAGATTAAAAAAACACAGTAAACTAAACTATTTGTTTGGCTCAAAATGTTTTGATCTCATGTTCTCAAGATCTCTAGATTTCCATGCTAGTTTTCAAGAATTCAACATTTTCATGTTGTGAACTTCTGACCCACATAAAGCTTGATGGCAGTAAAAGATAATATTACTTTTTATTGATCACTCATTCTAATGACTGCGTGCGCAGACATGAACACTGGTATTCATAAAGTACCTGTGAAGGCAGGAATGATTTGCGTGAGTGATCTGTGTGATGTTCTCTTCAACATGAGCAACCACATTAAAATAAATCATTCAAGACTTTCACAGAGGACAAAAACCTTAATTTCACTTCAAATTGGGCTAAAAATGGCATCTTTCTTATATACAGCAGCTTACCGTGCAAAGCAAAATGTTGTCTCTAACATCCTAACTACATCTGTTCTCTGAAACTGATAAATTTACAACAAACTCTCAGGCCAAATCGACTTGGATGTCCACCTTGCTTAAGATGGCCACATTCCATCTGTAGTGCGTAAAGCTGGAAAACAGCTGCGCAGAGAAGCGTTCAGCAAAATCAGTGGCTCAAGAGAGAAGAGGGGCCGCGGGAGTTTTTACCTACCTGGTTGTGAAACCAAACTGGCACGGAGGAAACAGTTTTCGCTTAAAAGCGGTATGAAAAGTGTCAAGTGTCGTCTGTGGCATATTTCACTGTTCCAGAAAAGCCCTTAGACCCCTTAGTCTGAACATACTGAATGACTAATAGTTCTTTGCCAGTTTAGCTTTACTGTCTACAAATTTGTCTTTTTGGCTGCACTGTTTGGCTCACTATTATTCCTGGGTCTGTTATAAAACGGTCATAAATTCAAAGCAGACACATAAAACCAGGTCTAAACGTCACTGCACTCAAATCACTGGCAGCTGGTCTTATTTACACACACACACACACACACACACACACACACACACACACACACACACACACACACACACACACACACACACACACACACACACACACACACACACACACACATATACTGTATAGATAGATAGATATATTAGAAATTGTGGAATGTTATTGCAATATTAAATAACTGTTGCTTTATTAAATGTAGTTTCACATTTTTGTATTAATTCTTGTGGTTTAAAGCTGAATTTTAAGCATGATTAGTCTTGACTTAATACTTCAGTGTCATTCATTCATTCATTCATTTTCTTTTTGGCTTAGTCCTGTTATTAATCCGGGTCTCCACAGCGGAATGAACTGCCAACTTATCCAGCACATGTTTTATCAAGCGGATGCCCTTCCAGCTGCAACCCATCACTGGGAACCATCCACACACACAGTACACTACGGACAATTTATCTTATTCAATTCATCTATATCACATGTCTTTGGACTGTGGGGAAACCGGAGCACCCGGAGGAAACCCACGCAAACATGGGGAGAACATGCAAACTCCACACAGAAATGTCAACTGACCCAGGCAAGGCTCGAACCAGCGACATTCTTGCTGTGAGGCGAACGTGCTACCCACAGCGCCACCGCGTCACCAATCCTTTAGTGTCACATAATCCAAATATTCTAGTATCATGATCTGCTCAGGAGGAAACATTTATTGTTGTTGTTGCTGTTGTCAGTTTAGGAAACTGATGCAGTTCCAAAAAGTACCATTAAAATGTATTTACAGAGTGAAAAAATATTTTGCAAATAAGAGCTCATATATATATATATATATATATATATATATATATATATATATATATATATATATATATATAGTAAGAATCATGAAAAAGAACTCTAAAAATCATTACTAGTGAACTTGCGCCAGTAATAACTGATCATAATAAAACAGCAAATCATCATATTATAATATCTAATTTCTGAAGAATCACGTGACACAGAAAACTGGAGTAATCATGAAGAAATTTCAATTTTGAATTACAGACATAAATTTAGGTCACACTTTATTTTGATAGTCCGTTTTTTGAATTTAAGTTACAGTGCATCTAGATGTCAATGTCAATTTTATTTCTATAGCACTATTAAACACAACCAGAGGTTGACCAATGTGCTGCACAATACACATCACAACAGAGAAAAAATATAAAATTATAGCTAAAACAGACTTTTTCATTGATAAAATGCCAAATCAAAGAGGTAAGTTTTCAACTTAGATTTAAAAACAGACAGGGATGAAACAGATCTAATACAGAGGGGCAGAGCTAGGACCAGCTACTGCGAAGGCACAGTCACCTCTGCATTTCAGCCTCAACTTAGGGATGCATAACAATCTCTGGTTAGATGACTGAAGAGACCGACCAGGCTGATGCTCAATTAACATGTCTGACAGATAAGAAGGTGCCAGGCCATTTAGAGATTTTTTAAAAAAAGTGACTCGATAGTGCACAGGCAACCAGTGCAAAGAGCGTGAAACTGGTGTAATGTGGTCATGATAGATGCCAATAAATTCTCATGAGATTATAAGTAGACTGTTAGGTAGGGGTTGGGGTTAGGGTTAGTGTAAGTTGACATGTACTTGCAAAGTTTCTTATAGTCAGTTAAATGTCTGTTGAAGGAGCAGTATCAGCAGATATTAAGTAGACAGTCTACTAATACTCAAATGGACCATCAAAATAAAGTGTTACCATCATTTATTTAAACCTACATTCAATAAGAAAACAGTAATTTCAAATTGTACGTTTCTGGTTATTATGAGCTGAAAAGTCCAAGTCCTTACTCAGTTCTTGCCTAATAAGACAAAAATGGCCTCGTTCATAACAGCAATATAGAGTGAAAGTGTTTGCCCAAGCTTGCAGTCTGCTGGCCCGAGGCATTCAGTGTGAAACAACAATATGTGCATTCGCTTGTGCACTGAACCTCAGATTACAGTTTAATATATCCAAAGATGAAAATGGATATTTTGTACCATATATGTCTTGAAAAGTCAATACCCAGAAGGAACAAATGTGCAAAAGAAAAGCCCTACTTCTAAGAAAATGGCTCAAGATCAATTATGGCTATTGAAGAATCAGACGGAGGCCTGGCAGACCTATACCAGTCTGGACGGTGGGATCTCTAACAACCTTTGCAGAAAGTACTAAACAAGTTAAGCACATTGCCATCTGGCACAGTAACTTTGTCATGATGAATACAGTCAGTGTGCCAAGTGCTATTCATTTGGGTGTATGCTGGCCTGAACACACACAGGCAAACAGCTCAATGAGTTCAACAGCTAAAAGAAATGCAGATTTCAACTCTGGACATTAGTGTAACAAAGATGTATAATAATAACAACAGAGACTACTAAATTAACTTCACTGTTTATATGAATAGGGCTCAGCATCATAAGACATCTACAATGAGAGTGTACCTAATGTAGGCTTGCCTTGTGAGGAGGATCAGTCCCTTGAGTGCCAATTCTGTGCTAATGGCAGCTATTTGAAGAGTAGAAGAGAAATGAACGCACCAGGATTTCCTGAGTAGCAGAGAGAGAGGGAGCAGACAGAGTGGAAGAGTTGACAATAAACAGTGAAGGAGGTAGACGGAAAATGAAAAGGAGTATGGGGGACTAAATTTAGGAGGATTGGGGGATGGGAAAAGAAAACAGACTGAAGAGGTTGGCATGCAAATGTGATATATGGGCACACAATGAAATGGTGTGGAATTAGTTTGAGAAAGAGAGAAGACAATCTGAATGGATGTGAAATGGGAAGTTACAGTGTAGAAAAAGATGTCAGTTTGATGTGGTAAATGTCGTCAATGACTTCAATTCAATTCATGTTTATTCTATAACGCTTTTACAATGTAGATTGTGTCAAAGCAGCTTAACATACAGTAGAAGTTCTACTAAATTAAAAACCGTCAGTCCAGTTTTCAGTTAAAGTTCAGTTTAGTTTGGTTTAAATTTCACTGCTGAAAGTCCAAACAATGAAGAGCAAATCCATCGATGCGAAGTCCCAGACCAAGCAAGCCAGCAATGACATCAAAATAAAAGTTTGGCTTACTTGAAGAAACAGTAAAAGAAACATATTTCCTAAATACTATGTATAATATTTTATTTACATATTAAACATGTTTTATTTACTAGAAGTGTGCAGCTTTTCGAGTACTAAAATGTAATTTAACCATTTAAGAAAGTGGAATCCAAAAATAAATAAATTAAATTTGGGGGAAAATATTTAGACATTAGAAAACATTAAGGCCCAGTTTCACAAACAGGGCTTAGCTTAAGCCAGGACTAGACCTTAGTTAAATTAGGCTATTTGAGCCACATTTATAAAAACGGCCTTAGAAAAAATACATTACTGGTGTGCACCTGTAGACAAAAAATGATACTGACATATTTTAGGACATCTCACTGCAAGTTATTTTTAGTTAGTTGAGAAACTCAAACATGCAATTTAATCCATGACTAACCTTAAACCTTGTTTGTGGAACCGGGGGTAAAAGTAACATGTTAAGCTCAACGCTTAATTATATATATTTTTTTCTAAAAAGTTAACCTAAATGAATACATATTAAAGTCATCCAAACTAGCATACAAACTTGTTCTACTGGTAAAAAAAATGTGTTACACACAAATCAGGAGGCACAAGTAATTTAATTTAACTGTTGATGTAAATATGCTTGCTGTTGGACTTTACACTACCGTCTACATAGGAAACTTGGCAAGAAATTCAAGAACCTATGAAGTGCAACAATCTAATAGAATTGTTGTGGTTAAGCTTTTAGTCATGGAAAATGTAATTGTTTTGTAATTAAACATAATGACAAAATTATGACTAACAAACAAAACTGGCCAGCAAACGGTTATGTGCAATAATCACACTTCTTAGTCAATAGGTGTTTAGTGCTTCTATGATAAAACCTGAACAAACACAAAAACAGGAACAATATGTCTAGTGTTTCAGCACTGATTAAAGCTTCATTTACTCAAGTAACTACTATGTAACATGAACCCACCTATGTAACCCCAGTCTACAAATGGGAACTGTAGTCTTTCATTTGTAACCTTATAGGTTTTTTGCTATATAAACAGCTATCTGCTGAAAAAAGCCAGGTTGTTTAAGACAGACAGCATCAATTGCCTGCTATTCTTCTCTTAAATAGCTTCTATTATTTCTATACAAACACAACCTTCATCGGTGAAGGAAGTCCATTTGAGATGACAGATCTTTTCAGCAAGGCATCACGGCCAAAAAGGTTACTACGGCTCTTATCAGAATCACAGGAACTGACTCCCCGTTCTCTATCAACAATGCTGCTATTACCCTTTAAGGACTTTTACTGCTGACCTCCAAACTCTACAACTTTACAAGCAGTTGTTATTTACTGTAGAACAGCTGTGAGCACAAACCAATTTTCATAATTTGATGGCTATAATTATTTTTTGTAATGACTGCTGAATCTGAGCTTGGGGAGCCTACTATAATTATATAATTACATAAAATGTTTCATTATTTAAATTACACCAGAACGATTTATGTCCTACCATTCTGAACCCTCTGACTTTGGGCTTTGGGCCACCAGCTTTTCCGAAACATGGACATCACTACATTCACATTTTTGCAGACACTTTAATATGAATAAACACATTGCATTGAAAGTATAGAGTTAAAAAGATCTTGAGATTCAAACTCATGGCCATGCAGGCCTCCAGAATAACATTTGAGAGCACTGGCACTGGTGCTATAAAAGCCACTTTTCACCTGCGTGGTATGGTACAGTTTTGCACAGCTTGGCTCACTTCAGTTCGTTTTTGCTCAGTTCAGTTTGCATTTTCACTGCAATTTAGTACTGCTTAAAGTGGGTTGGATTATCACATAGTTGTGCTGCTTATACTGCCATGACATTATTGGTTTCATTGCAGGTCATACCATCCAATGACGCTGGTAGTGATGATTCTCTCAGAACAAACATGGCTCAGCAGTGATTGGTAATGGTACGGCTCACTTGGAACTAAAAAAGAGGTGGTTTTAAAAAAAGAACCAGATACTACCCAGCAGGCACAGGACATCAACATGACGTCAGATTGGCGTTGTACCCCAACATCGTGGGACGTTGCATTTTGATTGGAAATTAAAATCAGGTTGACACAGCCTGATCTTACGAGGAAACGTAAGTATTTTACATTTTGTTAGTTTAGTGGCTAATTCGTACGAATTCGTACAAATTGAGTCGTACGAAAATCGTACGATTTTAAAAACGAGGCATGGCACCCAACCCCGCCCCTAAACCCAACCTTCATTAGGGGATGAGCAAATCATACTAAATTGTATGAATAAGATCGTATGAATTCATACGAATTAACCACTAAATCAAAAAGTTATGAATTGCCGTGAGATTGTGTTGGTTTGACGTCAGAAACCAACGTCAGGCCGACGTCAATGTCCAACGTCGGACAGACGTTGCATTTTGGTTACTTTTCAACACAACCTAAAAACAACAACAAAACATCAATGTCTAATGATGTTTTAACTTGACGTTGTGTTGGCGTTACATCTCTGACGTCTATCAGACGTTGGATTTTGGTTGCTTAACCTGACAAATAAATGTCAGTATTAGACATCAATATGACGTTGGTTTAAGATGTTGGTCACTTTCTGACACTTTCTTTCTGCCTAAAATCAACCAAATATCAACGTCATTTAACAGCGTTATTGAAAGTCAAAATAACTCTATCCTTGGACGTACATTGCCCTTGTTAGGTTAAATCTAACCTGATATTAACGTCTTATGATGTTGTGTGTCTGCTGGGTAGGTACGGAATGCAGTTCAAAAGTCCACAAAAGTGAGACATACCCATACCATGCAGTTAATAAGAGCCTTAACTGTACTGTTGGTAGCAACAACACTAGATTCGGTAGTGCTGTACATGTAAAATTAATGATGTTATGATTTTTTGTCTCTTAGAAATGCATATTTAAGTGAGTTAAGAAAAAGAGAACTATCTATAAAAATAGCCTCATGTTATGCATTTGTTGATGCCTTATAGATCTGTAGAACCTCACTATCATAGTGAAAAGTAGCTTATATTGTGGTTTGTGACATTTATGAAAATAAAAAAAATAAACACAATTAGTACACATACAAATGCATAACTAATGTGACTTATGAAACCGCTGTCTTTTTAACTAATTTGTGGCCAATCTAAATAACGCATCAGCAAGCTTTTGTCAACATAGAAGTAATGACTTTATTAAATTCTTTAAATGCAAGATTGATGATATCAATAAGCACCTTCGATCTGTCTCTTACAACGTTGTCCTAAGTAGAGCACTGTATATCGTTAATGAATAAATTTAGACTTTCTCAGCATCAGGAAAGGAAGACTTAAACTGGTGAAACCCTCCATATCAACAACGTCTATCAGTTCAGAAAAATGTGTGACACCAGTGCAACATCATAAAAAATTTGTATCGTGCTGACAGGAAAAAAGGTTGCAAAATGTGTTCATTTCATTGCCAACTGGAACCCTGCTATGTTGCTGTAAGTTCCATTCTCTATACTGCTTAAATTAGGAAATCAGTATTACTTTCCGCAGAATCGATTCTCATGTAGCAAATGTAATTCATGTCATTTTTTTTTACTTCTATTAGGCATTGTTACTCTGTTAGAGAGTCTTTATTTAAAGGGTATTTAAATGGTAGTCCAGTTGCTCCTCCAGTATTTAAAGAGAGAAAACTTGTGAACATGTTCTGCAAGATGGAGTTTTCAGTGTTATGAAAATGTAAAGCCAAAGTAAACTCAGAATTTATCAACACTTTCTTCAACACTTTCCTGATAAGTCACTAACCGGACAGGGTGAGTTTAGCTACTGGCTTCTACAACAAAACAATCCTCTGGGAAACTCTGGCATTTCCTGTGGCGTCTGTCCCACACAGCTACTGGAACACAGACCCTCGCTCATGTACACACTGTCTGCTATCCCCTACACAGTCAGAATGCACAAACACTCCTCTTCATTTTGCTTTTTATTTCTTTATCTCTCCATGGTTTCATGGGCAAACAACCTTACACTGACTGTACACTGTACAAGATAGGCTATGGATTCCATCATGCTGGCTAGGACAATGTGAAGGTATCACACACCATATGTTCAGACAAAACAGTTAAATCTGAGGAAACACTTCAAAAATGGTAGTGTGAATGAGTTTGGACAGACTTGCACAAAACCTATTTTTCTTCTAGATTTTTTTTCTTTCGTTCTTGGAGCATTTTGAGATCAAGGTGTCAATATCAGCAAAAATTGAGAGCACTAGCAGTTCACTCTTGATATTTCACTCAGGATCGCTCTTAGTACTGTAAACAGCAAAAAAAAGAAGGACAGAACTGCCTTCAAAAAACATCAGGACATTGATTTTGGACTGGTTACAGTGGGATAAACACATAGCAGCATTACATCACTGTTCAGTTCCCAGGTCTGTGGAAACATGCAAAAGCAACAGTTTCAGTTTGCCCGGCCAAGAATCAACAGAGAACAGAATCAGGCTCCAGAATGTGAACCACATAATGTAAATGTATGTGCAACTACTTGGGTCAAGTATAATGTATTTATTGGAAGACTGATGTCAGGATTTTGAACATCCTCCTGAGCTGTAGGATTTAAAAATGTAAAGATGTGGCACTGCGATTCTCGTCTGGTGACCCTTTAGCTTTGTGACCTACTTTAGCCTATTGACGCATGAAGAGGTAAGTAATCATTAGCAAATAGGCAATAACCTGGAGATAATATGCTAATTCAATGCAGAACATCTGATAACTAACATTCCACTAATGCGCACCTTACCATTAGATGTCAATAATGCAGGTATTTCATCGAAAATACAGCATAGATGTTTAGATTTTTTTTTTTACAAAATATAATTTTGGTCACACTTTATTTTGATGGTCTGTTTGTTGAATTTAAGTTACATTGCAACTAATTCCATTAGATTATATGTAGACTGTTAGGTTGGGGTTAGGGTTAGTGCAAGTTGACATGTACTTGCAGTTTCTTATAGTCAGTTAAATGTCTGTTGAAGGAGCAGTATCAGCAGATATTAAGCAGACAGTCTACTAATACTCAAATGGACCATCAAAATAAAGTGTTACCATCATTTTTCCTAATGCAGATGTCAATGGCTACAACATTCTTCAAATTAACTTCTTTTGTGTTCAATACAAGAAAAAAAACTAACAAAATCTTGGAACCACCTGACGATTAGTAAATGTGATTAAATCTTCATTTTGAGATGAAGTTTCTGTGTAATTATTCATGCTACTCTTTTTTCCTCTTCTCTAAGTTGTCTCACACCTTTCCCACCATTACTTTCCCATTTTTTTATGATTCATTATTTACCCACATCACAACGAACTACACCCCAACAAAAAAGAACGAAAGAAAGGTTGCAAATGCTGAATCATATCTTGAAATAAACAACTGCAAGAGACTGTCATGATAGCTTTCATGTCATTATGCACTTCTTCCCAAGCAGATATGGGAAAAGTTTCATTTCAGACTTTCATGAGGGGGGTGTGGTCGAACACCTGTCAAGAAGGAAGAATGGATCGGGAGAACGGTGGCTAGTATGTAGGTCAATTAGCAAATGACTAACACCTTTGGCTGCATTTACACTGCATGGCTCAAGTGACCCAATTCCGATTTTTTACTCCCAAGTGACACAGATCGGATTCAGCCCATGTACTGTACGTGTAAGCAGGAAAAAATCACATGGATTCCGATTAACTCCAATCAGATTCAGGCCTTGTTTATATCTGGAAATTTAACCGATATGAATCCGATCCGTGCCCTTGTGTCTGCAGTGTAAGCAGGTACCATAGATTTGGATTTTCACATGTCAATGCGAGTCGCACGTCATTAAAAACCATAGTAAATGACGTCAACTCTGAAGCTTTCATTTCATTTTCAGTCTCAAACCTTACATTTCTAGAACAAAAAAAAAAACATTTATATTGTCATATAGCACAAGTATTCAAGTATGTTAGCGAGCGAGAACAAGAGAGAGAGAGACCACAACATCTGCTACGTAAACAATATATATAAAAAACTTTTGCATACATCACAGTGGTATAAAAAAAATCCTAGATTTAAAAAAATTGCCAAATGAAAACTTTTCTGTCATAAACTATAGTAAAATACAAAAAAAAGTGAAACCCTGTGAACAGATTAAATACAGGAATGAAGAAAAGGGCGCTCTTTTATTATCAGCTGTCAGTCAGCGCCAGCTCTTTTTTTCCCGGTCATTGTGTGCGGTGTAAATGCAGACAATCGGATACGAGTCACTTTTAAAAGATGATGTAAGCGGGTCATCAAACAAATCAAATACAGTCACAAAATCGTAATTGACCATCAAGATCTGCAGTGTAAATGCGACCTATACACCATTTCAACCACCATTGTAGTCATGTTTTTGGCCCATGAACATTTCCTGCTTGTTATCAAACCATTTCATAACTGTAACAAGAGGCGATTCAATCATAACTCAATGTTAAAACAGCTATCATAGCATTATTATCAATATATGATTCTTTTTGGATTCTCAAAAGCTATAAAAATAAAAAATGTAAAACAGGAAATATATTGGGACCATTGTTTTTGTTTACATCCCTCAAAATCATCTATAGTCTTTGCAGTGATTGTGCAGGAGAGAGACGCCATAAAAACTTGCTGGGAAACATCACAAGGAGAGAGAGAACTGACAAAAAAATAGGTACCTAAATTGAAAATAAAATCTGCGTACCCTGAGCATCTCACCGACTTGTCCTCTTCCTCACATAAATGAACAAACCATATCACACTAGTGCCAAAACTTGGGAGGGAGAAGACAGGTCAGCGAGATGCTCATGGTAAGCAGACTTGTTTTTTAACTAATTCCATGTTTAAGATTAGCATTTAATAAACCTCCCATGATTTGAGCTATTAGACACATGCCAAAAACAAATGCCTGTATCAAAACACCATGTTATTGGAATTGCACCTACTGTACCATACAGTCTAATCCCTGCAATGGACAGATGCCAGTTCCAGAATACCCAGTCACCTGTGACCGAGCTCCAAAACAACCACCGACAGTCTCGTACTGCTAACAGATTAAGTCCTGTCTATTGTATTTTGTCTTAGTATAATCTCAGATAATAGATTTAGACAGGCAAAACCTCATGCTTTTTTAGGTTATGCGATGTGACGGATGAGATAACATCAGTTTGCTCTGGATCTATGTAGAGTCGTTCTCATTACTCTGTGGGAGTGTTTAGGTATGCAGGCTGTTTGTTGATTTACTCTGCCCTGTGCACGTTTCCAATCTGAGGTGATTAAAGGCCTCAGGCAGAACCAATCTTGTGTTGTGTATACTGTAAACCCAAATCACCACAAACCTTTTTTTCCTATTTTCACTTCATATTACACCACCAGCACATGAAGAACTATCAACACCCTAAAGAAATTGAAGGGGTTGATTTTGCCAATGCAAATAACATTAAAAATGAGATGAATCATTATAATTTGATACACTAAAGTCACATAAAAGGGCTCAAATGTGTCAAAACTTGTATTGGGTAATTCTTTGTTGCAAACTCTCTCAAGGCTCTACATTTGTGTTGTGCTAATAGTCAGAGCTTCAAAGCAGTGGAGAGAAAACCTGCGAGCCGCATGAGGTCCAATTACAATAGGTTGAGTATGGAGAAAATGCACACATGCTAGTTTGAGCTGCAAACAACAAGACCTCTTTATAGGTACATGACTACTGTGAGTTATTAGGGGTGTGATAAAGACCTCCTTGTAAACGCACCTCAATCTGCACCATGTTATTCCCCGCCTTGTCGAAATGTGTGCTTAGTTTGGGACTCAAACTGAAAGCAGCATTATTGAAGAAGGTATAACGAGTTTGTAATGGAAACCAGTTTTTCAAATCTTTGGCAAAAAGTACCAATCAAAGAATTCTGTAAAAAATACTATACTTTAAACACATCCCTGCAAGCATTTTTTTTTGTTTTTAATAGATGTCTAATAGACGTCTAAACATAGTCATCTTGGCTAAAACAAGGCTAAACTTTGGCTGTCAGTGAAAATCTAATAGACGTCTAAGAATAGGCCAAAACTAGACTAGTCGTCAAATACACAGAAATGAATGACCACACAAATAAAATCTGTCTACTTGACGACTAGTCTAGTTTTGGCCTATTCTTAGATGTCTGATAGATTTTCACTGACAGTCCAACTTTAGCCTTGTTTTAGCCAAGCTGTCTACATTTAGATGTCTATTAAACGTCTATTAAACACAAAATTGTTTGCTGGGATGTTGAGCAGTGTAACCTTTTTTTTCAATAGAAATTAGGTGTGTAACCAATCACAGTTGATCCATGATATTTTGTTTTGAATCTCAAAGTAATGGCACTTTAGTGTTAATCTGCAAATAAAATATGTAGCATTGAAATTATTCTTTACATTCAAGCAGAAAATGAGCATATGAGGATGATTACTAAAGGATAATATACTGAAAGGTGAATTAATTATGCTGATTAGGTCTGCACTATATTGGAAAAATATAAATACAGACATAAGATAAATACAAATTCACCAGATGACTTAAATAGCTCTATTTGGAAAGTGATTACTTTAGATTGATTGGGATTGTTTTGTAAGGTAGTGAAATATAAATATTGTTTCATGTACTTTATTATATACATATAATAAACAAACTGCAGTCATAAACACAATGCATAGATATTTACATTAGATGTTGCCTACGCTATTGCTGTCTATTGGAAGGAATGCGTCAATAGAACCGCCATTTTAGTACAGGGTAGCGCTCCTTTGAAATGAATGCGGGACCAAGGTGCAGTGGCAGACTGGCCATCCAGAGGCATGGATATATACACACATTTATACATTTATCTATGATAGGGACTTCCGGTGAAAATATTTTTTTAATTACGAAAATTATAATTGTACATCACTGGATCAGTGATCGCACGGGCATTGCTGACAAAGAGCGTGTGTTTGTGTGCATGGAAATGTATTATCCATCCTCCTTGTTAAATTTGATCTAATCCGTGTCCTGATACACACCCCCTGTCCCGCTTTCACTTCTCATTCTACCGGAGGGAACGATTCGTTTGTGAATGAATCTCCATTATGGACTCGTTCACTTAGCTGACAATAATACAAGTTTCTGGCACCACAGCATCTTCTTGTCATATTTCATAACATTGTTTGCTTTTTTATTCAACAAAACTGGCATAAGCCTAGAATTTAGTGCAAGTTGGTGCAACTTTGTCTTATGGTCAATGCAGTAAGAGACTGTATTATCATCAATACTTGTTTAGGACAAAAGTTCGTAACATACAAAAACGGTTGATAGAAAAATTTAATTTTCAACCAAAAATGAAATGTTCTGCCTTTATGCTTTGTTTTCTTTGTTTGCTCGTTACTACACCCGTACACAACGCTAAAGTCCAGCATCTTCAGATTGGCTTTAGTCTTGACTAAGTGCGGTTGAATGACATTTGTCCTGGGAGCACTGTACAAATATGGTGGCGCTATTGACGTATGCCCAGGGTCTGTATGCAAATATTAAAGTGAATTAAACCGTGCTTTACGGTTTTCTGGGGAGAGTCTTAACAGTCTTCAGGTGGATAAATTAAATAATCAAATGTAAAACAACACAGCAAAGTCGACATTATATAATCAGTTCAATAATATTGATCTTTATTAAATTTCTTTATGTATTATTAAAATGATTTAAACTTCTTAAAATGCTCACATAGTCACAGGCCTTAAAACACATGCAGATAATTACCTTTTACTCTATTATGGTTAAATAGAGTGAAACTCAAACTCATCATTGCATATCTTGCAATGTAACTATTGCAATCGCACACATTTCGAAATCGATGCTGAAACGATGCAGCCCTAATGCTGATAATTAGCATTGTTGTTTTTGACCTATTTCAGACTTTTGGAGCTCTTACTGAATTGAAACTGTAGAGTTTTAGAAGATTGCTGTTTATCAAAAAAATAAACTTCCTAGCAAGACTGAGATGAAATTTGAGAGCATCATAAATGTTAAAAATGATGTAGTGCTCTCAGAGAAACTCAGTTGGTCATCTCTATGCTCAAAGTAAATGCATTTAACATGATGCAGCAAATGAAATGGAAAAATCTTTCAACTAGACAAGATTAGCCAAAACTACATGAAAGCAAAATGAAAGGAGGCATATGTGCCCTGTTCATTTGCCAGAACTTTTGGCAAGCACGCAACCTGAAAGCTGAGCACAGAAAGGCTTGCACAAGAATCTATTATTGATCTTAAAGGTTTAGGAAAGTACCAAAAAAATCTCAACTGGAAGCCATTTCAACATATTGGAAGAGTAGCAGATATCTGGAGACTTCTAAGAGTATCCAGATATCCAACGGCAACAAATGTTAATTTTACTAGACAAGTTAATGCCTCACAGCTCCGCCAACGACCACAGGCCATCTGTGTGGGACTACAACCCAACATACAACAAACAGCATTGTTTGAGGCTTTTGACCCGGCCTTCAGCTTAGAGGAGCTCCATTAACATTTCCCTAAAGTGTTCAACAGTGGAGGAGCTGGAGGAGAACAAGCCATTTCCCTAGAAACAACACATGTTAATGATCCATGATATTAGGTCCGTGACATATGATGGTATATATTGTATGAACAAAATAAAAGTGTAGTTTCATATTGTCCTCTGTCGTCTAGTTTGTGGTGTCACAGAACACATTGTTTACAGTGATACTTTTCATAATTTATATGAACGCAATATTACATGTCAACCCAGGCTCATTCTGAAAACGTTCCGAGGTATTCATTTCTGGTGAGCGCCAAATACATCCCAGGAGCTACGTTTTTTTGTAGTTTTTGTTTTCGCGAATCCACCAGAGGCTGCTGTGTGCACTTTTTCAGATTTCAAATTTCTCTCGCAAGTTCCTGCTGTTCTCGTGTAAATCCAACAGAGGCCACTGTCAACTTAGTGCGTACTCACACTATGCTATCCGAACCATGCCCAGGCCCGTTTCCCGGATCGTTTGAGAAGTGTGTGCTCTGAATCGGGCTCAGGCACGGTACACTTGGCCGGCCCTGGCCCGGTTGGAAGAGGTGTGCCAGAGCGCGGTTCACTTGGGCTTTGACACGGTATGCTTGTGTGTGAGTGCAAAACGCGCCCGAGCCCGAAACTGAAAGCGAGACGTGACTTTTAAGCGACTGTTTCATATGGATTGATTAATCAATCGTACTGTTCAATGAACACAAACTGTCGTAGTTTATTAAAGACACAAACCCCTCACTGCAAGACAGCTGCACCTTCAGCAAACCTCCTAATTCCTGCAGCACGAGGACATTATGATTGTTTATGAGCGTCAAAAGTGGCTGATCTGTTCGGCTAAATGTTTGACTGCGTGTCGCCGCATATCAAACGACTTAAACGACATAATTAAAGAAATCTCCACTGTGCTGAGCGAGAGTGCTTCTGAACAGCGCGTCATCGATGACGAAAGCGTGCCCAGGCCCGAATGTAATGTGAGTGCGGGCCGTCGGGGGAGACGGGAGGGGGGACAAGCGTGCTTTGGCCCAGTTCAAGGCAACTGTACATAGTGTGAGTACGGCCTTACTGACTGACTGATAGGCTGAGCCACCCTCCACCCTCCTCCTTCCCTAAACCCAACCACTAGTGTTTTCAAAAGCATTGATTGAGCCGCCCACCCACTTCCCTAAACCCAACCAACAGTTTTAAAAAGCAATCCAGAGAAAGAAAAGCCCTCGCTGATTTTTACCATGTTTTCAGATTTTAACACATTCTCATCCTGTTATTTAGCTGTTTATTTTATTTTTTTGGCTTCTGTTTTTGTCTTACCCGCTTTCTGGAACCGTTCTTCACCAGACTCAAACCCCGTCATGGTGGTCAACTCCTCTCTGCATCTCAAGTCTGGACAACAGTGGGAAAGCCGTCAATACGAAGGTAATCAATCAGCTGGTAAGCGCGAAAAGAAATGGCGTCATACCGCCGCCCCGTAGCGTTCATTTTAAAAATGAAATGCAGCCATACGTACTTCTGGCTACATAATTTGTGATCTCCAGAAATGTATAGGGCTATGTATATAGGGCTATGTACGAAGAATATTCGTAAGAATATTTCCATTTTGGATTTTATTTAGCAATATTTAACATTGGGCCAATAATCATTAGCTTTTGAAAAGTGTTTTATATTTTATTAATATGTAATTTATTTTTCTAGCCTTTTAATCAAACATTTGTCCTGAAGATCTAAATGAAGTGAGAAATATGATCACATATGAATGAGTATTTTCTAGTATATACTTTAAAACGTAAAAAAAAAAGAAATAGAAATATTTACCATAAATATTGGTCAATGTATACTAATTAATGGAATTTACGGAAATCATACTATATCATTAGCCCCTTTCACACATACAGATCTTTCCAGTAAATTACCGGCAATTTTACGGAAAGCTTGGTATGTGTGAACAGGCCCTTTTTGAAAATATCGGTAAATTCTTTCCGGCAATTTTCCAGAAAGAGAAGTTGTAACATTACCGGTAATTTGCCGGAATGCTGCGCTGTGTGAACACAGCTGTGAGTGCGTTCACGTCTAGAACGCGCTGACGTGAGACGTCTACTTTAGCCAATCAGAACACTCAGACGCATTCACCTCCACGCTGTTTATGAAAATAAAAGCCTTTGAACACTTTTCCATACACATTTAGCTGCAAGATGTTAGTCAGATAACGTTTCTATGTTCCTTCTTAATGCCGACTGTGGAAAAAAATATCAATAAAATGCTTTTGATAAATCGCTGTTTGTTTACCTTCAAGCTCTGCTTTAGTTGCTTGACGCGTGTGCACGTGAAGCAGCTGGTGAGCGCCAGCACACACACATATTATGAACATTTTGACATGTGAAAGCGTTCCTCCATATGTTTTCATATAAGTTGTTCACAGTACTTATCCATCCACAGAATTTGTAATGTAGTCAAGTGTATAAACATTTAGCTGCGGTTCACGTGTCTGCCTTTAGATGTCTCACAAGGCAGCTGCTTGAATGCTAAAGCTTTAAATAAAAGTGAAACCATCAAGAAAAGCCTGACCCCTTCTATGTTTACAAATACAAGTGCAGCCATTTATAGGTCATTTCTGGTTAATGATGTCAGAATTTACCGGTATTTTGGAATGGATGTGTGAACGGTCTTTTTCGGAAAAATTCCGGAACGTCCTTGCCTGTGTGAACAGCTTTTTTTTATGAATTTACCGGTAAAGTCGCTCTGGAAATTTTCCAGATATTTACTGGTATCACTGTGTGAAAGGGGCTAATCACTGTACAAAACGCTGGGTGCCACACAATCTATTTGTGTTGGGACAACATGAAGAAATTAAGTAAATTAATAGTTTTTATTAGATATTTATTACTTATTAGTGAACTGAACAAAAAACCTCACACACAAGAATTTTGTTGTTTTGGTTTAATTTAAATAAGTAGTTTGAACAAACAGCAAATGTAATTTTTGGACTGTTATATATCATCAGGATATACTTTTTGTCGTATCATCCAGCTCTACGTGGTATGATCAGTGTGAAAATTTCCAAATGAGAAATCCAGATACATAAAATTAGATGTAAAAGCACAAGGTGATGGCTTAAAATATTTTAGGCCACTGACTGTACAGTATATAAGAAAAATCTAGAGTTACAGTTGGAGCTTGTGAACAGCAGGTATTTAGGCGTTAACAAGGCACATGTGGAGTGTGTGGAAAGCAAAAATAATAAGACATGTACAGGTTTCAGACATGTTTGTGTGCAAATGTTCAATCAGACCATTTCCAAAGAAGCTCATTCAGCATCTTTGCATTACAAGTGTGGCGAAAACAATAATTGGTACGTTCAAGGTGATACTTTAAGGATTAGGGAACATTTACAAAACATATCAGCACCACTGCATAAATACTGATAATTGACATGAAGAACATTAACACATCCAACAACCTGAGGCTTTCAAGATCAGCTTACTTTTTTGTATTCCCAACATTCTTGGGAAAACCCCTTGGGTATTTTGAAGTGAATCAATGAAGCTCATACTTTTAAAGTCAACACTAAAATGTCTCTTCATTTACCGTTCAATGACTTAATTACTAATCTGCCACTATAAAACATTCCTGTGGTACACACAACCACCATAAAACTAAATAACCCCACTAAAGTGATGCTATAAAAGTACTTAGACAAACAAGCCACATTGCTCTTTATTTTGTATTCGATGATGGTTAAGATCACATGCTTTATCAGCTGACTGAAAATATTAATCGGTCTGCAAATTCACTTTAAAATGAAGAATGCTTTTTATTTTTGAAGAACTATTTTCTATTCTCTTAAGCGGTACAAAGCTGTGACTGGGGAGGTACCCTTACAAAAGTACATGTTTGGACCTTATTTATGCTTTAAGGGTGCATATTAGTGCAAATTACCCCTGAAGGTACAAATTAGCACCTAAATGGTACCTTTTGAAAGGGTAATGATCCAGAGACACCTGTTTTGTACTTTATTTCTTTGTAAGCTGTCAAACATATCTATTAATTCCTCAATTTATTTCATACTTGTAATGCATTTCTGCTGAACAACTTTGGCACACTCTCCCAACCACTTCAGCATCAATGTTTAATCTCTTTCTTTCATAGTACTATAAACATTTTGAGTGCTTAGAGAACCGGAAAGTACTAGGAAAGTAACAACACTGGTCATGCACTGATCATTAAAGGGATAGTTGACCAAAAAAATGTAAACTCTGTTATCATATAATCACCCTATGCTTGTTACAAACCTTTTTGAGTCTATTTTCTGATGAACACAGAATAAGATAGTTTGAAGAATGTTGGAAAGAGTACTTTTATTTTCCAGCTATAGATAATGGCTACCGATTTCCAGCATACTTTAAAATATCTTATTTTGTATTCAACAGAAAAGACTCATGACATTTTATAACCACTTGAGGGAGAGTAAATATGTTTAGAAAATATAATTTTGGGGTGAACTATCCCTTTAAGATGTTCACCAGAAAAAAGGAAAAAAAAAATGTAAACATAGTTGTAAAAATTATTTTAAAAGAACTATAATGCAACATACACTACCGGTCAAAAGTTTGGAGTCAGTTTTTTTTTCATGTTTTTTTTTTTAAGAAAATTATTCTGTTCATCATGGCGGAAAATTGTAAAATATTTATTTATTAAATATATATTTATTACTTATTGTATGTAGTTTGGGTGACGCAGTGGTGCAGTGGAAAGCATGTTTGCCTCACAGCAAGAAGTTCGCTGGTTTGAGCCTCGGCTGGGTCAGTTGGCATTTCTGTTCAGAGTTTGCATGTTCTCCCCGTGTTGGCGTGGGTTTCCTCCGGGTGCTCCGGTTTCCCCCACAAGTTCAAAGATATGTGCTATAGGTAAATTGGGTATGCTAAAATTGACCGTAGTGTGTGTGTGAATGAGTGTGTATGGATGTTTCCCAGTACTGGGTTGCAGATGAAAATGCATCCGCTGCGTAAAACATTTGCTGGATTAATATGCGACCCCTGATTAATAAAGGGACTAAGCCGAAAAAGAAATGAATGAATGTTTGTAGTTTTCAGATGAAATTATTAATTATGAATTATTACTCCAGTCATTATTGCTTTTATTACGATTACCATTAATATTAATAATAATAATAACAATAATAATTAATATTAGAGTGATTTCTGAAGGATCATGTGACTCTGAAGACTGGAATAATAAAGAATTCATCTTTAAAATCACTGGAATAAATGATTAAATTAATTATAAACTACTTTTAAACAGTCATTTTATAGTGCAATAACATTTCCCAATTCGCCTTGGTGAGCAGGAGAAGCTTAGTTTAAATCATTTAAAAATCCTGCTGACCCCAAACTTTTGACCGGTAGTGTATATTCAGTTGATGTGACATTCAAAAATGTTTATTTGATCACAGAAAAGGATCAAAATCATGTTCTTGTTTACATGGAGATCACAATTCTCCCCAAATTTTGAACAGACAAAAAAAGTGTTATAATAATGTCATTTAATTGAGTTACTTATTAAATTGCCAACTTTTTTGTATAAATCGATGGAATGAAATAAGTTTACTTGTTTCATTTATCACATTTTACAGACATTCTTGAATGAATCTCACCAATAAATGACTCCATGACTCACTTAGAAACTTCACTTGCTTCATTACTGGATGAATCAGTGTTCTTGAACAAATCATTTGAACAAATAGTTAAGTGACCAACACATTTCAATCTCTTGACGCAACCTACAGGCACTCTTTCTTTAACTATAGACATAAATATTTCAATTCATACTGCAATATTTTATTGCAGTACTTGTAACAAAGAAGAAAATAGACTATATGTTGTTTACTGTAAAACCCAAAAAGTTATGGTAACTCAAACCATTTGAGGAAACCGATTGCAACAAACCATTTAAGTTCAAAACTAATCCTAATGAGTACTGTGAACTTAATCCATTTGAGTAAACGAAGCAATTTGAGCACAGTAAAACCCAATAAATGAAGAGAACTCAAACCAACTGAGTACTGTAAAACCCAATAAGTTAAGGCAACTCAAACCGTTTGAGGAAACCGATTGCAGCAAACCATTTGAGTTAAACCAGGGTCCTGAAGGGCCGGTGTCCTGCTAAGTTTAGCTCCAACTTGCTTCAACACACCTGCCAGGAAGTTTCCAGTATATCTAATAAGAGCTTGATTAGCTGGTTCAGGTGTGTTTGAGTAAGGTTGGAGCCAGTGCTTAATTTGTGAATTGCGAGGTCCCGGAACAGATCGGGGTAACGGATCCGCCATGTTACCCGAGGATGCAGAGGTGTCGTGCACAAAAGTGGATGGGATGGGGGGGGGTCGGGTTTTGGTGCGGTTGATGGTGGAGGGGTGTCGCAGACGAAAGTGAAGAGGGTTGGGGAGTCGCGGAAGAAAGCGAAAGTGAACAGCGGACGAGGGAGAAGGGCGGTTGAGGAGCAGGATCGTTAAAATGAGGTGCCAGATCAGATTTCAGAGGAGCCGGATCCGGCGTGTTCCGGCACAAATTAAGCCCTGGTTGGAGCTAAACTCTCCAGGACACTGGCCCTCCAGTTTGGACACCCCTGAGTTAAACTAATCTATATGAGTACTGTGAACTTGCTTCATTTAAGTTGAAGTAATGAGGTATTTAATTAACTCATTACCATCAACACTGAGTTCAAAACTCTTTTCAAATGAGTAGAATTCACTTTCAGTCAATTTTGAGTTAACTACACTCATTTCATTTGATGAAGTTGACTGTTGGGTTTTACAGTGTACATGCATACAAACATATATGACAATGGCTCTCTCTGGTTACAAACACGGACTGAGTGAATGTTTGCTGTGATCATATTTGTCAAAGCTTTAATAGAGACTGTTATAGACTGTAGATGCCTTTTTAAACAATTTTGTCGGTTTTATCTGTTTCTAACTAGCACCATAGGTCATTTAAGGACACAATTATGCATTAACGGTGAACAGTGGTGATACCTCGGGTTTAGCAGATGTTTTATTAGTGGTAACTTGAGAACATTGCACCTTGAGGCCCTTAAATTATGCATAAACCTGTGATCCAACAGCATGGAGATGTAAACACCTGAGATACACTGAACCTGAGCTCTGTTCCTTCATTACATGCAGATGGGTTGTATGGTTTAACTTTATCACCGTGGAAAGATTAGAGTGCGTGTGTGTGCGTGTGTGAGTGTGCGTGAGTGGCTGTAAACCATCTTCACTCTGAGAAAATGGTAAAGGGCAGCCTCTGAATCCCTCTTTGTCTACAAGGGGGTGAAGCCACCTTCGATCTTCAAATGTCACAAATGTGGCTTTTCATCCGAGCCTCCTACAAAGTTCATTGGAAAGAATTCTGCCACGCCTTCACAGTTTCCTATCAAATCCAGTCCAGTCACATCCCTCAGGAGTTGTCCTTGCCTGCCTAAGACTTAGCATGACAAATTCACACACAATGCAATAAATCCCTGCCGATGAAAGAACAATATGTTATGGCCTACAACCAAAAAAATACATTCTGAAATGTATACTTAGTTTGTACAAAGCCAGATTCACAATTTTTTTTATCTCACTATACAAGCACTAAACAAATTATGACAATAACGATAAGGATGTTTCGCAGAATCGAGCAGCAATTGATACTGTGTTAGTTTTGACTACACTGGCTGAACATGACTCATGTGTGTGATCTTGGGATCTTTACACACCCATAAACAGCAAACACTGCAGCTGCTTAATGCTATGAGGAAATAAAGGACCGTTGACCAACATTCACTTCTGAAGAACATGTGAATAACTGACAGTTGCATCAAGCATGACGAATCAGTCATGGTTTGACAAAGAGGTAATACTCGTCCTGAATGCTAAGAGATGTTTCTGAGTGCTGTAATCTGAGTCATTCATTCATTCATTTTCTTTTCAAATTAGTCCCTTTATTAATCTGGAGTCGCCACAGCGGAAAGAATCGGCAACTTATCGAGCATATGTTTTATGGAGCGGATGCCTTTCCAGCCACAACCAAACACTGGGAAACACCCACACACTCCCGCATTCACACACATACACTACGGCCAATTTAGCTTTTTCAATTCAATTATAGCACATGTCTTTGTCTTTGGAACATGCAAACTCCACAGAGAAACGCCAACTGACCTAGCCAGGGCTCGAACCAGTGACCTTTTTGCTGTGAGATGATCGTGCTACCCACTGCGCCACCGTGACGCAAGTCAAGTTGATGCAGGTCCGGATTAGCTTATCAGGAGGACCGGGAGAATTCCCGGTGGGCCGATGCGATTTTTGGCCACGAGGGCCGGTGTCCCTAGCTTCTTGCTCTCTCAGCATTCACACTTTTTTTATTTATTTATTTATTTGACCATAGCCTCACTCTTTCTATTCATTATTTTGCAGCAGCTTCGCTCTTTTTATTTATTTTCTCGCAGCCCCGTGAGCAAAATGCAGCCTGCAGGTTAATGATGACGTAACTATCATTCGACCCCAAACAGCGACACCTTAGTGAATATAAGAATTCCAATAATTATTATTAATGAATATTACACCTGCTCAATGAAAATCAGATGATTCACTACATTAATAAATCTGACATAACTTGATCAGAAATTTAAAAAGGGGAAAAAAAGATTAAGCCATCAATATAAAGTAATACTGTGGTTAAAAGAGTCTTGAAGATAACAGCGTAATACTTTTTTTTTTCCAGACGCACTAGCAATAGCAGTGCTATTGTGGTCCAGTGGTCAGTACGTTGCGTTACTACACCGCCGACCCAAGTTTAAACCTCAACTGAGTATTTTTTTTCTTCATTTTTTAGTGTTAAGACATATAATGCTGTTTGGGTTACTTATATACAGTAGGTGTACATATTTTATTTTTATTTTTGAGTGACCACCGTTACAAAGGACTGGATATCTATAAAGAATTTTACACAGAATATATATTCAGATATTGCAGGAAAGGACATTGTGATGTTTTAAAGAATAGTGTTGGACATTTAGCTACCCTTTAATGTTCTCATATTTATGAAAAACATTTGAAGTTCTAAAGCAGCTGTTTCCTTGAAAAGACGTGATAGTGTCATTAGAAACTGAATTAGAAATGACGTTATTTTAATATAGTCAGTCGTGAACTGAGGTGGGCCGGTCTAATGCTTGAAACTCCAGGGCTGAAAAGGAGTCCCACTCCGGCCCTGAGTTGATGTACTTATGAATGAAAAAGTGTCTGTCAGTAGAATTGTTTCACCAAAGCAGCTTTATGCAGAGTGCTGTTATATATATTTTCTAATCATCACATTGTTCTAAACCTGTATCTTTTTTCTATTGTTAATCACAGAAAAAACTGTATTGTGAAAAATGATTACGTTGTTATGATATAATGAAATTCAGTGGGTGATAAAATACCAGATCTCACTTTCTCTATTGTGAAAAAAAATATTTAAAATACCCACTGCGCCACCATGACGCCCTTAATCAGGATATACTCTGTTAAAACATCAGGGGTTGTTTTTTTTTAATTGCAGTTTTCTCATTTGCTAAGACACGCTCAGTGAAACTAGGATTCACTTAATCTTCATCATCACTATCCCATCAGAGCAGAAGACATGTCTTGCAAATGTGCAAAATCTTTCTCATTGGATTGACACATTTTCCACAACATTTTTCAAAACCATTAAGACAGATGTTATTCAAGCAGTCCTAAATCCATTGTTTTAGCTATGGTAACCAAACAGAAACCATCTATTCCTAACCATTAGAAACTACCAGCATCAGTATGAAATCACTGAAGCACTGGTTTGACACACCTTCACACAAATCTTCAAATAGCAATCAGTCCACAAACCTTATAAAAACAGTGGAAGGTCTGTGTTGTTCTGTGCCAGCATGGATGGAGGAGGTCAATAGTGGCTATGTCTTATACTCACAATAGATTTGACTGTATATTCTTTACATGTGTTTTCTCTAATATTTACAGTATTTTATTACTTTTGTCTGTTTTGTTTTTTACAGTAACAGTATTTCAGTTTTCAGCCACAGTTTGAAAAATGTCATGAATTCAATATAAATTTAATCAAAGCATTTCTTATTCTGGATCCAAAAAGGCAAATTTGACAGCCCAAATAGAAAGACAACAAATGGCATTGGCAATAGGCTACAATGGCAAGCAATGGTGCACTGATTCACACTGAGTTCTGTATTTTGTATTTTGTTGTCCATTGCGTAATGATTAATTGAAAGAGCTCATATACTTGTTTGCAAGATGTACTGTTTGAAGGTAAAATTAGATTTTGTTGCATATTTTAAATGTTTTGACATGGTATGTGCATTTTGCAAGCAAAATCTGTCATTTTGACCATGAGTGTCACTGTTTAGGCCTGTGTGTTAACTGTTTTGAAAATGTGTAGTTTCAGTTGACGGCTGCATCAAAGCAATCAAGAAAAACTGTATTAACTAAATTCAGGATTGCATGTTGTCTGTAGGAGAAAGATATTTATGTATCCTAGCATCAGGCAACACATTTTTTCAACATGAAGTACTTTCCTCATGTTCTTTTCAGATAAACCAATATTTTCCTTCAAAATCATATACACATGATACAAAATATTTTACCATGTCTCAATCAAAAAGAAAGCGTGTTTTTTTTTTATGTACTTACATAACCCGATCATAAATCAAATAAGTCTCTTTAATAATTTTTTTTAAATTATTGTTTTTATGCATCATTGCAAAATTGTTTACATCAGAATTGGAAAACTATTATGTGTAAGAACATGTATTCTTTTTTGTTTAAACTATAAGCTGTGATGTGATGGTTGACGTCATGTTAGTTTGCACTGCAGTAGAGAGATTAGAGCTTCATATAACATATAACATAACATCATATAACATATAACATATAAATTCTACAATTCTACGAATCATAAATGTTTTGTTTTGGTAGTATTTATGGGTATGTAATAGTTTAAAACCTAAAATATTAATATAAGCCATCATGGGAAAGCAGATTGAATTAAGCTGCTGATTGCGGGATGCAATGAACATTCTAATCACAACAGTGAGATTGTACATGTCAAAGAGTTACATTAACCATTTATCATCAAATTGTTAGAGTGGCTGACTGTAGTATTGGTAACCTAGTAACCAGTGGTGTAAAGTAACATATTACAAATACTCAAATTACTGTAATTGAGTAGTTTTTCTCAGGAATTGTTATTTACTAAGTTTAAAAATGTGTACTTTTACTTTGCCTTGAGTACATTTCTAGTGTAGTATCAGTACTTTTACTCCACTCTTTTCCTTCAAAAAGCAGTCACTACATTCCAGCAGTCACTACTATTTTTTCCTGAAAAATTCAGTTCTGTGATTTCTGTCCAATCAAATCGCACATAGAAAGTAAATTGTATCATACTGAACTACCTACAGACATTGGTGCTTTATATATGCAGCAAACTGTCTGGGTGCAATAAAACTGTTAAGAAGATATTCAAAATCATTACATGCAATGATCCAGAGACTGTTTAGATGCATGTCGCTGATGAGAAGATGACGGATGCCTACTGTGTGATGAATGAAATGGTATTAAACAATAACTAAATGTATTACAGAATGATACACACACACATCCACAAATTACATGTAAACCCATCAGCTTTTTACAGCATAATACTCACTACTCGAGTACTTTTAAAAGGGCTACTTTTTACTCATACTTTGAGTAATATTTGCAACAGATATTTTACTCTACTTTTTGGGCAAGTAATGGTACTTTTACTTGAGTATGATTTTTCAGTACTTTTTCCCACCACTGCTAATAACCAATAGTAATAGACCACTTAGGGCCCTATTTTGACAATCTAGGCACAAAGTCCAAAGCGCACGGCGCAAAAGCATTAAGGGCATGTCAGAATCCACTTTTGCTATTTTAAGGACGGGAAATTTCACTTTGCTCCGCGGCGCATGGTCTAACAGGGTTGAGCTTATTCTCTTAATAAGTTATAGGTGTGTTTGGAGAATAAACCAGTCAGAGTCTCATCTCCCATTCCCTTTAAGAGTCAGTTGCGTCGCACCATAGCGCATTTGCTATTTACATGGCGGACTTTGTAAGTGGAAAAACTAAACGCTTCACTAGCGAGAAAACAGTTAAACAGAGCATCTACAGCGCGAGAATGAGAGAATGAGCCTCCTCATTCTTTACTTTCAATTTCACTCTTGGGGATAAAGAAACGTGTTGTATGCACAGACTTATACATAATTAATTTAGTTTGTAAAGCGCAAAGATTTGTTTCAAAACTATTTCTAAATTCAGTTCTAATTTCCAGCAAACAAATAAATGAACAATAATAACAAAGTGTGGTCAAAAAACTGAGTTATATCCAAATACACTTGCCATGCCCCATTTGGTCTAAAACCTGACATGTAAGCAAATTTAAGCTTGTTTTTAATAAAACAAATATAAATATGCATATAATAAATAATACTAATAATAATAATAACACTATACAAAAGCAATTTGTCATGAATAAACCGAAAAAGTCCCCGAGATGAAGAAGTCATGAAGGCAGTGGTTTTTATATTTTTGTAGGCTAGAAAGTAATAATTTTTGTAATATTTTAATCCTTTAATTCTTTTTTATTTGTAAAGATATTTGCGTATTTCTCTACATCCTGTGTGTATTAAGCAATGTTTAAGCGAGGCGCACAACTTACGCACTCTGCACTGGACTTTAGACCTCCTCTTAGCTGGTCTATTAAACAGTCTATTCTAGTTTCTCAAAATAGCAACGCACCAGCAATACGCCTCAACACACCTCCTTTTTTAGACCAGAACGCCTATGGGCGCACATATGAGTGCAAATGCATTTGCTATTTAAACAACGTGGTGCAAAACGTCAAAATGACTCTTGCGTCGAGCTGAAACTAGCAAACAACAATTGCGTCACGCCTTGCGCCGCATTGCACCGGGTGTATGATAGGGCCCTTAATAGTCCAAAACCAACTAAGCATAAAACTTTTTTGTAAATTAAGAGATTTTTTTTCTCAAAATTTGGCACTTCCATAACTTCTTTTTCATGCAATACTTAAAATTGAGCCTTATCTCTGAGTGATGGAAACATCTGTTGATGGCTGATCAAAGACTCAATGAGAAATGATTTAGTATTTGTTTTTATCAAAATAATCCACGTTTTGTGAATAATAAAATGTAAAAACTCTTGATTGCGGAAGTTGTTTCTAATTCTTGGGTGTTTAAAGTGCATCTGATCAGCTCAACTAATCAATGACATCAACTGCTCAGACCACAAATGTACAAAGATAGAAGATAGCCGTCATGGAGAAGTGTGGGTTTCCTCTTTCGATAAAAATTCACAGATCTTGTTTCAGCTTATGCGCCATTTTACTTGCAGCAAGTGACTTGACATGTAAAGCTGACATGACAGTGTAAAAGACAAGAAAAATACAAAGTTGCCAAAGTGTCACCATCACTGTTCAAGCTGTCAGCAGCAGGCACTGCATGAATGGGCCTGATATGCTTGTAAAGCCTAAAGCGTCAGTGACTGTTTCTGAGCACGTTTCCACAGTGATTAAGCATGTGGAAAAACAGAATTGGGTGCTGCCTGGATCAGTCAGACAGCCTCTGACGGGGCGTTTGCTGGAATTAGCCTGAGCCTGCTGAAATACAAGAGACAATGACGCTGCTGATATAACAAACGTGAGCTGCCAAGACCTGACACTGGATCTGGATCACTGAGGAAAGACACTGCGTCACTTTTGGCCTGTCAGATCGGGCGTAATACAGATGTATATCCAAGCCGACACATGCAGATTATAATGAAACAATTGACTGTCATCTCTGCAATGTTCTCAGTACATTAGAAGCCAACTAAGATGACATCATGCAGTCGTGTGAGTGGCAAGTGGGAACAGGCTATTAACTACTTCTCAAAATGAATGAGCGCAGATGTATTCAGTTTCAGAAAAAGGTGTCTCTAATCATGTGGGTGTCCACTTAAGTGCAAACCACCCTGCTAACTACTACCCTCCGCAGAGGCCTGAAGCTGAGGCAGAATTTAACGTCATGACATCATGGTAGAAAGTCACAAATGAAAGGGGCTGGTTGGTCTTCTTACATCATTCAATTCTAAATGAGCACACGCACGTGCATGCACATCAAATGAGGAACCAAGAAAAAGCTTTGAATCGTTTTATAGGCCAATAAATGGTTACATTTTCTAGAACACTAATCCAGCCGATTTTTTTTTATTAGGGCTCTAAAAATGAACTTCTGGGAACCCTTATAAAAACTGAATATACAGAATAACTTAATCATTTATAGAAGACTGCAATTTAGAGCACTATTGGTGGAGCCATACAGCAAAAAGAAAAAAGAAATAAAACTGTAATACTTTACAATTAAGGATTAGTCAGTGCAAAAAAACAATGAACGATACATTTATTTGATTTTCCTTCGGCTTAGTCCCTAATCAGTGGTCGCCACAGCGGAATGAACCGCCATCTTATCCAGCATATGTTTTACACAGCGGATGGCCTTTCAGCCGCAACCCAGCACTGGGATCCGTACACACTTATTCACACTCATACACTACGGCCAATTTAGTTTATTCAATTCACCTATAGCACATGTCTTTGGACTAGGGGTGTAACGATACTTCGAACCGAACCGAAATATCGCGATACACCAACCACGATACGTATCGCGAAACTCTCGTGGCGTACCGCGATACTCTCACGCCCCCTGCTGCCCATTGTTGAGGTTGATGTCACTTGTCTCTAACTAATTAAACCAAATTTAAGCACATATTTATTTGATCACATTTGATTAAATTGTATTAGTAATGAGGTTTTGTTCTAAATATTATATTCTAAAGTTAGTATTTTCCAAGTGCATGTCATGTCATGTGAGTGCGCGATCACTCGATTACTGCATGGTTTCCGCTACATTCATTCTTCATGGCAGGGCGCCACAACCAAAATTCACCCCCGCCACTGACTGATGCTTGCGCGCCGATTTTCTCAGTTGGTGCACGGGATTCTTGCGTGCCCTCGTGTATACTCTGCTCAAGTGCGCTTTCAAAAACACGCAGCTGAATTGCGATTTAGTGTGTTTACACGCCATCACGCAATCAGTAACTGAACTGACAGGTGCATGCAGCGTGTAAGGCTGGCAAATACGACCGCTTTCAGTTAAGATGAACACAGTTTCCATAATTATACTTTATAGATAATAGATAATGCTTTATAATACTTTAAAATGTATAGATGAGGTTATCTTGATAGAGTGTATAGCCGTTTCACTGTACTTCAGGGAGCATTTATGCCGCTCGGTTCTATTGGAGACGTTCATAAATATTTCTAGCAAATCTAATGAAGGTTGGAGACATACATGTTACATAAACACACTAAGGAGCACTTGAGCGGAGTATATATGGGGGCACGCAGGAGTTTTGTGCATGGACGGAGAGAATAGGCGCGCAGGCAATATATTGACATTGCAGTTTCAGCGCCGTGCACCGCATTCTTCCCTATACTGAACGTAGAATAAAATAAATACAAATATGACGTTCACCCTCTTACCTGATGTCTTTTAACAATACATTTTCTATGTGTTTGCAAAATGGAAGTCATAAGACATGTGAACTTGAGGAGGTATAGCTCAATGTAACGGAAATAGCCAACAATAGCTGAGCCAAAAACTAACAAACAAATCAATCAAAATAAAAATGTACAAAAATCACAAAAATATCTCAGAGTGGGCAAAAGTAATGCTAAATAATTTTGCCCAAACGAAAGTTAAGCAAAAACAACGAAAATCATAATCATGTTGACAAAATACACGAAAAACGAGATCAAAGGAAGATGCGCTCTTCTCCGCTTTTCCTGACGAGCTTTTTATATCCCCGCGCCACGACGCCCAGTGATGATAGATCGGTCTCCTGACCAATCAGCTGTCGTGAAGGTGGACATAGAGAAATGACAGGCACGGAGAGAGAGAGAGTGAGAGATAGAGAGAGAGAGAGAGAGAGAGAGAGAGAGAGTGAGTGAGAGCGAACGGGAGGCTAAAATACAACCAGCTAGAACCGTAACATTAGTTTCAGACAAAACTGCAGTGTATTCTCTTTGCTTGCGCGCCGATTTCCTCTGTTCGTGCGCAAAACTTCTTGCACGCCCTCAAATATACACGCTCAAGTGCAGATCTTTATGTGGGCTTTCAAATAACCGCTGCTGAAGTGCGATTTAGTGCGTTTGCGACATTAACGCGTCCTGGGGTGGAGTGAGGCGGCTATAGACTCCAGCAAGATAAAGTAATTGTATGCAGAGCCATTGACATTTATCAGTTAAGTATAATTATGGAAACTGTTCATCTTAACTGAAATTAACTGAAATATTTCATATGTTCTTAGAGAGGACAAGCCTGTTTATCTTTCACTATAGTCTACACTGCAGTTATTTATTTAATTTGAGTTTACTTTCGTAAGATGGCTGCACTAAAGAGAATTGTTTTTTCTGACTAGTCTATATTGGAGGTATTTATTTCATTTTTGTTGTTTACTCCGGTATCCTGACTGTACTAAAATGTGATGGCAAAGTTAATAAAGAAAATGTTTAGTTGTTCTTGTTATTAAGTGAATCTATTGTTCCTTAGCATTACTGTTAAGATGACATCAACCCTAACCCCACAGCAAACAGAAACCGAACCGAACCGAACCGTGGCTCCAAAACCGTGAACCGAACCGAATCATACCTTTGGTGTATCGTTACACCCCTACTTTGGACTGTGGGGGAAACCAGAGCACCCGGAGGAAACCCACACCAACACGGGGAGAACATGCAAACTCTACATAGAAATGTCAACTGGCCACGTCGGGACTTGAACCAGCGACCTTTTTGCTGTGAGGCGACCTTGCTAACCACTGAGCCACCGTGCTGCCCACAATACATTTATAGTATTATTTATTTATCTTTGTTAAATTAGTTAATGAAAATACAGTTGTTCATTGTTAGTTGATGTTAACTCAGAGACCATTAAGAAATTCATTAGCAAATGTTGAATCAACAAATAAATGTGGTTCAAGAATTGTTCATTGTTCAAGTACTGCCAAAAAATCTCTATATTCCAATGAATATCTGGCAAGCTAAATTTCACCATATTAATTTATTCACGCTATAAAATGATAAACTGAAATGACTGAAGAAGAATTCATAAGATCTATAAGAATTATATATTTGAATCTCCATAATGGCAATGCAGTGGCGCAGTAGGTAGTGCTGTCGCCTCACAGCAAGAAGGTCATTGGTTTGAGTCTCGGCTGGGTCAGTTGGTGTTTCTGTGTGGAGTTTTGCATGTTCTCCTCGTGTTTGCGTGGGTTTCCTCCGGGTGCTCCGGTTTCCCCCACAGTCCAAAGACATGCAATACAGGCGAATTGGGTAGGCTGTAAGTGTGAATGAGTGTGTATGGATGTTTCCCAGAGATGGGGTTGCAGCTGGAAGGGCATCCACTGTGTAAAACATGTGCTGGATAAGTTGGCAGTTCATTCCGCTGTGGTGACCCTGGATTAATAAAGAGACTAAGCCGAAAAGAAAATTAATGAATGAATGAAATCTCGATAAGAATTATATATAAGTAAATAAAAATAAAAAAAAAATAAAAAAAAATATATATATATATATAATATATATATATATATATATATATATATATATATATATATATATATGTGAAGCTAATTATTTATGGAAATATGCTAATTTTTTCATCTCTGGGTGAACTTTCCCTTTAAGTGCTTCAAGGGATTTTAGAAGTTTCATGCTTTTTTGGGCAAAAGGTGGCGCTATAAAATGACAAACATGTAAATACATGCATACAACTAATTAAGTTATTGTGCATGAATTGGTCTTAACAGTTGCGATTTATCGTGTTTTCACCCTAAAAAATATACAGTAGCCTATTTATAGCAACTCAGCAACTCATTTACATGCAGGTAAACACTAACCAGAAATTGCTATGAGAAATACATCAAGCACTTCCAGAGGAACAAAATCAGTATCCATGTCTCTAACCTACAGTTCAGATTTGTGTAAAAATTAACAAAAATAAAAACTCATACAGGTTATTTGAGCAATGAACAGGGCTTAGGAAGTTTTACGTGTATTTTGTTTTTCACAAAAAGTACTCTATTGTGCTTCCAGATAGCCTACTGTAGTATTTTTCCAGTTCTAAAAAAGTTTCAACTTTATTTACAAAGTGAAAAACGAATGTATATCATTCAAAGCGTAAACAACGAATTCTGACAACCTTTAAAAGCAACTGCGCATTATCAGTTCAAAGCATCAGAGAACGTCTTCGGTTGTGTCTCAAAAGTAGCCTACATAGACAGATCAGATTAGTTCACTAAGTGAACACTAAAAATGTTGCATGCACCTTTAACGCTGAAAAAGCAGTATGATGCTGCAGCCCGATAAGACTTAACGAACTAAAAAATAAAGGTGATGTTTACTGTACCAGTTGGTAGATGCTCGCGGGTTGAGGATGTCTTCCTTAGCGGTCAGCAGAGACAGGCTGTACGTGTCCAAGTTAATCGCTCTCATCCTGATGCTGAAGTGTTTCTTGTACTCCACAAGACCAGTGCACTTCAAAACACGCTCTGTGGCCCTAGTAAATAAGCAGGTCCCTTTTCCAAAGTTGCATTCAGGGTGAGTTTATCAGGTGATGAGGAGCTGGTATGTATGCAGAGCTGTTGAAGGTGGAGGAGAACACCGCCGATGTGCATCCGTCAGTCCTGCTGCTGCTGGAAAAACTTCATGAAGAGGAACCTCCAAAAGCTCCTCCTCCTGCTGCTCTCGGCGAAAAACACCGAGCTGTTGCACAATTTCACTTTATCTTGGTTGTTGCTAACGGGAATTACATAGCGTGGTATGTACGGTTATATTATAGCAATTCTGAGATAACAGTTTAATCCAGTTTTATATTCTAGACTGTTTAAATATGAGGGCGCATTTGCAATGGGTTTATGGGCATTCTTCTTAGGTTAGGTCATTAGATGGTCAGATGACTGTGCAAGTTTTATACTAGCTTGGGGATTTTGATGCAGATCCTTCGTTTTTCTCACCCTTACATGTGTAGAGATTTATTTATACTGCTAACTAGTGTTAATGATGTTAATTACATAGTGTGGAAAATTATATGAAAATTATATGGAAAATGAAAATAATTGGCATTTAAATCCTACACTGAACCAAAACCAAAATAATGCATTTCAATCTGAAAATGATTGGCTTAATTTTTATTTGGCAGTGACTCTCTGTGAAAATCTTGGCGTGTTCACACTTGTTGAGTTCGCTTGGTTATTTTAGTCTGGATCAAAGAAAGAAAGAAAGAAAGAAAGAAAGAAAGAAAGAAAGAAAGAAAGAAAGAAAGAAAGAAAGAAAGACAAGTTAAAAAGTTCCAAAACAATAAATGTGTGCACATGTGACATGTATTATTAGTTAATAACTCATGAAGAGCTTAAAATGTGCTACTTAGTTTAAGGTGATTTTATAATTGCAGGTATTTGGTGTCCAAAGTCATTATTTCTTTCAGTCTTTTTCTCATGATTATGTTTGTAATTATTTTAATATTTGATAGTCATATGCCATGGAACACAAGATGTTACAGGCCATAACAATATAAGAAAATAAGAACAATGAGAAAAAAAGAAAAAAGTTCATGATAGATTTCTTGATTTTCACATTTATGCTAGGAAGTGAGATGTTTGGATGAACTCCTTCTTTTACAGTTAAACTCTTGCATTAGTAACACAACATAATTGACAAATAATACTGTTTAAAAATGAATTAAAAGCAAAAATATGGAAGAGACTTCTTGCAAATCACTGAATTACTCACTCACTATCCTTCAGTGTAGTCCCTTATTTATCAGGGGTCGTCACAGCGGAAAGCACCGCCAACTACTACTTTTTTATAATTCAAAATGTATCTATCATGTGTTTTCAATGTCTTCACTAAACTGTAATGGGTAAGAATATCACAACTGATGAGGAAAAAGCTGTCCTTCAGCATTCTGATTAAATCATGTCCTGTTTTATTGTGTTTAGTAGTCTTTTGGTCTGGCTTGAGTCTGTTTGGTGACACCAATATTTGGATGGTAGTGTTCACCCTTATTCAAATCATTTACAAAGTAATTGTGCTAGAACTTAGCATTTTAATCTAAATCAGCAAGGCAAGCTGAATACACCCTTATACGATTTGTTTTACTTTTTATACTCTTACTGTCAATGTCTATAAATATAACAGAATGGCAATAGATTTAAAAAAAGCAGAATGCAACAGTACTTATAAAATTCAGTAAATGCTTTAAAATAAACACATTTCATTCAAATCAATAAGACTTATGTTAAAATCTGTTACTTTATCACTTAATGTTAAGACTTCATCACTGACAGGAGAGTCTCAAAATCCTTTTGTATGAGGAACTACTTTCCTCACATCTGCAGCTGATGTCAGAACAGCAGAAACCGTTGCCAGTTCACAAACGTCACTTTAGAGCTATGTTTGAATGATCCTCTAGCGTAATGTCTAAAGTGATGACAAAACAGGTGATTTTTCTCACATTTTAAGATTTTAAGGATGAAAGGCATGAAATGCCATCAGTCTACATAGATTTCCCAGTATTTCTCTGTTGCAATCAGGATGTCACAATAATTAAGCCCGAAAAAAAAAGCCAAAGCAAAGCAGACACTACCAGAAACACTACCAGACTATGGTACAGTATAAATACAGCACTACAACATACAAAAAAAGAGAGAGCCTGACTTAGAATGCTACTTACCTGTTTTATAATGATTTGATGAGCTATAGTTAGAAATGACGCTTAGATTTTCTCCTCTAAGGGCTTATTATACGGTCTCTGTCACCATCTTGTGGCGGAACGTCAACCGTCTTTGTTCTGCTCAATGACAGGCTGATGGATGCCGATGCACTGTATCTCTGTAACCAGACATTACTAAAAAATGTAAGGAATTATTATCTCTGAAATTATAAGTATTTAAAATAGGCACTATCCTTATAAATAAACTGCATAGTTGCAATATAAACAACTACATTCTCACCTAAAAAGCCTCAAAAGTACATTATGTTGTCCAACAGCTGCAATATTTGTCAAACTGTAGTAAGTTTATTGATCTGCTGTCACTCTATATGGGCGGAGTAATACAAATGGGTGAAGAGGCTGTATGAGTTTTGATATTGCAGAATATCGCACGGCTATAAGCTTATCATATTCGAGAACCAGACAGAATTGTTGTACATTGTTGTGTGTATATATATATATATAAATGTATTTCTTTTGGTTTGTTTTTTCATCCTGTAGCGCCCCTATGCAACCAAGTGTTGGGATAAGTATTCCTGAAACCCCCTGTTATCAAATGCTTCAGTTCTCATTTTTCTCCTCATGTGCATGAACAGTGTTATTCAAAATTTGTAGATATTTCCACCAGTTTGTGCATAATGTTTACACATAGCCATGAATGACTGTGAGTTTGGTTTGAAGTCCGCAGGTCCTGCATTGAGACGCCATTGAGCTGCCAGTCTTTCATTGTGCAGGCTTCCTGTGAGCAGTCTTTGGAGCGTTTGGCAGCCAGCTGAGAAGCCGTTTACAGTGCATTGATCTCTGAAGGGACTCTTAGCCCAGCAGGGCCGATTTCATGGGAACTGAACTTGATGTAGCCTCCATTTAAACTTGCTTTGTTGCTGCTGAAAATGCATTGCTCAGTTTACTGCTATACAACATTCTGCATCTAGTTGTACAACATTGCTGTTTTAGTCTCACTGGCTTACTGTTATAGTTTTTTTTGTTTATTAATGTTTAATTTTGGTTGTTTTTATCAGAGCTGCATGGTGACACAGTGGGTAGCACATTCGCCTCACAGCAAGAAGGTCACTGGTTTGAGCCTCGGCTGGGTCAGATGGCGTTTCTGTGTGGAGTTTGCATGTTCTCCCCGTGTTGGCGTGGGTTTCCTCCGGGTGCTCTGGTTTCCCCCACAAGTCCAAAGACATGCGGTATAGGTGAATTGAGTAGGCTTAATTGTCCATAGTGTATGTGTGTGAATGAGAGTGTATGGATGTTTCCCAGTGATGGGTTGCAGCTGGAAGGGCATTCGCTGTGTAAAAACATATGCAGGATAAGTTGGCAGTTCATTCTGCTGTGGCGACCCCAGATTAATAAAGGGACTAAGCTGAAAAGAAAATGAATGAATGAATTAATGTTTTTATCAGTCAAATTAAACTAAATATTAACAAGAAAAGCTACATTGGCAACTAGCTGAAATAAAATAAGCTTTTTTGGTAAACACAGGGGCGACTCAGTGGTGCATTAGGTAGTGCTGTCGTCCCAAAGCAAGAAGGTCACTGGTTCCAGCCTCAGCTGGGTCAGTTGGCATTTCTGTGTGGACTTTGCATGTTCTCCCCGTGTTCGCATGGGTTTCCTACGGGTGCTCCGGTTTCCCCCACAGTCCAAAGACATGCGGTTCAGGTGAATTGGGTAAGCTAAATTGTCCGTAGTGTATGTCTGTGAATGAGAGTGTATGTGTTTCCCAGTGATGGGTTGCAGCTGGAAGGGCATCCGCTGCTTTAAAACATGTGCTGGATAAGTTGGCGGTTCATTCCGCTGTGGTGACCCCAGATTAATAAAGGGACTAAGCTGAAAAGAAAATTCATTCATTCATTTTCTTTTCAGCTTAGTCCCTTTATTAATCTGGGGTCGCCACAGCGGAATGAACCGCCCCGAAAAGAAAATGAATGAATGAATTTTTTGGTAAACACGTTTATTTCATTTTCAATAGTTTTCAATTTTAATTACCAACACTCTTAAAAATAAAGTTTCTTTATTGGCACTGTTGGTTCCATGAAAAACCTTGAAACTTCATGGAATTATTAAAATCTTCTTCACATCAAGATTTTTCAAGAACATTTCACTTAAAGGCTTTTACATTTTTTTTTACTTGGTTTGGTACTATTTTCATAAGTGAAGTGTACATTTTCAAATTTCTTAATACAAAATTTTAAACTGATCAAACTTGTAACATCATATGCATCCATGGACATAATAAATGATTAATTGATTAAAAATTATAATCAGTTGAATTAAATGACAGACAAATGTATGACAAGAGATGCAAATCACAAGTTTAATAATGATAGTTTTATAAGGCAGTTACCTTGAACAAAACATTTATTTAGATTAAACTTATTTTGTGTAGTAAAAAGGGTATTTTGTGATTATGTGTATTGTACTAACACAAGTAAAAATATGCTGAAGTGTTTGAAAAAGTGCACTTTTGATGATCTGTGGTGATATAAGAACTAAGAGTTTTGAAGATGTATATAGCGATTACTTGTGAAAATTGTGCCAAACCAATTTAAAAAAAACAAAAAATCGTTCTTCTATGGCATCACTGCAAAAACAAAAATCACTCTTTTAATTTTGAGAGTGTATAATAACTCATACCAGATACTTTTAAAACACAGACAAAAGGGATGTTTTATGCTATTTATGTTATCTGACAGTATACTGACCTTTTCTGTTGTTAGTTTTTTAATATCTCTTTCTTGGTAACCACTTTAAGACTACACAGAATCAGAAGATTTCACAAAATGATAAGAAAGGCTTGAAAGTATAGGGTAAAACAGCATCACTGACCACATGAGAAGCAGTTTAGACTTCACACCGAGTTCCTCCTCACTGACATCATTTCAAATTTACTCTTAGGAATCAGGATTACACACACACACAGAGAAAGAGAGAAAGAGAGAGAGAGAGCCGTGAACATAATCTGAACTCACGTCTTCCTCTGTCTGACTCTTTAAACATTACATCATCTATCTTTATGCTTTAATTAGTTCATGTTGTAGAACTCTGCTAGCCAAGGGCCCCAACCGGCTGTCTAGTTCCCTGTGTTTTTTATGGGGGGTTTGCTCTAGACTAGAGCACAGATCAGCTTAAACCACTGGAGCCTTCTAAAACATTCCCTTTGGAAGCCCGTGTGAGAGTTTGTAGCACATGGTCTTAACGGAACGGTTGCCAAAATGTCCGAATTCCTTCGTGAGCTCAGCAGCTTCCTGCCCCATGTTGCCTTCCTTGTTGACAGCTTTGAACTGTTATGCTGTTGTGCTTAAAGTGACAGCGGGTTTGGTATTTCCTTTGAGGGACATGAGAGATGGTTCAAGATAATGATGTGCTGGTTGTTTGAGAGGAATATATCCATCTGTTCTTTCAGTCACCTTCAAATGCACTGCAAAATTAAATTAATTTCCAAATTGCATTATGGGACCTTGATCTTTGCTTTAACTGTTGATGTTGGAAAGTTTAACAGAGTGATTTGGTCACACTTTATTTTGATGGTCCCTTTGTTGAATTTAAGTTACATTGCAACTAATTATCATTAGATTATAAGTAGACTGTTAGGTTGGGGTTAGGGTTGGGGTTGGGGTTAGGGTTAGTGTAAGTTGACATGTACTTGCAAAGTTTCTTACAGTCAGTTAAATGTCTGTTGAAGGACTGTTAAATGTCAGCATCAACAGATATTAAGCAGACAGTCTACTAATACTCAAATGGACCATCAAAATAAAGTGTTACCAGTTATTTTTATTGGTAATTTTGGTACAGTAGTTTGATGATATATTGTGAGTTGGTCATGTAACAATACTGTAAATTACTGTAATTCTGAGTGTAAAATACATTTCTGTCTGTACTTTTGTGTTTAATAGATATCTAATCTGACCTAAATTTATTTTTATTCAAACTTTTATTCAAGATTTTTTGACCAGAAATGACAAAAGATCTCCCAAAAGATAATAAGATGATGTACAAGAGGCATAATTGTAGGGGAAAAAAAATATGGTCACACTTTATTTTGATGGTCCGTTTGTTGAATTTAAGTTACATTGCATCTACATGCCAACTAATTCTCATTAGATTATAAGTAGACTGTTAGGTTAGGGTTAGGGTTGGGGTTAGTGTGTGTAAAGTTGACATGTACTTGAAAAGTTTCTTATAGTCAGTTAAATGTCTGTTAAATGTCTGTATCAACAGATAGTAAGCAGACAGTCTACCAATACTCAAATGGATCATCAAAATAAAGTGTTACCATAAATATTTCATTTGAACAAAAACTTTAAGATTGATTGCATTATATTATACAACATAATTTTTTAAAAATGTCTAAAGTACTTTTGGGAGTTAACATTTCAACATTAAAAGGTCATTCATTCATTCATTCATTCATTCATTCATTTTCTTTTGGCTTTGTCACTTATCCATAAGGGGTTTCCACAGTGGATTGAACTGCAAACTATTCCGGCATATGTTTTACGCCTGATGCCTTTCCAGCCGCAACTCATGGCTGGGAGACACCCATACACTCTCCCATTCACACACACACACACTTATACACTATGGCCAATTTAGTTGATCCAATTTACTTATATTGCATGTTTTTGGACTGCAGGGAAAACTGGAGCACACGGAGAAAGCGGAAACCCCGGGAGAACATGCAAACTTCACATAGAAATGCCAACTGGACCAGTTAAGACCTTCTTGCAGTAAGACGACAGTGCTAATCACTGAGCCACCATGCCACCCACATTAAAATGTGTAAAGTAAGCTGTAAATCACAAAAATATAGACAATAACTCTTATAGACAATATAATAATTATTATAGACAATAATGTGATACTAACTATATTCTGAAGCAAAAAAAAAAAAAACTAATCACAATTCACAATAAATTAACTTGCAGTTAAAGGGATAGTTTATCCAAAAATGAAAATTATATATAAAAAAAAAATATTCATCCTCCATTTTTTCTAAATTTGTTTGTGTTACTTCTGTTGATCACAAGGAAAACATAATGAAGAATGTTGGGGAAGAGCCTTAATTTTCTTAGTGTTTTTATAACTATGGATGTCAATTTTTCCATCAGTCAGGATATCTTGTGTTCAACAGAAGAATGAAATTCATTTTTTTATAACAACTTACAGTTTTTCTCAGTGGCTTTGGTGCATTTCTCACAACACTATTTACATTTGCACAACAGTTAATGCATTTCTCAAAACAATTACAAACTGCAAAACCTTGATAACCTGAACCTACAACATACACGTTTGTAAATCATTCATGAAATTGTTCAATTTAGAAGTCATTTTCAGGAAAAAAAAAAAAGATTAACATTTTTTAAATAAAATTAGCTTGAGGGCAACCCAGTGGCGCAGTAGGTAGTGCTGTTGCCTTACAGCAAGAACGTCGCTGGGTCGCAGGTTCGAACCTCGGCTGGGCTGGGTCAGTTGGCGTTTCTGTGTGGAGTTTGCATGTTCTCCCTGGGTTCGCGTGGGTTTCCTCCGGGTGCTCCGGTTTCCCCCACAGTCCAAAGACATGCAGTACAGGTGAATTGGGTAAGCTAAATTGTCCATAGTGTATGAGTGTGAATGTGTGTGTGGAAGTTCCCAGAGATGGGTTGCGGCTGGAAGGGCATCCGCTGCGTAAAATCGTGCTGGATAAGTTGGCGGTTCATTCCGCTGTGGCGACCCCGCAAGGGACAAAGCCGACAAGAAAATGAATGAATGAATGAAAATTAGCTTGACAGATTTTGACAACTAGTTCACCATGTTTGTATGTAATGACTCAAGTAATGAAATGAGGACTATTGGTTTATTTATGACTATTCAGCATTCACAAGTTTAGTTAATTTTGACTGACATGACATAAGCAAATTATAATGTTATAAACAGCAGAGAGTTGTATGAAAGCAATTGATGCATGTCCAAAAGCATTTGCAATTTGTTGGCAGGAATGAGAAACTGCTACTATAATGTGCACAAATGACTAATTGTTTTGAGAAATGAATTAACTGTTGTGCAAATGTAAATAGTGTTGTGAGAAATGGACCAAAGCCACTGAGAAAAACTGTAATCTGGGGTCACCACAGCAGAATGAACTGCCAACTTATACAGCATATGTTTCACACAGCGGATGCCCTTCCAGCTGCAACCTATAACTGGGAAACATCCACACACTCTCATTCACACACATACACTATGGACAATTTAGTTTACCCAATTCACCTATACCGCATGTCTTTGGACTTGTGGGGGAAACCGGAGCACCCGGAGGAAACCCACGCAAACACAGGGAGAACATGTAAACTCCACACAGAAACGCCAACTGACACAATTGGGGCTCGAACCAGCGACCTTCTTGCTGTTAGGCGATTGTGCTACCCACTGCGCCACCATGCTGCCTAGGTGAAAACACGTTAAATCATATTCATACGCTGAACCCTATTCAGATCTGTCTATTAAAATTAGTAAATCATTTACTGCAGATTCACTCTGAACAGATGACTTGAATCAGTGAATTGTTGACTTTAATAATAATAATAATAATAATTCCTTACATTTATATAGCGCTTTTCTAGACACTCAAACCGCTTTAAACATTGGGGGGAATCTCCTCATCCACCACCAGTGTGCAGCATCCACCTGGATGACACGACGGCAGCCATATTGCACCAGACCCCACACCACACACCAGCTGATTGGTGGAGAGGAGACAGAGTGATGAAGCCAATTATGATATGGGGATGGTTAGGAGGCCATGATGGTCAGAGGCCAGTGGGTAAATTTGGTCAGGATGCCAGGGTTAAACCCCTACTCTTTTTCAAAGAACATCCTGGGATTTTTCATGACTACAGAGAGTCGGGACCACGGTTTAACGTCTCTTCTAAAAGACGGCGCTCACTGAGCAGTACAGAGCCCCCTTCTCTATACTGGAGCGTTAGGACCCACACAGACCACAGGTTGAGTGCTCCTTGCTTGCTTCACTAACACCACTTCCGGCAGCAACCTAGCTTTCCTATGTGGTCTCCCATCCAGGTACTGACCCTGCTTAGCTTCAGTGGGCGACCATGTGAGAGATCAACGCTATCTCACGGCCAATTCGTAACTTTTTGATTAGTGGCTAATTCGTATGAATTCGTACGATCTAATTCGTACAAATTAGTACGATTTGCTCATCACCCAATGACGGTTGGGGTTAGGGGTTGGGGTTAGGTGCCACGCCTCCTTTTTAAAATCGTACATTTTCGTACGACTGAACTCGTACGAATTCATACGAATTAGCCACTAAACTGACAAAACGTAAAATACTTACGTTTCCTCATGAGATCAGGCTGGAGAGTTACAGAGAGCTAGCTTTAACAGATGCCAGTCCAGTTCACAATAAGCCTATATGTGCAAATTGTGTGACAGCTTAACTGATAAAACTCAGCTTGGAATTAAACTCTGAGCAGGAGAAATTTTCTCTCCTTCAAAATAAAAGTGGAATACCACGTAAACGATTTTGTTTGAAATGTAGGGAAATAGAAGTAAACATTTAAATATAAAATAAAAATATTAAGATAGAGATATGTCAAATATGTACTTAAGTACAGTACTTTCATTACTGTCCACCACTAGATTGGACCAGAGAAATTATGCAGCTGATGCTGGTGACATTATAATGACAACATAACAGATTACTTCATGATTACATTGATGCTACCCATATTGATACAATAGAGAACAGAAAGCCTGGAACAGAGTACTCATCCAAAAAAATAAGTATTCAGAGAGTACAGTTTCTATGTCTTGCTATAGCGCCCCTTGTGGCAATGCTTCAAATGCTGAAGAGCCTTGAGTGGCAGAATGGGGAAAACCAGCTATAGAGTTCTGAAAATTATTGCACTTTTTTAATCTCTATAAAATATCGTCTTAGGCTATTGTCTGGCACTTAATTGCTTATGCCATATAGAGTAAAATGGTTTATTTAAAAATATGAAACGATATATACATGTTTTGTCACTGACCAACAGATCATATTTGAGATAACCTTAAAAAACTGCTGTAAAGCTGACATATTTCTCCATCTTTGCATGGTGAACACATGCACACAGTCATGCTTCAATGTGTTTAGACCTGAAAAAGTTCAAAGTTCAACACAGCAAAGATATATGCCTTGAGTCCAGGATTATAGCGTGACCTCTGACCTCTCATAGACATTACTCTTTTTCATCATATGTTTTCTGTTAGCTGTGCTTCTCTCAGTTTCTTTCAAAAATCCGGCATTTCATCAGCTTTTCTTGGACTTTTGATACTGTTTTTGTTGTTGTTGTTGTTGTTTGTAAATGCTTTATCTTAAAATAAATGCTAGTATTATCAGTTTGGACATCCTGGGAATTTTGAAATACCTATAGGAAAAAACAGCAAATTTCCCATGCCATACATTGAAAGATTTCAACAAAATAAAAATAACATTCTTTGACTTAAGTCACTTGAAAGTATAATGTATGGTGACAGACTGGAAATTGGGGGAGGAAAACATGGAGAGGTTGGGATTTTAGTGATATAAGCAATAAGTGTTTGCTTTCTCGTGACATAAGGATGTTAAGAGGTCAAACAATGCTTGCTACTTTTTTCCAATATTATCACATTCTTGAGAGGAGGCTTCAGGAAACCTCCTCCACTGGGATCCAGTCTGTTTACACAGCCATTATTTAGTGCTGCGCTCATTACAGCAGAGAATAAAGATCTCATGCTTTAGCTGTCGCAGTCTGAACTCCCACATGGTGCTTTCTTGCTTATGTGAGGTAATTACATTTCCTATTAATGTACATCACACCAATTACACGTCTAATAGACATCCAGACATAGACGTCTTGGGCTAAATTGAATAGATGTTTAACAATAGCCAAACTATTTAATCAAATACACATATACATATACAAGAACTTGGTTGAAAGTGTTGTGAGCTTTAACATGATTGCATGGTATGGACTGTTGTCAATTAAGGAAAAGCAAAAACTGTGTCGAGTAGTAAAAATCGGCAGTGCAATTGTAGGTAAAGCACAAAGACAACCAAATGAAATCTATTCAATGAGAATTAAACAGAAAGCACACATCATTATTGAAGATTGTTCCCATCCCTTAAATATACAATTTCAGCTCTTGCCATCAAAAAGACGTTTTAGGCAACCTCAAGTAAAGAAAAATGTGTGTCAAATGTCCTTTGTACCGACTGCCATTAGACTTTTAAATACTAGGTTCTAAGTAGGTAAAGGGTTTTAAATAGAGTTTTTTATTGCGATATATGTGATGACATTGAATGTATTTGTGTTGTCTGTTTTTTCTGTGATGTAATGTGAACGTTGATGTGGTTGTGAGGTGAGGCCAAAGATAAATTTCCACTTGTGGACAATAAAGAAAGAAAGAAAGAAAGAAAGAAAGAAAGAAAGAAAGAAAGAAAGAAAGAAAGAAAGAAAGAAGAAAGAAAGAAAGAAAGAAAGAAAGAAAGAAGAAAGAATTAATGACTGCACATGCGAAGTCTCTCTGATCTGTGTTTGACTATAAACTGTAAAAAATACTGGGTTCCATACAATTTATACATATTGTCCCATGTTGTTAAGTTAACTTTTCATGTTTTCACAAATTTAAGTGGATTGTATGTTGTCCGAGAGAGCTTAACGTGCTGCAATAAAGGAAACACGCAATTACAAAAACAGCACCAAATTGAGAAAATATCTTCATCTGTTTGACAGCACCCGGCACCTGCCATGCATGAGGTCAAACTTCTTTCCAATTCAATAATACACTGAGTAAAAAAAAAACAAAGGTGTCATTGCTGTGCTCTTAATGGACAGTGCACTTAAATTTCTAATAGGCATCATTATAACTTTGACTGTAACTTTGCAAATATGAATAAACATGTTCAAATTCAGTGTTTCAAACGACAAAGAACCTGCTTAGCAAAATGACTGCTCTGTCATGCAGTTGCCCTGAAAGACAAATCTGACGGTAAAAAGAAGATAATGGCTGGATCTATGTAAACTTCCCTATCAAAAAGTAAATGAAAAACATTAAGTCAACAGTGCCAGATCCACTGGATTGCTTTACTATCCCACAAGGCCACAGGAGACAAGCGGTAAATGACTGGTCCATGGCTCCTTGCTCTTAGAGATGATTTGGTAACACTTTACAATAACAGTACATGAATAATGATGTATTAATATGTCAACTACACATTACTTTATTATGAATTAATGATGAGTTAAAGTGCGCACTAATCATGAACTAACTTGAACTACAACATGAGTCACATGAGTTCATGTGTGAATAACGGCTACCTTAATTACTTGTTAGTACATGATTGTTTGTTAATTAATGTATTAATTACCACATTAGTTTATGCTTAATTTAATCATAATGAACTCATGATATGTTAATATATAATTATGTTGTGACTTTACTTGAAGGGGCACATCATCATTAACAGATTCTTAACTACTCATGAACTCCTTATGCATGTCCAACTAGTGAGTTTAAACTGAATAACAATAGAAAAGTGTTCTGTCAACATCAGCATGTTGAGCAGGAGTTCATGAGTAGTTAAGGATGAGTTAATGATGATGTGCCCCTCCAAGTAAAGTCATGACATAATCATATATTAACAGCTTATGAGTTCATGTTGGTTACGTTTAGCTTAAAGTTAAATGTTAATTAATACATTAATTAACAACATGTACTAACAAGTAATTAAGGTAGCCGTTATTCACACATGAACTCATGTGACTCATGTTGTAGTTCAAGTTAGTTCATGATTAGAGCACACTTTAACTCATCATTAACTCATAATAAAGTAATGTTTAGTTTGCACATTAATACATCTGTATTCATGTACTGTTATTGTAAAGTGTTACCGATGATTTCATCGTTTACACACATCCACAGTTTACATGTAAATGTTTACAGCGTAATACTCACTACTCACTTCTCTTGAGTACTTTTGAAAGGTCTACTTTTTACTCATACAGTACCTTGAGTAATATTTACAGCAGATACTTTTACTCTACTTGCACTACATTTTTAGGCAAGTAATGGTACTTTTACTTTTTTTACTTTTACCTCGATCCATTAGTTTGCTGCAAGTGAATGATGAAAGGAGCACAAAAATAAAACCCCACCCCCTACTCAATATTCTGTTTTAGCAGGAAATACTTCATCGTACTGAAATAAAAGTCTGCAGCAACTTCCGGTTTACGCAGACTTTAAGAGATGGAATGGGGAAAATAGCTGAAGGGTTGTGATCATATTTAACTAACACAAGTAATATAGGAAAGAACAAAAATACCTGAAGGGAGAGCGTAAGGCTCAGCCGGTCAGTGTGCAAAGATACGCAAGGAAGAGAAAATATGTTTTTCATCAGTGGCTGGTGCCTCCACAAAGCCAAGATGATCTCTTGTAACATTACCTAATAATAACTACAGTCCAACATAAGCCAGATTACATAAGACATTAACAACACAGAAGAAGGCAAACTCATAAATAGATTTGCACGGTCCCTCGTATTACAGAAGCTCCGGGTTTAGTTCATATTTTGATAATATTATTGGCCGAGGGCTCAATATACTGTAAGTAGCTCTATATAAGTCAGGTTTAACAGCAAATCCACTGATTCTGTGGATCCCTCTTTCTATCGAGTGCATGTATTTGCTCTGTGTTTGAACTTTATTGCTTCTGACAGTCTCACTGGTTTGATTTATGCCATGTAGTCCAGTGACAGCTCGTTTATCAGTAACAGAGCCGAAAAGCTAAATAATAAAAACTAAACATACCCAACTATTATACAAGCAATTTGAGTCTTTTGCTTTCAGAACAATTGCCCCTCAGCCTGTATTTAGACATAAGGTCTTCACTAATGCAAAGGAATTTGTTATAAGATGAGGGGGTGAGTGAGTCTAGGCATGCGTTTCCCATAGGGAATGTCTGTGACTTTGCTTTGCTGATTTCAGCAATGGTTTTGGACTTGAGGGAACACATTTATTGAAGAATAATATGAGGAATTCCTTTTTGGACAATAAAGTCTTAATAACTGTGAGTTGTTCTTATCAGTTAAGCCTTCTCAGTTAACCCCTTATTAGCTCTGAGACGTCACATTACTCAGGTTTAGATTTTGAAGAAATAAAATGTAGAAAACTGACTGAGTTGTAGTAGCAGTCATCAGTCTCTGTGAGTTTGTAGCAGCTGCAAAAGATTGACATGTTTTAATGCTGCATTCATGACTCGAGATTCTTATTTGACAACTAAATAACAAGTCAGACATCCTACTTGTAAACCCACTAGGTGGGTTATGTGCAACTTTTACCTTTTTTGCTGCATAAATAACAATTGACAATGCCTGCTGGTTTGTTGACAGCATGTATGCTGCTATCATATATAATTTTGCCATATTTGACAGATTGCAAAATGTTGAATTATAACATTTTGTTGTAGCGTGATTGACTGGAATGAGGTTTGAAGTAGACATTAAACTACAATTCAACTCAACATAGTCCAACACAAGCATACAATTGTTTTAGGCATTTGCTGATATTTTGTGGGAAATTGTACACTCAAAAAATAAAAAGATTACTGCTGCTTGTTCAAACTACCTGTTTAAAATGAGCTGAAACAACACAATTCTTGTCATTTCTTTGGCCAATTTATTTGTTTTATGATCCGTCTACTTAAATTTGTAAACCATTAAGATAACTTATGCATTTTGTGTTGGGACAACATGAAGGAATTTTGTTGGTCCAACCTGGTTAGGGGGTTTGTAGTTCCCAGCATGCTTAGTGTGGGGTTGAATTAAAAGAGTGTAATGTTGACAATAAAAGTAATCTTAGGTGTTTAGAGTCAATAAAAAGACTTGTTAGAGTTTAATCTCCACTTCAGTTTGAAGATTTAGAAGATTTTCATAATGCGTTGAGTTTTGAGATTACCACCTTACATGAGCACCAATGCTTTGGGTGTTAGCAGCTTAATTAGCAAAACTGCAGTTTGTTGCTTTACTCAGTGAGTAATAACTGTCCTAAAATTAGTTCTGAGATCAGTTTCAATCAACTGTATGTGTAATGCTTAAAATGGCTCTTTTAGTTCATTTAGGATAACTAAATTTAATAGGAAACTAACAGACTTCAAAATGTACGAGACATAATAGACATACATGACATTATCAGACCTTTGAGTTTAAGTTAAATAAAAATACAAATGTATTTAAACTTTTATATGATAAAATCATGTTGGACCAACTCATTTGCATTTAATCGCGTAAATATTGTTTCAAGAGTTCACACTTAGCTGATGATTGATTATAAAGCTTGTTTGGCATGCTGTCCCGGGAGAGAGCCCTGAGCTCAAAAGATCCTCGAGCCCGGGGCTCCCTCTCATTGCAAGGCGAGAGGGGAGTTTGAGCTCAGGTAGAATTCGAGAACTCCCCTGCTGTAGAAGCTAATGAATATATAGATATTGCTCTTATACCGCTAAGAGCCTGACTATGGTGCTAATTTGGATTAGTCAATTAACTTAAGTTTTTGGACGGTGGGAGGAAACCGGGGGACCCGGGGGAAACTCACGTGAGCACAGGGAGAACGTGCAAACTCTGCACAGAAACGTCTGCTGGTTTTGTTAATGGCCAGAACCGAAGACATTCTTGCTGTGAGGCAACAGTGCTAACCACTGGGCCACCGTGTCACCCATCTAGAAAAGGAGGGGGAGTAGGGGTGGAAGGGGGGATTCTTCAAAATGAAGATGTCTGTGGTATGAAACCTAGGGCTCTTATAGTGGCCTAGGACTCGTCTGATTGGTGAATAATAAATTGGATAATGCGGGGGCAGCTGCAAGCAATAAGCACGTGATCCTCTCGAAATTAGTTTATAAATAAACTCCACTTATTTAGTAATAAATTTACTGGATGAAAATCCTGCCCTCAATTAAATTCATGAAGTTCTTTTTTGAAGTGTACATGATGGCATGTTGACAAAAAAAAAAAAGGAAAAGTGCTGGCACATGCACGTTTTCTATACTTTTTGTGTAGTGCACATTATGTTAATTTTGTGCATATTTTACATACATAACCTGATTTTGTTTAAGCTCACACATGAGCTTTGAATTATGTTTGTATACTTGATTTGTTCTTCTGTTCAAGAATGCTGGAAACTGGTAGCCAGCCATTAAATCCCAGTTTAGGAAAATACTGTTATGATTAAATACATTCTTCAAAATATATTTTGTATTCAACATAAGAAAGAAACTTGGATTAAGTTGGAAGGTGAGTAAATGTTTCTCTTTCTTTCTTTCTTTCTTTCTTTCTTTCTTTCTTTCTTTCTTTTAGTTCAAACATAATATAGTGTTACGCATTCTGTTATATAATACAAGCTTTTGAAGATGCCCAAAAATTCCATTGAGCATTTTTGGAGTTGCACAATTTTCAGCCATAAGAATGTTACCACATAGCTCTCTCATATGGTGTTTCTGGCCTTCATGAATCAAACCACTGAACAACACATCAGTCACAGATCTGATGGCACGAGTACTGGAACTGTAATCACTCTCTTAAAAGCGCACACCGAGGAGGCTTTCTGGTCTGCAGCATCAATTACAGCATGTGTTTTGGCTTTGCCCCTTCAAAGCGTTACTGGAAATGTTGCACGTGTGTATGGAGATGACTTATTTCCTGTGATGTGTTTTCTGTTTTTCACCAAACAATGCCAGTGTCCCATGGAAATCATTAACGGGTCTGTGTTTGCTTGACAACCAGAAACCTTATAAATCACTTCTGGCGGCCGACATTTTGATCCAGTTCTCTCATGGCGTTTGAGGGACAAGTTGGGGAAGGAAAACAGCATCTTTGTGATGACTCGGCTTCTAGGAAAAGTCTTGAGTAAAATGTATTGTCATGTGTTTGAGCAAAACATATGCTACTTGTGTCAACTGCTGATGACATTTCTTCCCAACTGAAAATAAAATACCTTTAAAACGTTAAGAAAGCGTTTGTGGTGATGGTATGTATGAAAGCAGTATTTCGTAGAATAACCATCATTTTCAATAACGACAAATAAAAACATTTGTCTTTTTGAATTGTCGTTGTCTGATGACATTAAATGACAATAGGTTTATTTAAAATTTGGAATAAATGTTATCAGACCATTAGAATTAGGCCTAAGCAAAATTTTTTTTTTACTCAAAACAGTATATCCAGTATATTCAGTGATACGTTAACGTTTCAAGTGCTGTCTTCATTTATTTCTATAGCTGTGCGACGATCCCGACGGATCGTCCCGTGAGAAATCTCTTCATACTGTTTAAATATTTCTATATGCACTTTTTAAAACTATTTATAACCCTATACCTAAATATTTACATGATTTCGATTGTTTACATTTCACAATAAACTGTTATTATTCTATAATGCATTAAGCCGAAATATAGTTGATATAAAACGAGGTGGAAAATCAAAACAGATATATAAAACTGTGTATGCCTCCCTCTGCAGGACATTTAAAAGTAGTGACTTTCCAAAGTTTTAATATACCTTAAAATACGCCTTTTTTTGTTGGGTAGACCTTTTAATTACATATCATAGGAAAAAGTAACGTAAGGGATTACTTTTTATTTTAAAGTAATTTAGTTACTTATAATGTACTTGCATTAAATATTGTAGGCCTACATAGTATATATTCAACAGATGAATAAATCAGTTCAGAGAAGCAGAAAAATTGTGAATGCTTTTATGCATATATCAAATAAGTAACATATTTTGCTCAATATTTTTTTTTCATCTAAGGAAAGTTATATTTGTAAGAGAAAGAAATTAATGAACATATATGGTATGTATGAAATAGGGTGTCATTGAAATATTTTGCTTAGATTATGAGGTTTAAAATGAATAGATTTTTGTATGGATTTTAAGTCAAGTAATTTTATTACTTATTGGATAAATGTTACCTAAAAATAGAAAAGTGATTTAAATACAATTTTGATGATGCAATAAGTAATTAGTCACTTTTTGAAGTAACTTACCCAATACTTATCTTGACAAACATCTATATAAGTATTACATTAAATATGTAATGGTTCCATTAGTAGTTTAGTTAATGGTTCATATAAATGAAATCAATCCAAGACAGCTTTCAAAGAGTTTGGTTTAGTTTTATTAAAAGCCAAGCAAACATTAAAATACTGAAACAGATAACTTTGTTCAACCCTTTTTTGCTCCATTTTGTACAAATCACAGTTGTTCAAAAATATTACAAACGATTCAATAAAATGTTTTTTTTTTTTTCTTGTTTAATTTTTGTATTTTTTTTTGCAACAGCAGCAAAAACATTCTGATTTTGTATTTTTAAAGCCCTTAATAGTGGTGCGTGTGTGTGTGTGTGTGTGTGTGTGTGCTTTTTTTATGGTTTAGAACAAGAATTACAGAACAAGAATCAGAAACATTTCGGTTAAAGACGAGAACAAGAATTAATCAAACCGAGTTAAAAGAAAACCACAAAGTGCAAATCAGCTTTAAATATAGTCACAGATTTGAAGAAGGAAGAGAGGTGAAGGAAAGAGTCAGAGACGCTTTCCTTACCTCAAGAAGACAAAACCGTGACAAGGACCACTTGGACAGTTCACCTCACCATGAGTGGACAGAGGGAAACACAAGTGCTCCACTACTGCCGGATGCAGTAACACGGCCCTTATCTTTCATGGAGATGAAGGTGGACTTCAAAGCACAGAAAGGAAGCTGGTTGGAGAGCCTCTGTTAGACACAGAAACTAACAAGGGCTTGAAGTGGTCTCTGCCTATGACCTGAGGTCAGATTGTACATTTTACAAAGCAGTAAGAGGTGGTTAACCTTTCCAGTTTAATACAAACATTGAGAGAGTATTTAGTTGAGAACAAAAGGCAATCACCACAATAACTGCTCTCTGTATTAGTATTTTACAAAAATACACCAAAGTCAAATTTTCAAAACGCACGTCGTGTAACATAATCCTTCCCACCCAACACCAACCCATAGCCTTTCAAATAATAAAACAACAATAGAAGTAGTAGTAGTAATAATAATAATAATAATGTTAAATAAATTAAACCGTGAAGTTCAGCTGACTCTAGAGGGCGCAAAAGACTCAGTTAATCTGCTCGTGTTTACATTCACTCTCGTTCAAACCAGTACAATCATGGCTCACAATCAGAGAGGGATGAAAACACATTACTCAGTGTACAGATGCTATTGCTACATGCTGGCCACAGACATGCAGAAGGAGCAATACAGTGGTCTGCTGGATGTCAGCTAATGTGTGTGAGAGAGAGTACTACAATTACCTCGACTAAAAACTAAAGGCAGTGACCTCTCTGATGAAAGATAACTCTTTTTTTTTTTTTTTTTTCCAATTAAAGGCACGGTAACACAAACTAAACCACAATTATCAAGTGCTCTCACGTTTGTTGTACATATAAGTGGTTTCTATGCTTATGAAATAAACGGTGTCATTAACAGTAATGAACATGATAAACATTTAGACTAAACTACATGACGGTTGATTTTGTAATGAGGGCTTGGATTGTTTTTTTTCATTTACAAGACAAAAGTGCATGTTAATTCTTAGTTAATGAAAGCTACTGTCTTTTTTTAATATATACAAAGAAGTTGGTGCTTAGACCATTCCCATGCACCCATCTGTAAACGTGCACCGATAAATACTTTTGTTGCTCAAGACTGTATTGTTAAATTGATAGAAAAAAAATGAGCATTGTTTATCAAATTTTAAGCTAAAGTGCATATTTAGAAAGCAGTTACACCATAGCTTCATATACATAGATGCCACAAGTCATTATGCCAACAGTTCAAGTTTTCAAACTAATGTTCTGTTATGCCAGGTGAGCAAAATAAGTCAATTTTCTGTCGCACTAAAGTCTATTTTTTCTATTATGTAGTTAATAACGAAAGATATATTACGTGACCTCACATTGTTTCCATGTCACTTCACATGTGTGTTTGGTGGTGAGACATAGTTTGGACAAAGTTGTCGGCGATTCTTCCTACTTTAAAAAATCATGTAGTGTGAAACCCCCTGTCGCCGATCCATCCTACAGTGTAAACACAGCACCGACAGGACGCTACCCCAGATACTCATGCAGTGTGAAAACATCCGTGACAGACTACTTTGAAAATCATGCCCCCGGTTTCACAAACAAGGTTTAAGGCTAGTCAAGATTAAATTGCATGTTTGAGCGATCTCAACTCAAAATAACTTGCAGTGAGATGTCTTAAAATACGTCAGTGTCATTTTTTTGTCTCCAGGTGCACACCATTAATATATTTTTCTGAGACCATTTTATAAATGTGGCTTAAATAGCCTAATTTATCTAAGGCCTAGTCCTGGCTTAATCTAAGCGCTGTTTGTGAAACTGGGCCATGGAGTCTGAACTCAGCATTAGATAGCGCTTTTGTCTTGTATTATGTTAGTTTAGCAAAATCATCTGCTGAAATCGATTGCAGACATAAATATTCACAACATTCACCTTGCTCCTGAATGTTCACAACAATATGAACAACTGCTACTGAGGCATCTATGCATATACATCTATGGTTTTACTGTTAGCAGGGATCTTTTGTGTGGTTAGCCACCTCAGATAAGCCAGTCTCTCACTTTAAAGAGACAGTTCACCCAAACTTTATTCTTCTGCTATTATTTATTACCTGTCAGAATCTGAATTAGAGGTGTTTGATTACATTTAGGCCAAATGGATCTTTCTAATACTGTTAATATATAAGATCAACAAAACCTCCTCATTACTACTACAGAAAAACCATCAAAGTTAAAGGCATTTTGATTAAAGCACAAGGTTTATAGAACTTGAGCAAATGAAAAAATCTAATAGTAAGTACGAGAGACTTTTCTTTTGTGTGTGTGTTTATGCAGAAAACATGTGAGGCCATAAGAAGCACCAGATTAATGGAAGAAACCATTCCATGCTACAAAATGTCTTAAAAAGCCATCATTTAAAAACAGTCAATGCCATGCACATCAAAAGGCAGACCAAACCTAAAAACAAAAGTGCAAAAGCAAAAAGTCAAAGAACGAAAAGTGCGAACAAGCCCAAAAAAAAAAAAAAATCACCACGGCAACAACGCTTTCCATCCCAGCAAGCTTGCTGATTTTGTAGTGTCTCGAATCGCTCATATATTGTGATCTTTACCTTACGGGGCAGACATGAGAGCTGGTATTAAGTACATAATTCGTCGCAGAGCCAGTCTGCGTATGCACAGTAAGGTCATACATTCATTTTTTTTACTAATTATTGAGCCTTTAGGCATAGTGTGGCATCTATAAACATTCACTGTAATTGTCTGCCCCTAGAAATACTGCACAAGTGATGTTACTAAAGCGCTCTAATGAGATGAACCTATAAAAGTCTTCACTGTTTTCCCTCTTCCTTGCCATTTTCTTTATTTTGTGTGTGTGTGTGTGTGTGTGTGTGTGTGTGTGTGTGTGTGTGTGTGTGTGTGTGTGTGTGTGTGTGTGTGTGTGCAGATCGGCCTGTCTCAACACATGGGCTCTGCATGTCTATTTTTGTAGCTGTTGATGATTTCTGCTCCTCTGGTGCGAAAAGCAGGATGCAGCCTTGAGGAAGCAAAACCAGAAAGCCAGAAATAGAAAAAGGGTGACAAGGAAAACTTAACATGTCTCTGATTTCTCATTCACCTCCGAAACAGCTATTAATAACACTTTTGTTAAAAGGCACGAAACAGGCAAAACAAACATGCTTCACCGAGAAATACTTGAATGTTGCAGGGAAAGTGTAACATGGTCATAGGCACTCATGTTTTTTTTTTTTAGATGGAAGGCAGTCGAGACTGACTTTAGCAAACGGATGCTATCTACGCTTCACAGCACATGCACGTCTGAAAAAAAAGGAAACAAACTTAGAGGAACATCACTGACAGTTTAACCGCAAAACCTGTTTCTACAAAGCTTAAAGCTTGAAACTGAAAGCCTGTCGATAACAAAAGTAAGATAATATTGATTTACAGCTGATGTCAGGATATTTTGTTAGGATTGTCAAAACAGGTAAACCTGTGTAAAGGGGCGACCACACTGCACTTTTCTGTCCATTCACTTCCATTCATATGCCTGCAAATGCGAGAGAAGCATAAGCTCATGCGTTTAGGTCACGTGAAGGTTTTTAATCATTATTTTAATCATTAATCTGCAGCATTGTAGGAAAGTGAAGTACATCTAATATTGGCTTAATTATTATTTCTTAAAGTCCGCTTGAACCGGCAGTTGCTGAGACTTTTATTTCAGTATGTTAATGTACTTTTAACTGAAACTGAATATTGAGTTGGGAGCGGGACTTTTTTTTTGTGCATCATTCGCTTGTGGCAAACGTACGGTAAGAGGAGTGTGGTTATAAATAATGCTGTTAAAGTGTCAAACTGACATCCACAGCAGACCTGTAGCCAGCCTGGTGAAGGGGTTCTTTTTTTCTTAAAAGTGGACCTTTTGCAATTATATACCTCATTTTCTATTGAATTATGAAATTGAAATGCTGCATTTTAGTGACATTTTAAGCACTATTCTGAATTGTCTTGTCGGATGGTCATCATAACCACACTTTTTGACTATTTTAGCCAAAATAGTATTGGAATCCGATTTAATATGGTGCTTTTGGTGCTTCACGTCTTTTTATTGGTCATTTTTTGTTTCAAGAATAAGGTCCAAGAAAGACCTAAAAGTTTCTTGTAAAAGGTTTTCTCAGTTTAAAAACAATACAGTAGCGAAAGAAGACTTCTCTTACATCAGATTGTATGTTTTCTTGCACAGCTGGATGTTGGATAAAAAAATAATAGTTTGCATTGGCCAAAACTGATTAGCAGAAGTTACACCGAAGCGACAGCCAACAGAGGATTCTGCTTCGTCCTAAAGCCTTTTTCGATGTGTCATGTTCACCATGATGGCATAGCAGTCAAAATAGGACAAATGAGCTCATGTATGGGACAAATTCTAGATCTTTGTCAGTGGCTACGTTTCCATCCACCTATTTTTATGTGCATTTTGGATATGCACATAAATAAACAGTTGATGGAAACACCAAAATGCGCATAAGTTTAGAAAATGCGCATCAAAAACATGCGCATAACTGAGGATAAATTATTTATTTGATAAGAAAAGATGCGCATAAACTGTGATGGAAACACTTTTACAGAACAAATTCCAGTATGCACATTAAAATAGGTCATGTGATTTTGTTATATGAGATCATGTGATGATAAAAATATGTGCGAATAGATAAACCAGCAGGCTGAGCACATGGCAAACATCTGAAATGTTGTTTTGGTCATTCTAAAACGCTGTAACCGTTTCAGTATTAGTGTTATTATATTATTAATGACCTCCAGAATCAAGAGCGTCTGTGCTCCGCGTCTCACACCTTCAAACGCCACCACGCGTTCACTGCGTGTCAGGATTGCCTTCTGAGGCGCAAATCATTTATTAAATGAAGAAAAGATTCACGCAGCTTCTCCTACTGCAGCAAATTCCGTTTTTACTGTTGACATTTGGCGGCAGTTATTCAGGAAGTGACGATTTTGTTCGCTTTGACTCGTTGGATGGAAACGCTGCTCTATTTGCACGTCTTTTATGCAATATTCCAGTTCTGCGCATAAAGTTAAATCGTATTTTTGGATGGAAACATAGCTAGTGAGGGGTGGATCTTCCGAACCACCCAAACCCCCCCCTGGCTACAGGCCTGCACAGAGAAGGAACGCCACTCCAAATGCGGAAGCAAATGGACAGACTGTGTTTGAAGATTACCAAAACAAACATTTTTTTTTATTAAAGCAGTGGATAAACTCGCATAGATTAATTGTTTACCTGTAGAATAGCAAAGTGCGCTAGCAAAATAAACATGGTGAATTTTGATTTCAAGCAGACTTTAAATATTGGAAGTCTCAATTTAAAAAAGAAGACTGATTGCATGATGCATCATATATAGTGCAGCATCCAAAGAAATATTGCACACTGAAAGTTTAGTGTGGCTGCCCCTCAAGGAGATAATGCATGAGTGGCTGGACGCAATGACATTAAGGACTTTAATCCTGAGCACCGGTTTTATCCGCATGTGTGAAGAGTAAAGTGAGACTTATCAAACACTACAGGAAGTGAATCGCTAGCTTCTCCCTCAGTTTGGCTAACTGCAGAGGTAGAGGAGCAGGAAAAACAGGGGAGTGGGGCAAAGGAATAAGGAACATCACAACCTACTTTTTGGTTCACTGATAGCCAAGATTGCAATAGTGCTACAAAACAAGTGCATTTCAAATGGATGCGAAGAATCAGGATTGACAAACAAATAGGAAGCTAATCATTTCTAAAAGCAGGGTATACTCAGAAGGCATGGGGCGCCCCCCAGTGGTGGAGGTGAAAGGCAAGCAAGTCGAGAAGCTTGCTTTAGTGGTCATATCAAAAAACTCAATCGAACAGAACGTCATTTAACAGCTGTGATTGTTAATACTGTCCTGGCAGTGGTACAAATAGCCCTAATTTCGTTGTTTACTTGCTGTCAAGTTTTTGTTTCAACAGATTTTGGTAAGGCGTTTGTGTTTGAATGAGTTGTCTGTCTTTGGTGCTGTCCTAGAGTTTTTAGTGAGTGACAGACCTGACTACATGCTCTTACTGTTCTACCACAAAAAGAAAAGTTAGTAACAGGACAAATGAAGTAAAAAAGTTCTTCAGTAGGCAAAACAATTGGTTTTCAGAGCCAATATGGGGCAATGGAAGATCCAAAATGGAGATTTATATTTGTGAGAATGTAGGCAGGGGAAATTACCACCCCTTGATTTCGACAAAAAAAAAAGTAATATATCCCTGCCGCCATTTTAGTTGCTAGCTGTATTCAAAGCTAAGCTATGTCTCAGCTTATAGACAATGAACATGACGGTTTTCCCAGAATTAGGAGGTCTCAGAGAGACAAAAAAGCTCAACACAGCAGCACCGTGCAGCATTGTGTGCCCGTGCGCCAGCGCTCAGACATGGTGCTGGTGTGAGTGTGTGGTCTTGTATAATAATAACAGTCTTAAGAGGCGAAAGCAGGTCACTGCAATGCTGGCATTCCCTGTGTGGTGCTGCGGCGAGACCTGTTTCATTCGCGCAGTACAACACCAACCATTAAAAGTGAGAAAGATTCAAGACTTTCTCAGAGCCTTCTCTCGTGAATTGATACAGGTAAAGATGCCCCAGCATTTGGGACGATCGCTCTGAAACAGAAATAGGGCTCCCCAGGTCTGGCTACATGCCTCTGGACTGAGATGAGAGTTAGGAGTATGAGGGGTTTGTATGGATGGATGGAAGCAGGCCCTCAGGAGATGTGGGGTGCTGAGGAGGATGGGTGTCTCCAGAAGCACCAGCCCCGTTTGGTGTGCTGCTTGCGCAAGATCTCTTCCTCACGCTCTCGTTCTTTTTGGGAACGGAGGTAGCGGTCTTCCTCCTTCAGGAACCAGACAGGAGGCCAACGATACTTCTCAAAGTGTTTCTGGTTTTCTGAAATAACAATTGACAGAAGTAAAGGGAAAATAATTTTTCTAGCTTGGTAAAGTATGCTCAAAATTAAGGATATACGATATATAACTCTTTTAACCTTTACTTAGTTGACAAAAAAAAAATCTAAGAAAATATTTCCAGTGACCTCAGTGACATACTTAAAATGTACAGTATTTTGCAAATATAAACCCATTTTTACCGTAATGGCTGTAACAATACAAAGAAACTTGGGGCAGATGCAAAATAAAAGGAAAAAGGTAAGCTTTGTTACTCAATGAGAAATCTATACATCAGTTTTATATCCGGTTCAATCATTGGATGCTGCTGGTTCTCTGGGCCAGAGCTCATCATCTCATATAACCAAGTCATTGCAACAGGGTATATGCAGGAATCCTAAAGGTAATTTCAATACCAATATTTTAAGACCTCATCGCCACTTCAAATTCTTATCAGTATCAAACCTTTAACTTAATAAACAGTTGTGTTAAATAAATGGAGCACAACCGTGCAACAGAACTCAGATATGCTCAAAAGAAACAAAGCTTGAAAGTATAAATTATGCGGTTGTTTTCAGAAACAGGCTTCAGTCACTGTTTAAACTCGTCTTTCTCCAACCAGGAGTACAAAAACTTACATTTTCTCATTAGCCGTCTGTTTTGCTCTATGGTTTCCCTACATGTGGAAAGTGTCACATCACCTTCCCGCGTTTATCGGAAAATTTGTGACATCACTCGGACGGAGCAGCTTGGCCGGACGCACCCCTGCCCGAACCAAACGTGTGGATCGAGCACACTGTTGTTAATATTAGAAGGAAAATAAATATATTTATGCTTTTTTGGAGTCAGACACTTTGGACAACGCTTGAACAAAATTTAAGACCTCGTAAAAAACGCAATTAAGACTTTTAAATATCTTTTAAGGGCCTTAAGTTTCTCATAATTGATTTAATCAACTTTTAATACTTTTTAAGACCCCGCGGACACCCTGTGCAAATGTTGTTCTGTTCACATGTGTTCAAAATTAAAGTTGTTTTGGGGAAAGAAAATTGAGATTGAGAACTCGATGTCCAAAGGGACAATTCAGACTGCAAACCAAATGTCTGTCAAGGTATGAAGAGCAGCAGAGCAAATGTCACAGTGACTGGCATACAGTAAGTGCACCCGTACCATTGACATTGAGGCAAATATCAGAATAGCACGGAGACTGACACTGCCATCAAGATGAAGTCTTTCATGGTAAGTTTATGATTATTACATCAAGTCTCAATCTGAATGTGCTAGAACAGCATGGTTTGGTAGACACAGAGTGAATGTGCTTCAGCGGACTTCCTGCAGTCCAGATCTGTCTCTTATTGAGAGAAGCAGGATATGTTGTTAAATATGTTGTCACTGATCTGAAGTCTGGCATTATGTCAGATAGGGCAAATGTTTGCTTGTAAATCATTAACAAATAGTATGGAAAATTTCCGAACAAGTGAACATTGTAATTAAAAGGAAAGTGTCAAATGATGACACTGTGTTAAATATAAATAATGTGCTTCAGCCAACACAATAAAAAATGGCTTATATTTCCAGAATAGAAATTATTTGGTCAAAGAAAACATTGGAAACCTTTTCATTGTACTTTTGTTTTAAAAAAAATATAAAACGGAATGAACAACTCTTATTAAATTTGTCTTGATTCTATTACATTTTACAAATACGAAATATGAATTGCGAAATATCTAATAATTCTATTGTATGTCCAATAATTCTAGTGTAATTTTAATCATTCCTATTATATGCTTACTTGATAAAAATGATATTATGGTAGATTACGTATTGCAATTATCAATATACAATTTAGAGAGGTTTATGGTTACAGAAATAATTAAAAATTACTAGAATTATGTTTACTTTTCTCATCCCACTAGCAAAATGCTTTTTATTCATTTGGATTTTATGCTCACCATGACTACATCATGCATTTCATCAAATACAGTAAAAACATAAATACTTTATTGCTAATTGCTAATAATTGCTAATTATTATTGCATTTCAAACTAACAGTTTATTCTAATATATGCTAAGATGTCATTTAGATATATGATGAATAAAAATGTAATTTTCAGCATCATTACTTCATTATGTCATCAATACAGTTTTATGTGTAATGATCTTTCAGAAATCATTTTAATATGCCGATTTCATGCTTAAGAAACATTTCTTATTGCTAACATCTCTTTGGCCCCATTTACACTGCCAGTTAAATGTGATCTAATTTCATTTTTTTGCTCATATGTGACACAGATCAGATCTGTTCTATGATCGTGTAAACACAAAAAAACGCATGCATTCGGATATTCAGAGATCGGTTTCAGGCCTCCTTCATATGTGGAAATAAATCAGATATAAATCAGATATGTGACAATGGGACTGTCATGTAAACAGGCAGATCGCATTTATTGAGGCATTCCATTTTGTACGTCATTAAACTTGAGACATTGTGGTACTTCTCTGCGGGTTAATGACGTAGAAGGAAGAGCGTGTGTGGAGACGCCGACACGGTAAACAACAACAACAGAGGAAACTTGGAGGAGGAAAGTGGTCAGTCGCCACAATTTGCTCCCACTAAACCTGAGATCTCTCTCGTACCCACAAATTCTCTGAATGGTGGAGGACACCATATATAAACCATAGGCGCAAGCTGCGATGACGGCCCTTTCCCTCCTTCTCCGCCTCAAAATCATTTTAAGGTTAGGCGAACTTCGCATATTTCACAGAGCTAAATGCAAGACAATTTCTTCCATCGTGGCTAGTGTGGTGCTGATGCTGGAACCAGCCTTTACGCATGCGTGACATCTTAAATTGTATGGCAAGTGTAAACGCATGAATCGGCTATGCGTAACAATTAAAAGAACGTGTAAACGGACAGGCAAAAAAATCAGATATAGGCAACAAATTGGAATTGGGCATCAAGACCTGACAGTGTAAACAAGGCCTTTGTGGTAATGATTGTGCATTTTTCCATGATACTTCAAAAGAACAGAATCTATTTTAAATGATTTTACATATATAGCTTTACTGTCACTTCTGATTAATTTCTGATATATTATCTTGCTGAACGTTACATTAGACATGATACAAATCAATCAATCAATCAATCAATCAATCAATCAATCAATCAATCAATCAATCAATCAATCAATCAATCAATCAAAACAAATTCTTGTCCCTTACCAGGAGACATAGTCTTCATATCTTTAGGGAATTTGCGACAGACACTGTTGTAGTTGGTGCAGATGTGATGCAGGCACCAGGCAGAGAGCTGTTTGGCATTGTGGAACTACAGCAGACAGAAAGCGGAGTCAGCACAGCATGATTTCTCTCAATGAGGCTCATTTAAAAAGCAAAGTGTGTTCATCCTTTGAACTAGAATAAAGTAGGCTACAAATGAATGGTAATTCTCTAATGTGCTCCACTGCTTCTATTGCCACTTGATTACTCATTGCTAGTGTGCTTTGCATTCTATTAAAGGCTTTGTTTGCTTCATCTTTATAAATGTTACCTGAGCCATCTCCAGATAGGCCAGCACATGTCCATCAATGTCCAACCCTTTAACGGACAACTGCAACAGATCCTCAACGGCGTGTTGCTCTGTAGACCATGACAAAACACCACACAACAAGTGTTAATATATCAGCCATGGGCTTAATGGTTAACAATGTGCAAACAACTCCAAAACCGTCAACAGTGAAAAATGTCTCACCTTCACGACTGTATTTTTAAATGCTTAGTTAACCTCAGAATTTAATTTCTTCGACCTTTTTCTTACATTTAAGTTGTTATAAAGCAGTAAAACTTTTGTTCATCTTCAAAACATGAATTAAGACATATAATAAATCCCTCACAAGATTTAATGTAAGTAAAAGCCAAAATTAAATTTGTTCAGCAAATAAAGTGATCATATCTCTTCAGAAGACTTGGATAAAGATTTATTCATATGGATAATGTCACTTTATCCTCTTATTAAATTATTTGAAGCTTTAGGTCTGGATTTTCAATAGAGGGCAGGGAAAAAAAAAAACAGAGGAACAAATTAATTATGGTTTTAATTCTGGGGTAAACTAAGCTTGAGTAGAGTATTGTGTGTGGGTTACTGTTGCCAAATGAATATTTTTAAAACAGCACAGGTAAAGTATGCCTGAACTGATATTGTAGAAACGGTTTTTGTTCCTGCGACATCACAGCTGAACCACAGCATAGCTACTATGACTATGATCAACTCAGGCACTTTATTAAGTGTTAAATGTTACCATTGTGAGTTTGAATACCATTTTAAGTGACCATTTTATTTATTGCCAAGCTGCAGGAGATTGTTTACCTGAAATCTTGAAGAAGAAGAAAAAGAAAATATTGTTTGTTTGTTTTTTGTTTTTTTAAAGAAAATGATTCTGTTCATCAAGGCAGCATTTATTAAATGTATTTTTTTATTGTTATGTATTTATTTATTAAATATTTATTTATTATTGTATGTAGTAAATTATTACTGCAGTCATTATTGCTTTTATTACTATTACCATTAATAATAATAATAATAATAATAATAACAACAACAACAATAATTATTAATATTAGAGCGATTTCTGAAGGATCGTGTGACTCTGAAGACTGGAGTAATGAAGCTGAAAATTCATCTGTAAAATCACTGGAATAAATTATTTAATTAAATGATAAACTACTTTTGAACAGTTGTTTTATAGTGCAATAACATTTCACAATTTTACAATTTGTACTGTATTTCTGATGAAATAAATGCAGCTTTGGTGAGCAGGAGAAGCTTATTTTAAAACATTTAAAAATTCTACTGACCCCAAACTTTTGACCCGTAGTGTATAGTTTGAAAATGAACATTGTCCCTGTCCCTCAGTGTAAACAAACAAATATCGGTCAATTAGGAAATACTTTTTAATAATGTTAAAGTGGTTTAATATGTATTAACTAGATAAAAACTTTACCATTTGGTTGGGAGTGCAGTGCACTACTCTGTGCTTCTGATTGGCTCTGCTATTTAAATGTTTCTGTCATGTTACGTCTGGTGTGGACAGACAAATTGCTTGCTGCTGGAATCTTATTGTGTAACATGCTGTTTGGACATGGTGTTTCTAGTTACGGATTTAAAATATAGCCTTTTGAATTCTTTGTTGAATACTTTAAAAGGAAGATTCAAATCTCCCGAAAACTTCTGCTTCGGTCAAAGTACAGTACATACTTATTACGTAGGTAACCAACTTTATCTTTATCAAATACAGCACACAGTCATCTTAATAATATTAATAATAATAATAATAATAATAATCATCTTTCTTTCTTTCTTTCTTTCTTTCTTTCTTTCTTTCTTTCTTTCTTTCTTTCTTTCTTTCTTTCTTTCTTTCTTTCTTTCTTTCTAATTGTTGGTTAGATTTGTCCCTTACTCGTATCCTTGAAAAATCTGAAATGGTATCACATTAACCATTAACCAGCATTTTCCTGTTGGTTTTCTGCACTTTGTTTAAAATGACTTCCTCAGCAGGCCCATTAACCCAAGAATTAACCAAACGGTGTTATTTCATATGTGCACGGTTTGCCTTGGGGTAAACCTACAGCCACAACCAGACCTACCTGTTAGAGCTACTAAGCGGGGGAAGACAAAGGCGGTGGCTAGAATTATAAGGTCCATTGGCTCCAGTTCAGGAGACGGTGGTCAATACACCACAGTAGAGAAACTCCAGAACGGCTCTCATGCAGGCACAACTGGTGTTGGGGATAGACACCTGAAAAGACAAACAGAAAGAGAAGACATTGTGGTCAGCGAATGGCAGACTATTAAATATTTCACACTCACAGTTATTAGCAAAAGCCCACGTTGAGAGAAGTTTGTGCGAAGAGATTTCATAACCCGTGCTGAGGAATGTTTATTCATAGCTCATCTACAGGACATGGAAACTCGAGAGGCAGATTGATCCAGGGATGAAACAATCTGCTCAGCACCTCTCCCCCATTGAGACCTGCATGGTCCTGGCCACTGACCATTAGAGGAGGCCTACAGTACGTGTGGACATGGCAGGACCCGGCGTGGCCAAAGACGCAGTTAGGGGCGTATGTGTCCAGGAAGGCTTGTGGAGCACTGGGTCTGGGCGAGCGATAGAAGGGAGAGGGCAGTGGCCTCCACAAGGGGTCTTTCATCCTTCAGGAGATTAAAGCACTGTGTGAAACCGTTGACAGTCTCAGCTTAAAGCTGTGGAAAAATAACTCTGTGGGCTTGTCGCTACGGGAAACCTGGCCTCTGCATAAACAACAGCCAACAAACCAGCCTACAGGAGAGACTGTCATCATATAACTGTGAACACAGAATATGCTTTACAGAACAAATACACAACATTCTCAGTCTCAGTTCCCGTATAACGATATGACAATTTTAATTGTTCGAAACAACCATATGGTGCACCAGTTTCTATAGAAAATACTGTATTCTCCTGCTTTTCATTAATTATGGATGTCATGTTACACAGCATACACAAAAGTTATTTTTGAAAGGATTTGTTCAGTCATGAACCATTTAATTGATCAAATGTAACAGTAAAGATGTTTATAATGTTAGAAAACTATTATATTCAATAATAATATCTAGTTTTTTTAATAAATTCAGAGATTTAATGTTTCTTGAGATGTAAATCAGTATATTACAATGATTTTTGAAGGATCATGTGATGCTGAAAACTAATAAAATAACTAAATGAATGAATACATTCAGCCTGCCATCACTGAAATACATTATTATTTAAATATATTAAAACAGTTCTTTTCAATTATAATAATATTTTACAATATTAATGTTTTACTATATTTTTAAATCAAATGAATGCAAACTTAGTGTCAATTGTGGGACCACTTATCTTATCCGTTAGGAGCATTCATGACACCGCTGAAATCCTTGAAGGCCACATGACATAATATGCCCACGTTCAACACCATTCCTAACCTAAATCTCTTAATCCAACGCTAAAAGGTAGGAGAGCTTTGTTTTGACTCTGCTTTGGCTGAAGGGTGGATAGAGTGCAAACAAAGGCATGCTTATTCTTCTAGCTCCAAGGAACGGCCAAGGAATTAGGCTTTCAGCAAGGACACAAAGAGGAAAGTGCCGGGCCTGAGAATCAATCCATGGCAACCTTCTCCTTCAACTGCCACAATGTGCAGACTGAACAGTCGTTCCTCTGTGAATCAGGACAGGATGCAGTGGATTTAATTGCCGCTGGCATTACCTTGTTTGAGGAGTGAACACTTCTAGGTCACAGATGCTTGTAGCAACCTGGAAACCACTAGCACTGGTATCTTTATCTTGTGAAGAGGTTTGTCCTTTACACTGACAATCATTGGCAATAAAAACGGCGCTCAACAGGTGTAACTTCTTTATAATGCTTCAAATAACACTGATCATGCACATCCCATACAGGAATGACTAGACATGGCCACAAAAAAAAAAAAAAAACAATAACAACTACCAAATGTCACAACAATGTGTGTACTGCTGGTGCCATGCGAGGAGGAGTTTGTGGGAATGACAGCCACAAGCTGACACAGATTCTATAGGTCAGAGAAGGTGCACTGGAGGGGTGGCAAGATGACACTCAGCGGTACTTCTGAAGTCTATGGGGTGCCTTTCACCTGTCTGTCTCAAAGCCAATTAACAGAATGTCAGTGTGAATATGACCGCTCATTATGGCGAAAGGGCAGACATTAAAGACACAGAGGGCACACATTACGCAACTTCCTGTAAAACAAACCCAATGACTGCAATGGTGCTGAGAGTGAATGGGAAAGTCTAAAAGACAAATGTGGGGGTACAATATATTAATAACTTTAAAAGGATTATTAGATGATGTTCTTATAATCTAAACAGAAAAATAAAAAGTATATTTGAATAAGCTGCATTAGGTAGCTTGAGCTTGAAATAGGCTAAACTGTGTTTCTGTGAAGAGTCACTTTCACAAAAGAGGACAACTTTACTCATAACAGTTATTTCAATTATGTGGTGCTAATTAGAGACGTCCTGATCAAGATATTTGTGCCCCAATCTTAATTCAATACTATCCCGAGTCCTGAGGTGATAGACTTCATTCCTCAGTTATATATTTCATATTATATATACAATTGAAGTCAGAATTATTAGCCCACCTGAATTATTAGCCCCCTGTTTTTTTTCCCCCAATTTCTGTTTAACGGAGTGAAGATTTTTTCAACACATTTCTAAACATAATAGTTTTAATAACTCATTTCTAATAACCTAATTTAACCTTTTTAATCGATTTAATCGATTTTTAATTGCTTTATTTTATCTTTGCCATGATGACAGTAAATAATATTTTACTAGATATTTTACTTAACTAGGTTAATTAGGTTAACTAGGCAGGTTAGGGTTATTAGGCAAGTTATTGATCAGATGGTTTGTTCTGTAGACTATCGAAAAAAATACAGCTTAAAGGGGCTAATAAGTTTGACCTTAAAATTTTTTTTTTTTGTCCAATTATACATTCTAGCTTTCATTTTAGCCGAAATTAAACTTTCTGGAAGAAAAATATTATAGGAAATATTGTGACAATTTACTTGCTCTGTTAAACATCATTTGGGGGTAAAAAAAAAAAAAAAGGAATTCAGGTGTTGGGGGGGGGGGGGGGGGGGGCGTTGTGGGGGGGATGGGCTAATAATTCTGACTTCAACTGTATGTATATATATGTGACCCAGGACCACAGATCCAGTCTCATGTTGCACCGGTATATTTACTGCAATAACCAAACGTGCATTGCATCTGTCAAAATTTTTTATTTTTCTTTTATGCCAAAAATCATTAGGATATTAAGTAATGGGGTGGGGTGGCACGATGGCTTAGTGGTTAGCACTGTCCCCTCACAGCAAATAGGTTGCTGGTTCAAGTCCCGGCTGGGCCAGTTGGCATTTCTGTGTGGAGCATGTTCTCACTGTGTTTGCGAGGTTTCCTCTGGGTGCTCTGGTTTCCCCCACAGTCCAAAGACATGTGCTATAGGTGAATTGAATAAACTAAATTTGCGGTTCGTGCCTGTGTAAATGCAGGAGTGTATGGATGTTTCCCAGTACTGGGTTGCGGTTGGAAGGGCATCTGGTGCGTAAAACATATGCTGGAGTAGTTGTTTGTAAATTCCGCTGTGGCGACCCCTGATAAATTAGGGACTAAGCCGAAGGAAAATAAATGAATGAATGAGTATTAAGTAAACATCATGTTCCATGAGTACATTTTGTAAATAGATTAAAAGTAAAAGTAATTTTTTGATTATTAATTTAATACCAAGAACTTAATTTTCACAACTTTAAATGGCAATTTACTTTTTTCACCCTGATGTCTAATATTGTCCTGTCTTAACAAAACATACACCAATGAAAACCTTTCAGATGATGCATTAATCTCAATTTCAGAAGTTGGAAACTTATGATTAGGGCCAGACAGAATCTGCGGACATTTTTTGCTATTTCTGTGGAGAATTTTGTAAAAGATCTGCTGATTTATGCTGAATTATTTTGGGAGTATCATAACTAAAAACTTAATATATAAAAAAATAATAATAGCTTTTTAACCTATGCAAATCTAATTAGATCCACTTATTTGGTAAACAAAGCAAGTCTATCATATAATATATCTACTAAAAGACAGAAAATATTACTTCACAAACTGTATTGTAAATAAATCAAATGAACGCTTTCATATTAGTCAATATTCTTACTAAAATTAATTTCAAAACTGAATAAATGTAAATTTGCACACATTTACACAAGTAAATAAACAGACAAGATGGACTAAAAATCTGCAAAAATCTGGTGGATTTTGCATGCACAGATTCCTTGTGGGCCTACTTATGACTTTTGTGACTCATTGTTTTGTGGTCCAGAAACACATTCAGATATATATTTCACCACTCATTCCATGATAGAGGAAGAAAACAATGAAAGCACCTTGAGAAGAAAAAGGGGTCAAGACCCAGGGCAATGTGTGTTACAGAGGAAGCGGTCAAAGCACCCAGACTCTATAACTAACAACAGCTCTGCAGACTAAAACCACAGTCTCTGCTTTGTCAGTCTACATTTTCACTTCATATTTGTCTCACAGGGGAAATGTGACAGCAGACACATTTAAGCTTCTGTTCAGTCTTCCGATAATCACACAGAGGTACAATGAAGTACAATGCTGCTGAAACCAAATTTGACACCCGAGCATCTCCTGTATGTTCACAGACTTCCTGTTTAATGTTCAAAACAACAGAGAATGACCAGCGGGACTTTCTGAACAGCTCCATGTGATGTAAACATACTGTATGACACAAAAAGACCTATAAATATAAAATTCTGGTGCGGATAAAGTGTAGACGTCGTTTGGATTTCTAAAGCTACCTTCAGTAATAAGTCTAACCTCAAAAGCCTTGAGAGATATTTCTGCACATTACTAGAATAGTAAAGCTTACATGCGGCAGATCAATCAAGGACAACTCTTGACTCTGTGCGTCACGAACTGAGGTGAAACAATAATGCACTGCTATACACAAGAAACATTTGAGCACAGCCTAGGAAAAATCCACTTACGGGCGATCCGCTTTATTCAGATGAATGACACTTTCTAAATATTTGCCACCCTGAGGTCTTGCAAGGGCTTAATATCTGGTTATACAACACCTTATGTGCTCATTGCTATACAGACAATGACAAGGGCCGATGCTATACAAAACCTCATTCTAAAAATAGCGTCATGTTCACTACAGTTACTCACTACACTGCATAGCAAGACAAGGACCACATCACTTGGTCGTTCTTTCAATGTATGGTACAGGCTTCCTTTTTAATAACATGGAGCATTTACAAAGCCCAATGAAGCAACTGCTGCTCAGAGCCAAAAAACACAACACAGAAACACTTTCAAGTGGCATGGCATCACAGAAAAGAGTTTTTTTTTTTACTTGGTTGCTATAAATTGATGACCAAACAACCCATCTCTCATTCCTTGTGTAAATCTCCTACTAATGAGCCTTCTACCGAAAACACACCAAAACATCTTGCATTAAATGTGCACTGAGCACAAATAAGAGACGAAATAAGAGCCTCAATGTTAGTCACTATATAAACTGATGCACATATAGATGTTATTTTACTGGCAACCAAAACAGACATCAAAGAGATGCCATCCGAAAAGTGAAAATTCCCTCATTATTTGCTCACCCTCATGATTTGTGTATTTAAGCAGATATTTATAGAAAAATAATTCATATAATGCAAGTGGACAGATCTGAGCGTTGACACCTTAAACGCCATGTAAATGGAAAAAAAACGCATGTCCCCAGCTATAAAGTCCTAAACTCTTCTGAAGTGAGACGATCCATATTTGTGTGAAAATACTGTTAATGCTTATTAAATCTTTTTAAACAATAAACCACTGCTTACGATCATAAGTGCTTTCCTTTCAAGTAAACTTCGGCACTTTGTGAGTCCTCTGTTTTCACAACATTCATTTCTAATGTCATTGATTTAATGGGGCTTTATGGATTACGGTCATGTTTGTTTGGCATTGTTTTTGAAGTGTCATCTTTCAGACGGCAGTCTATTTGCATTATATAGACAGAGATGGAATATTTTTTTTCTAAAAATCGGTTTATTGCAAGACAGAAACTCTATTAAATCGGGGATGACATACTTGTAAGTACAAATAATTTCTATTTTGGGATGGAGTGTCTCCTAAATAAATCAGACTCCTTAAAATTCAATTCCTGACCACAGAGCATGTCAAGCTTGTCAAAACAGCACCAAGTTTACTTGTCTCTGTCCACTTTGTTTTGCTCTCTATTTGACATACTCTCCACCAATGCTGTCAGAATAGAAAAGCAGCCAGCATCCTATTTCCGGCATCAGTTTGTACCTGTGCTGTAAGCTTAGCTCCCCATAATGCATGCAATGTTATACAGGGCGATCCTGTTCACCGGCAGGCCTGGACACCTATAACCCAGCCAGTTGTCTCTCTACCTCTGCTGTTGCTCAGATTGGTCCCGAGTTCCTGCCCTCAGGGAGCTTGTCTTTCTAGAACTTGAGCTGTCAGCCGGTAGCCCACAGAAATCAGAGAGCGTGCACGGGATAGACCTGGATAGAGTTATGTGCAGGTGAGATCGGCCTTAGTAAGGAATACAGCGAAACCTTACCTTTGACACCTGACTTAATAGTTATGCATTAAAAATGCATGAGCTACAGTCAATGTACAATGCCAAGCAGAAACTGTGATGTTGGAAATGTAGTACCACAGAAAACAAGTGTAAAAACTGTGTTAGTTTATTATAAAATGTTTTTAAATGTTGTTGGAAAATACCCCTAAGAATACTGCATGTTTCTGAGGAAGTGACTCGGTCTGTATTCCAGGAAGTATGAAGTTTTCATTTATTATTTCCTGTCACTGCAAACTAAACAGTGCCCTGAAACTCACACACAGTGTGTGCATAATGTAAAGACACAGTAGCTGATGGCTCATATATCGACTGGTGCACCTCATATCACATGGCAATAAAAAAAAGCAAAATACAATCCAAGTAGAAACAACACGTTCTACCTTGTACACAAAAATATATTTTTTACCACTACTTACACTATTTATCAGTATTATTTATTTATTTAATCATTTATATTTTATTTTAAATGCTGATATTTAAAATAAAACTTGTTTTATTTACTGTTGTCAGACATATGCCGATTTTTAATAAATCATTATAATGAACACGCACAATATTAATATAGTATACTATACTATATTATACTCTTTTTTTATCATTCATTCATTCATTCATTCATTTTCTTTTCAGTTTAGTCTTTTCATTAATCAAGGGTCACCACAGGGGAATGAACCGCCAACTTATCCAGCATATGTTTTACACAGCGGATGCCCTTTCAGCTGCAACCCATCACTAGGAAACACCCATACACACTCATTTATACACATACACTACGGACAATTAAGTTTATTTAACTCACCTATAGCGCATGTCTTTGGACTGTGGGGAAAAACAGGAGCACCCTGAGGAAACCCATGCGAACACAGGGGAGAACATGCAAACTCCACACAGAAATGCCAACTGACCCAGTCGAGGCTCAAATCAGCGACCTTCTTGCTGTGAGGCAACAGCATCACACACTGCGCCACCTTACTCATTTATTATTAAATTTGTAAAATTTGTCTTTTTAAGAATATTAATATTGTATTTTTCAATACTGTTTGTAACAGTGGCAAATGCGTGGAAAGTTAATTGCTAGCTTAATGGTTCACAATGAAACCACAAAAGATATATTGATCTTAGGTGATCAGTTGTTTTAAAGTTAATAACTATAACAAAATATTATAATAAGATATTTTTTGTAATAAGCCTTGCTGTAATTTGAATCTATTATTTCAAGAGTTCACACTAGCTGATGATAGATTATAAAGCATGTGTGGCATGCTGTCCCGGGAGAGAGCCCTGAGCTCATAAGATTCTCGAGCCCAGGGTTCCATCTCGTTGCAAGGCGAGAGGGGAGTTTGAGGGTCAGGTAGATCTCAAAACTCCCCTGCTGTAGTAGCTAATGAACAGATAGTGATTGCTCTTAAGAGATAACTTACTAGGAGCACACCTATGGTGCAGATTTGGATTAGTCAACTAACTTAAGTTGCATGTTTTTGGACGGTGGGAGGAAACCGGGGGAACCCATGTGAGCATGGGTAAAACGTGTAAACTCCGCACAGAAACGTCGGCTGGCTTGATAAGGACTAGAACCAGTGACGTTCTTGCTGTGAGGCAACAGTGCTAAGCACTGGGCTACTGTGCCACCCATCCAGGAAAGGTGGAGAAGTAGGGGTGGAAGGGGGGATTCTTCAAAACAAAGTAAATATTATTAGTAAAAAATGATATATTATATAGTAAAAATATTTATAGTGACCTAGGAATTGTCTGATTGGTGAATCAAGCATATGACCAGCAGTGTTCCATCCTAAGCACGTGATCCTCTCGAAATTAGTTTATAAATAAACTTCACTTAATGTTTACTAATGAGAGTTTGTTATAAAGTGTTACTTACTGTACTTGATAATCCTTTTGCCATTCAATTTGGTTGAAACATGTCTTTACTCTGAACATGTACAGTTGAAGTCAGAATTATTAGCCCCCCGTTTATTTTTTTCCCAATTTCTGTTTAAAGGAAAGAAGTTTTTTTTCGACACATTTCTAAACATAATAGTTTTAATAACTCATTTCTAATAACTGATTTATGTTATCTTTGCCATTATGACAGTAAATAATATTTTACTAGATATTTTTCAAGACACTTCTATACAGCTTAAAGTGAAATTTAAAGGCTTAACTAGGTTAATTAGGTTAACTAGGCAGGTTAGGGTAATTAGGCAAGTTATTGTATAACGATGGTTTGTACTGTAGACTATCGAAAAAAATACAGTTTAAAGTGGCTAATAATTTTGACCTTAAAATGTTTTTTAAAAAAATTTAAAACTGCTTTTATTCTAGCCGAAATAAAACAAATAAGACTTTCTCCAGAAGAAAAAATATTATCAGACATACTGTGAAAATTTCTTTGCTCCGTTAAACATAAATTGGAAAATATTTAAAAAAAGAAAAAAACTGTGTCATATTTCTGTCTGGCTCAAATAAAACATCAAAAGTAGACCAACTCAACTCCTTCAGTTAGTCTACAACCTTATTCACTGCAAATAAATCTGTCAAGACCCCTAGTAGCTTCACTCTCAGAGATACTAGAGCACAGACACAAAACAGATATATCTCAGCATGTGTTCCCGCTGGCACAGGACCTCCTCTGCCATCTCAGCATCAGCCTGCCTGGAGCGTTCCCCTCAGAGGCCCGTTTAGACCTGCGGGGCTGGTAATTCATCCATATGGATGAGACGGTCTCTTGTCGCAGCTGCATCAATGTGGGTCAGGCTGTCATAGAGGTGGCCTAGTTTTAACTACCTGTGCCACTTTTTTACTGGGATCTGTCAGAGCTCCAGGGTAGGAAGAATCAAGGTGACGGAGTATGATCATTACGTTGTAGAAACCATAAATCATTTTGGGCAAAACTTGTTGTCGCCAGTTTCTGTTGAGATTAAATCAAATCCATGATGGAACTCGTGCTCAATTAGGCACAGCTGAAGAAGATTGTGACCCTAGCAAAGATAGCACCATGAAATATGAATCAACGCAAGCTCACCTCCTCAATGTAGCTCTCCATGAAGGATCCACGAAACATGGCTGCCATCCAGTCACAACTTGAGATGAGTAGAGGCTTGTGGGCTGGCAGATATCCGTCGTCCAACTGAAACACCACATCTAAAACCGGGGGGAAAAGAGCAGACATCTCGGCGTGTGTCACAGAGTCGAGGCTACAGAGGGGGAGACAGGTGGACGGACAAACACAAAGAGACAGACGGAGAGACAGATAGACACACAGACCAATAATAAATAGACAGATTGACAAGGGTAAGGATAAGAAGACAGAAAATGTGAAGGGAGGGCCAGACTGGGACCATATAGGGTGCCGATTTATTTTAGAAGCAAATTCTTTCGAGACTGACACGGATGACTCAATGTGCTCACTATGGCTCACCAGTAACGTTAAACAGCAGATGATGTGGGACAGGTTGTTCAGGAGTATGCTGAGAGTAATCAGTAGGGCATGATGGGAAAAACGCACCTAATTACTATCAATGCAGATTTGTAGTCAGACAGGGGAAGCAAATAAAGCTCCAATGATTCAGTTTATAAACTTCCACAAACCCAAAGGGAATGTGCAAGAAATTGTCAGGCCACAATGGAGATGAAAATCGTTCTGGTTTTCAAAACATGAGAAGCATCTTCATGGTTGGGTAATGAGATGACGACAAATGCAGTAAAACAAACAGGTGTAAGTTGACAGTACAGGAATGTTGGAAAAGGTTAATTATGACATGCATGCACACAACACACAAGACATGAAAACAACGAAGAGAGAACACCACCACGTAGAAAGTGCAAAAACATTCACAATATGCAAATATTCACTGAAAGCAATGAAGGGATATTTTAAAGCACTGTAATTGACTGTTCAGGGCATGAACTGTTCTATTCCAATTCCATTGGATTCAGGAATTGAAAATAGAACTTATGAAACTCAAGTTCACTACCTTTGGAATGGTATATGCTGACAAGTAATGGAACTTGCTAACTAAAAAATAACACCAGAACCTTGTAAAGAATTAGCACTATTCAAATTAAAACAGTAAAGGAACTCGCCACTTTTTTGAAAATAAGCTTAAACAGTTGAGTTGTACCATTTTTTAATCCATTCAACTGGACTAGACCATTATCTCGATTCTCGCTCAAATAACCAAATATTTTCAATAATATTCCAATTTAAAGCTCGACACTGCTGTAATTACACTGTTTACTAAGATCAACTACAAATAAAAGTTGCTATTTTCTAAGCCTATTTTGCCTAGGAACTACGCTCTCATTCCAGCATATTAATCAATGAACTTTGCCGCTGAACCATGGCTGCAGCAGGTACAACCGTATTACAAATCAAATAAATATTGGCTAACTTCTGTGAATTTCAGTTCAAAAGGATGCCCTAAAAGATACCCTGTTCAGGATATACACCAGGATATGCAGAAAATATGTTCTGAATGGGTAACACGGTGGCTCAGTGGTTAGCACTGTTGCCTCATAGCAAGAAGGCCGCTGGTTTTTAGTCCCGGCTGCGCCAGTTGGCATTTCTGTGTGGAGTTTGCATGTTCTTCCCATGTTTGAGTGGGTTTCCTCTGGGTTTCTTCCAGGTTCCCCCACAGTCCAAAGACATGTGGTATAGAGAATTGGAATAAACCAAATTGGACGTAGTGTATGAGTGTGAATGTGAGTGTGTATGGATGTTACTCAGTACTAGGTTGCAGCTGGAAGGGCATCTGCTGTGTAAAACATATGCTGGATAAGTTGGTGGTTATTCCACTGTGGCGACCCCTGATGAATAAAAGGACTAAGCCGAAGGAAAATGAATGAATGAATGTTCTGAATGCCCTCTTACAAATGTCTCCATAGTTGCAAAGCATGGTCTCTGTGCAAGCAGGTGGTTACATTTGTTATATTGACAGGGGTTAGCCAATTGTCAGGCCCTGCATATCAATGTGCAAGGTACACCAGCAGAGGTCCTTGATTATTATGCCGGAATAAGAGTATAGTTCCATTTTCAAAGAAGTGTTCCAAAAGAGTGTTCCTTTAATTAGTAAAAGAAATCAATGTGAATGGTTTATTAATTCCATTAGCGACAGCAGTTACTAAAGTTAGAAGTTGACAACTGGAAAAAAAGACTTGAATCAGTTTTCTTAGTGTAAAAGGGGAAAACCGACAGATCATTGATCGGAATTTGTTACAGTTTGTCAGAACACTGAGGCTACTTTGTCCTGGATGTTTAACAATTTTCAGTTAACTATAGTTTGTCTGACTCTGTTGGCAATAAGATAGATATCTAATACAAGTTTGTCACTGATATGGAATTGCCTACCAGCAAATGTGCCCTTGCTCAGGCTCTCTTTGATGCGGTTGGCACGACGCACATGGAAGGCTTTGGTGATCTCCTGGTTCATGAAGCTCTCGCGGTTCAGCACATTAGCCACCATCATACGCAGGTCGAAGACCTCCAGAAGCTCAGCAATGGTGGCCACCTGCATCAGGTCCCCACGTCTCTCATCCAGATGACCAGTGTAAAGGTACTGCAGCACTGCCTGAAAGAGCCGAAAGAGAGGACAATCTGTAATGTGACGCTGCTGTTGACAGTTTAAGGAGATTTCTAGAAAACACGCAATGACATCACAGGTCAATCCAAGTTTGTTCTTACCTGAAAAGGCTCTTTCTGAATGAGATCATCCATAGACACTACTGTCATGAGTCTCGGCCGACCTGTCACAGGGTCGTCCACCATCTCCAGGTACACGCCCAAGAAACCACGGCCCCATCCTAAAAGGGCACGGCCTGCTCCCAGGGTTCCTGCAGAATGCTGGCCCCTGGCAGGCAGAGCGTTATCACTCTGTGAAGTCCTCAGTGAGCCCTGCTGTAACATAAGCAACCTATTCGCACCCCTGGCTCCCCCTTCCCCCTCCTTATCAATGTCCAGACTCTTGGTTCGCCCAGCCTGTTCTTTGGCTCCTCTTCGGCTCTGCTCCTCTTCCTCGCTCCCTTCTGAGCTTTCCTCATGCTCATTCTCCATGCCCGCTGCTCCAAGGTCCATAGTGAACAGGTCGTAGAACTTTGAGCAGGAAGTGGCCAGGTACACCTTGTGGGCAAAGACACGAGTGGCTCCGGCCTGCAGGAGAAACAGGACATCTGCACACAGCGGCTGGCAGAATAGAGAATCAGGAGCTTCTCCATCTGCGGGAGGTGGATCGGGGATGCCGACCACAGGCCGTGGTGGTCTGGGGGGAAGGAACGGGGCCTGCAGGAGGGGGCGCTGCACTTTTTTTAAATGGGACTTCCAGAACTGAAGGTGGCGCCGAGAGATGAGTGCAGCACGGATAGCATTGTCAAACACATCCTTCACACCAAACTGAGCAACAATGCTTGTTTCATAGTATGGAATGCCAAGTTCTTTAGCGACCTCGTGGCCTCGCTCTGGGGGTAAGATGTCTGTAGGTTTGATGGGTCTATGAGGACACAGCCAAAGAAAAAACATAATTAGAAAAAAAGGTTAGTTTGGGGCAAAGGTCCCTGACATTCATTAAGGCTGAATTAAAATGGTTTAAAACATAAAAATGTTAATAAATTATAATAATATAAATTTTTTCCACAAATCCTTAACTCAGTTAAGAGTTTTTATTCAATTAATTTTGTTTAAAATTGGGACTAGTTATCAATACAAGCTATCAAATGCCAACTGAGCATAAAAACCAAAAAATGTGCAAGACCCCTGTCAAAACAGAAGCTCTTAAAAATGACAGAATATGTGCTCTGAGTAGGTGTGGGAAGTGGTCCGTACTTGGCCAGAGGCCGCCGTGCCCGGTTAACAGCATCCAGATCAGCGTAGCGCAGGTCCAGCTGGCAGCCCACCAGGATGATCGGGGTGCGGGGGCAGAAGTGCTTAATCTCAGGGAACCACATGGTGCGGACATGGCGCAGGGAGTTTGGATTGGCCAAAGAGAAGCACAGGACTACCACATCAGATCTGAAGACATACAGAGAGAGAAAGAATTCAGTCTATTTTAAGAGGATACATCCGAAGAAAGCATGTAACAGGCAGAAAAACTGGCAAACCCTGGACACTAATCGTCCTACACAGAGGCTTTAAAATGGACTGTGAATCACAGTTTTGGAACAAAAACTGTGAAATGCACCAAACAACACTATACTGTGAGCAAGATACAAAGACTTTCCTTTGCTTTCAAAATTTTATGATAAATAAAAATGATTTATTGTGTGATTTTACACATGGCACTATAATATTTATTGATCATAAAGATTTACCATTAGCATTTTAGTTATTTTGAAAAATTACAGTACAGCCATTTTCATTTAGGCACAAACGACCTTTATAAATAAACTGCAAGTGAGGGCGCAGCCAAATAAAGTAAGGATTGTGTGTATTAATGCATGTGTGCTTCTCCAGTGAATGTGCGAGCATGAAAGATGTTGTGCAAGTCATTAAGTATCTTGTCTGACTCAATAACCAGCTCTGGTCTAATAATAGTGAATGGTCTGACCATGTCATATTTCACAGCTGCGCTCACAACAAGCTCATCATGTGAGACCAGCATACACAAGACTGACTAATGGAGCACCACATTGTTGTTGTAATGTAAACAGACTTAATCTAGTGGATTTCATCACAAGTGCGCATTTGTACTGGAAAGTGATCATGCACATGTTTATAGATATGACAGTCCGTGTTTCTTACACGGCATTTCTGAGGTCTTTTATTTTTCTTTGATATAATCTTTTGGGGCAACCCAGTGGCGCAGTGGGTAGTGCTGTTGCCTCACAGCAAGAACGTCGCTGGGTCGCAGGTTCGAACCTCGGCTGGGCTGGGTCAGTTGGCGTTTCTGTGTGGAGTTTGCATGTTCTCCCTGGGTTCGCGTGGGTTTCCTCCGGGTGCTCCGGTTTCCCCCACAGTCCAAAGACATGCAGTACAGGTGAATTGGGTAAGCTAAATTGTCCATAGTGTATGAGTGTGAATGTGTGTGTGGAAGTTCCCAGAGATGGGTTGCGGCTGGAAGGGCATCCGCTGCGTAAAATTGTGCTGGATAAGTTGGCGGTTCATTCCGCTGTGGCGACCCCGCAAGGGACAAAGCCGACAAGAAAATGAATGAATGAATAATCTTTTGGAAAATCCAACATGAAGTAAAAATAAAGAGGATTACTGTTTTGAAACAATATGGTTCCTCAAAAAACGACTTTGTTTTTATTACTGGGGAACATCTCATGAGTTATAAAATTCAAGAGTGACAAGAGGTAGGTTTACTTCCTTGATTTTTGTTCCACAAATGTTAACCCAGCAAGCATTTTTTATTTTTAAAAGATGTCTAATAGACATCTAAACATAGTCGTCTTGACTAAAACAAGGCTACGTTTGGGCTGTCAGTGAAAATCTAATAGACGTCTAAGAATAGGCCAAAACTACACTAGTCATCAAATAAACAGAAATTAATGACTACACAAAGTCTGTCTAATCTGTCTATTAGACGACTAGTCTAGTTTTGGGCTAGTCTTAGATATCTATTAGATTTCACTGACAGCCCTAGTTTAGCCTTGTTTTAGCCAAGCTGTCTATGTTTAGATGTCTATTAGGCATCTATTAAACACAAAATCGTTAGCTGGGAATGGTGATTTTGCCCAGGGATTGCCCATGCACAACATAAGCTACATTGGCTGAGCTCAAACAGCATTTTAAGCCACACTAACCCAGTGGTTCTCAACCTTTTGGACTTTGAAAGGCCCACTATTTTCCAACTCAATATTTAAAGCTTGCTTTCAAATACACATTATATCCTTTAAAATAAATAAAGTTCCAAAAATGGGGTTTATGCTCTGATGCCAAAGATTAGAAGAACCATTCGGGGCTCACCAAAGTCAGTGAACAGTTTTTAAAAGAACACTTTTTATTAGTGCATAGATCATTTTAATAATCAAAAAGATAAAATTTTTTGCTATAAAAATCATTTTCTGAATATATCAGAATACATCAAAGTTAAGTCACTTGAAGCATTCATAGCGCTTCACTTTTTCCACGTTTTTTTTATGTTACAGCCTTATTCCAAATTGGATTCAATTCATTTATTTCCTCAAAATTCTACACACAATACCACATAATGACAATGTGAAAAAAAAAGATTTTTTTAAATTGTTGCAAATTTATTAAAAATAAAAAACCTAGTCACCGAGTTGTTGTGAAGCCACTCCATTGATATTTTCGTGGTGTGCTTTGGGTCATTGTCCTGCTGGAAGATGAACCGTCGCCCCAGTCTGAGGTAAAGAGCACTCTGAAGCAGGTTTTCATTCAGGATGTCCATGTTTAATGTAGGATGTCTACATTGCTGCATTTATCTTTCCCTCTATCCTGACTAGTCTTTCAGTTCCTGCTTCTGAAAAACTTCCCCACAGCATGATGCTGCCAACACCATGCTTCATTGTAGGGATGGTATTAGCCTGGTGATGAGCGGTGCTTGGTTCAATTTTAGTCTCATCAGACCAGAGAATTTAGTTTTTTATGGTCTGAGAGTCCTTAAGATGCCTTTTGGCAAATTCCAGGCAGGGAGTGGCTTCCGTCTGGCCACTCTACCATACAGGCCTGATTGGTGGATTGCTGCACAGACGGTTGTCCTTCTGTAAGGTTCTCCTCTCTCCACAGAAGAATGCTGGAGCTCAGACAGAGTGACCATCGGGTTATTGATCACCTCCCTGACTAAGGCCTTACTCCCCCGATCACTCCGCTTAGATGGCCGGCCAGCTCTAGGACGAATCCTGGTGGTTCCAAACATCTTCCACTTACAAATGATGGAAGCCACTGTGTCCATTGGAACTTCCAGAGCAGCAGAAGTTTTTCTGTAACCTTCCCCAGCCTTGTGCCTTGAGACAATCCTGTCTCGGAGGTCTACAGACCTTTGTCTTCATGCTTGGTTTGTCCTTTGACATGCACTGTCAACCCTGGGACCTTATATAGACAGGTGTATGCCTTTTCAAATCATGTCCAATCAACTGAATTTACCACAGGTAAACTCCATTTTAGCTGCAGAAACATCTCAAGAATGATCACTGGAAACAGAATGTACCTGAGCTCAATTTAGAGCTTCACTGCAAAGGCTGTGAATACTTATGTACATGTGATTTTTCAGGTTTTTTATTTTTAATAAATTTCCAACAATTTCAAAATCTCTTTTTTCACATTGTCATTATGGGGTATTGTGTGTAGAATGTTGAGGAAATAAATGAATTTTATCAATTTTGGAATAAGGCTATATCATAAAAAATGTGGAAAAAGTGAAGCGCTATGAATACTTTCCGCTTGCACTGTATAATGATACTCCTTTAGACATTTCCCCCAGTGGGCTCCAGAACTTTGATTGAAAACCACTGAACAAAGGTGCAAAGAATTTTACAACCTCAAGGTCAAAGTCAACATCCTGAATCTCCTGAGAATGCTTGCAAGTGTATGTGGAAAAGGGCCAAAGATAAGACAAATAAAAAACAAAACGAACAGACCAACACGCATCCACAATCATTCACCATCTCTGAGCGCATAGTGTTGTGGGTCATAAAGGGCCGTGTTATGTAATCAGTGTGTGTGTGTGTGGTGTTCTGTAGAGCTATGTGGAGCATGTCTAAGTTCAAACTCCTGACTGCGTGTCTGCTTGACTACACTGTAAACACACAGACACACATATCTAACATTGTGAGAACAGTGATAATGTAAACTATATTATTTGTAAAAGTACAGTAATATGGTAGTACCATAGTAAAAAAAAAACCTGGTCTCAACCGTCAATACTATGATATGTTACCATACAGTTCCCTCAATGTACTAATCTGATAAAGTATATATACTATATTTTAGTTTATATATCCATGAATGTGATCTATATATTTATGTATAAACATGACTCAGCAAGGGTTTCCCTGCTGAGTCATGCTTCTTCCTGAGGTTTTCCTTTAAACATCAAAATAAGTTATATTCTTTCACAATGTGTCTCGCAGTTCTTTCACAATGTGCTTTGCCGATTTCTGTCCACAAATAATTAATGCAGTGAGTGAGGCTTTGATAATCATTTTCAAGAAATGTTCAATGTGTCTGTGTGGGTGTGTATTTAGCTTAAGTAAAAGACACTGGGGGTGAAGGTCAAAAGATTCTGTGTTTCCATAACAGGGCGCCACCATTAATAGTGCTTTATCAGCTGACTACATCTGCCCTAATACCACACACACATGTCATTCACACATATTTCTTGTTTCGCACTCTCTCTCCTAAAATCATGCCACATTCACTACACTATTGCATTATTAAATTGCTAGATGATTTACACTTAAATTAAAAAAAACTCACTTATCATGTTCTCTTAGTATACTGTATACACTGATGTTCAAATGTTTGAGGTCAGAACTAAAGGAATGAAAAATATAGTACACTAATTAAATGTCCCTGCAAGACATTGATAAAGGTACAAAAGGCCTTAACATTTCACAAAATATTAATAATAAGAAGTGTTTCTTGAGCACCTAATTAGAATGATTGAGAGTGACATTGAAGACTGCCGAAGCTGATTCATTAAAAAGTATTTAATATATGCACTTTTATTTCCTGATATTTGATAAGCCAGCTCTGGCATTTCTGGTGAACTGTCAAGATTCAACATTAAAAATATATACTACTTGATCTATCCAAACTCTAAATGGGATCACACACACCTGACATGACTAGATAAACTAACATCCTGTTGAAGTCCATTACATTAACAGACTAACTACAAACATTAAACTACATCCTGTTTCGGAATCACAATTTCTTGCTTTTGTTTCTCAGTTTCTGAGTTTCAGTTTCACTTCTTGAACAAGGCAAACAATGAATGAATTTTCCTCACAATCCTAAGATGTAAACATTTTCCATGTAATTTGTTATTTGGCTATTTAGCCCTTTAAATAGGTCTGGGTGATTTGGTCTAAAATCAAAATCTCGATTAACTGAACATTTTAACTTAATTACGATTAATGAAAAATTATTTTATTTATTTATTTATTTATTTTATTTTTTTGCCCTCATAGTTCACTAACAAGTTTTGTACAGTAAATATGTTCATATATTACAAGTGAGAGATTTTTGAATGAAGATTGCATTATTGATTTTAAAATAATTGAAGGAAACACACACTATCTATGATTATTTATTGAACATCAACGTTAAACAACTCAAATGAAAACACACACTGCCTAAAACCAACAGTAACAGTTTCTTATATATATATAAAAAAAGTACAAATAAATAACTTTTAAAACTTTTCAACATTTTGGAATCAAAATGATTTGATAATTATTTTTTAATGTTTTTCATATTAAAAGTAGAAAATAAGCAGTATCTCTTCTGAATAAAATAACTCTTGTATATCCTGTAAATATTTTAACGGTGCATTTCTTGAATCTTCTGTAAACAAATATTTTAATGTAAATAATAATTTTATTGTAATGTAAAATATGCCGTCGCAAGGCATTTCTGGTGCAGCTTCCAATCATCTTCAATGCAATCCAAAAGTGTGACGTGTAGTTACATTTTTTGAGAGGTGCGCGTGTATGCGACTGTGCAAAGGTTGCGCCGGACCACATTCGTGCATTCTACACAGAAGAATAAATCAGCCTTAACAGAGCGAGGTCACGTGACTTCACATGTAGTAGTGAAAGTAATTGAAAAGAATTGACCTGGAAAAATTAGATCGATCATAGGTTCTGAATGTCGATTTCGATTACTTTTCGATTAGTCGCCCAGCCCTACCTTTAACAGATGAAGAACAATGTATGGTCACATTGATTAGAACACATTTTTAAGTCCTAAAAGTTCAAAAGTCTTGTAATAATCACCATTTACCACTCAATTTCTTTCCCCATTGAGTATTTCAAGTGCCCAATAAAGGGTTAAGATGGGACACTGAAGACTATTTTTTTATGCATCTGTCAAATTTATGATTTGGGGCTTTTGGCTTTTCATAAAATCAAACATTTTTTGCAGTCAAATGCAAAAAAACATTGACCATACGCTACTGTTTCTTTATCATACTTCAATGTGTCTGTACATTTAGATTACATATTTTAAAGACTAATTTTTTTATGATTTTTTTCTCCTTCCCCTGTCTATGCACATACCGCACTTGTACATCTCCACTTCAACAGAACTTACAATTACAAATAATTTAACTGACTATATACAGCATTTTATTCAACCAAAAGATTGTTTGTTTTTTAGCTGTTCACAGAATTCTATTCTATTTCAGGCTCATTATACGGCTCTAACATGGCAACAAAAAAAATAAACTGATGTTCAGATTTTTCTTCTAAAATGGAAATAGATAAATATCAAATATGCTAATTAAATGAATGCATATTCAATATAACTATAAACTCAATAAAACTTGTCATTCAAAAAAAACTAAACTTTCTGCCATTCTTAATGACGTCGACCAGCTGGGGAAGTACATTGATAACTATTAGCTAAGTGTTTCACTCTATTGACCTGGAGTGTCTTGCATTAATTGATTATTGATTACACTGAAAATTAAGTATTGCACTATTGATGCTGCTAAAGTGAATTGAAAATATGGCCTCACTAACACTAAGTGGCATTACACTAAAAGTTTTCTAATTAAAGCTTATATTGTTGTGCAAGTTCATAAAAAAGCTTTTGGCCAATTAAAATTCATTTTTGATAATAAGCCAAGACCTAGCACAGATGGCCTATTTTGGGGCAATTTTCTATTTAATATCACAAAATTCCTATATTTCTAAGTGAGTGTTAGATGTCCAAACACTTCTTGGAAGCACCGTAAGCATTTAGGAACAGTGTCAATCTCCCTCGTTCTCTGCTTGGCTCAGTGGCTTCTGTGATCTGCTGCACTGCACTGCCCTGAGCCAAAGCACCACTGCTGATCCACTGATCCTCCGCTGCCCTGCGCTGCGCTCAGAATAAGAGCCTCCACGCAGCGCTCTTTGGCTAGGCTTACAGCACATTACCTTCCCAGCTGGGAGGATTAGGGCAATAACCAATGCTTGGCAGGGCAACACATGCCACAGCCAAGAGTGGAGAGATATCAGAGCAAAAAAAAAAATGGAAGATTGATATTGTGGAACAAGTAGTGTGCGCGCATGTGTGTGTGTTTACGTGTTTTTAAATCCTAGTGGGGAGTTAAAATTGAACACACACAGACTCGTGGGGACATTTGTCACCATTGGGACCTAAATTGAGGCCATGTGTGTATCAAGGGTTCAGTTCTGTGCCCCAGTGGTCAACACAAATCACATAGCATTGTAAGATCAAGTTGAGCTCCATATTGTGTGACTGACCTGCCATATGCAAAGCGTCTGTCTTTGTGATGATCTCCAAATGTGTCCCACAGCCTGAGGGAGACACTGACCTCATCCACCACATCTCGTGACCTCTCCAGCACCTAGACAAAACACTTAAACCACTTAGTGAGGTTTCATTGTACCAGTACACCAATGCAAAAACATTATAATCAGATTTTATTAACCTGAAAAGTCAGTTGTTTTAATTTCTCATTCGACATTTCATATAATTATTGACTGTAAGTTTGCAACTATATGTCAGGCTAAGTCTCATTAGGCTATTTGTGGACTTTTAGATTAGGGCTACAAGAATAAGTCTGCATGTTGCGGTGGTGCTTACTTGGTGTTAGGGGTGAGGTGTCTGAATAACACATCTGAGAACCAGGTAAGTAACTGTACAATGCACCGGGTTTTGGGTGGCCGCTGCAATCGGATACTATACCAAAGTTGGCAACCCGGGGGTGTTACAGACTGTAACAAAAAGCTGAGGACTGGGGGCTTGAAATTACGGGTATTTTACAGGAGAAATAACAGTGATGGTGGGATGGTGGCAGGAAATACGGGAGACTCCCAGAAAAAAAAAAAAACAAGAGTGTTGGCAGGTATGGATACCACATGAGAGCTCCCTCTGGCATTCAGGGGATATTTACTACTGATCATAGAGCCATGCTTCCCTGATAAGATGTGCATAACAATAGCAGCTTTGCTTAATCACATTTGCGACTTCATTTTGAATCAATCATCCAGCCGTATTTACAACCATTCCATTTTTACTCAAGTTTATAAATACACTGGTAAAACAGGCTGTAATCCATTGGCATGTTTATATGTACTTGTATCTTTCTCACTCTACTGATTTTCCTTCTGACAAATGAGATGTACAGAATTTACATCAACACTCAATGCTCTTCAACATGTACACAATATGCCAAAGGTCTGCCCACCTCCTGGCACACGCGGTATTGGTCGATGGCCCAGACAGTTGGCACGTGGGTGGCAAGCAGCTGGTACTGAGTAAGGGTGGCATTGCAGGCACGGGCACAAATCAGTCGGGTCTTGCCCACCGCGTTATCACCCACCACCACACACTTTATGGTCTCCACATTAGGTCGCTCATAATCTGTGTCTATATCCATGGAGAGGGCCCTAAAAGAGATGGAGAAAGAAAATTAACACACTTTTCTAAAAAAAACACACACATATATAAACAGTTGGGAAATGATAATAATTTGTTCCATTCACATCAGTTACTCAAAACAACATCCACAATAGTGAATGGTGTCATCAATACTGACTAGTCATTCGCCAAATGTTCAAAGTTTAAACAAAAATCTAGGTCAGGAGCTATTTCTGTCTGAGGAAGGAACTACAAAGATAGTCAACACAATTCTGCACTTGGCTGTAGAGCATTTTGAAATGTGTGAGTTTCAAAGTCGATGCGAACAAGTGCATTTTAAACTCTTTTTCATTTTTGGCGAATAAACATTAAATGATCTGAGGTCAAAGCCCACGGGCAAATCGTCGCCTTGGAATTATGAGGTTCTATTTGCGTGCTAAATGATTTTGAGATCTCTTCAAAGTTTTTGCATTCCATAGAGCAAACAACGGTTCTCTTTCATACATTAACATGACAGAGGCCCTAAATGTACTCTAATTGTAAATTATAAAAATTCTCTTAAATTTGCAAGTTGGGCTAAAACAAACAGTGCAAATGCAGACAGAACCTTCTAATTCTAAAAAGTAATTTTCTGAATTATATAATTTTATCTGGCAGATCATTAATTGAAGCATTACTTTTCAAGAAATACAATCAGTCTGCTTATTAATTTGTTTAAAAAAATGGTGTTGTAACAATATGTTGATGTTTGAGAAAGTACAAGCTTTTGCTTTTTATAACATTTATTTTGTGTTTTAGGATGAATATTGTTTCTTAATCAAAGTAAGCATTCAAGGCTGTGCTAAATAATTTGTCCAGTGCAAATGTTAATTTCATGTAATTAATATGGTCATATTATTTATTGAATTATATGCTTTATATGAATTATTGAATTATATTTATTAAATTATATGCCCTATGAATTAAATTATTTATTTGCCCTTCATGGCTTAATATCAAATATAAATAATTTAAAAGCAAACAGACAATGAGCAATGAGTTGTTTAAAAAAAACATTTTTAATAAACATTGAAAAATGTTTCACTGACTATATATATATATACACAAATTAAAATTTCACATTTAATTTAGTGCATTTTTTTAATAACTGAAGAGTTCAAATGCAAAACCTCTAATTGCCGTCTGAAATTTCCATCGAAAATGAGCATTTTTCTCAGTCTTCTTTGTTTATGTTGAGATATTTTATTTTAAAGACCAGGAAAAGGACTTATTCTTTGCCATAAAATTATTGTTACTGAACATACACACAAGAGCCTGACAAAAATACTCATTTTAAAGAAAAATTTCAGAGGTTTTTGCATCTAAACTTTCTTTTTCAACAATGTAAAATTGAGCATTTCATGTCAAAAAATACTTCTAAATCATCATATTTACTCACACCTTTTCAGTTTCAGATTTCTTCTCAATTTTGTGTGGTGCCACATTATTTACTCGACTCTGATTTTGTGTTTCTTTCTGGTCTTTCCCGCTGTCAACGAAACAGTTCGGTGAAATGACAAAGAAAGCTGATCCTGATTGGTCCTCGTGCTTGCATTCGAAATGCTGATTGGCTCACAGAAAGAACTTTATAGAGCCAAGCTAGAGTTCGACTTTGCTGATAAAACCTTTTTTGTTTTTTAAATAAAAAGTCTTAAAATGTAAACAACATCAAATGTAAAAAACATCACACAATGTAAATAAGTTGTCATCTAATAAGAATATGTGAATAACTCAATTTTGACGAAATTATCAGATAAAAAAAGGCATCACAGTGGTGCAGTGGGTAGCACGTTCACCTCACAGCAAGAAGGTTGCGTGGAGTTTGTATGTTAACCCCGTGATCATGTGGGTTTCCTCCGGGTGCTCCGGTTTCCCCCACAGTCCAGAGACATGTGGTATAGGTGAATTGAATAAGCTAAATTGGCTGTAGTGTATGTGTGTGAATGCAAGGGTGTATGGGTGTTTCCCAGTGTTGGGTTGTGGCTGATAAAACAGCCGGGTTGCATCCGCTGCGTAAAATATATGCTAGATAAGTTGGCGATTCATTCCGCTGTGGCGACCCCTGATTAATAAAGGGACTAAGCATAAAAAAAAAATGAATGAATGAATGTCAGATAGAACCTTATAATTTTAAAGTGACAAAATGTTGATTTGTATAAGAAAACGCAGACACCAATCAGCATTAATACCACACTTTGCTCAGGATACCGAAACAAACAGCGTTTACACAAACAATCACATAAACACTGACTTAACTACAGCTCTACGCAGAGAAGAGAGAGAGAAAAAACTATTCTTTAGAGGGATGCAGCTGAAATAAACCATTAGGAGACCTGCATGCCAACACATATGACGGTGACTTAATATCCATGACAACTGGCAAGTTCTCTTTTAGGTTCACACTAATTGCTTCATTCTCCTTTAAACTATTTTTATTTTTCAGACATTTGTTCAATAGGCAGAACTACTTTGCTTCAGCAAGTAGCACAAATTTGAGCATGCACACTTAGCTCGTTAAATATTAATACACCACTATAATAAAAGGAGCCGAATAAACGTAATTACAAATGATTTGGGGAAATGTGCACCCACTTGGAAGAGTCCTGAGCTGCACAAATAGCTTTTTTAAATTAATTAAATTTCATTGAAAAAAACATACAGGCAACACTCTAAGTGCAGTGCATTCTTTTGATCCAGCTAAAGTGATCCAGCCATCTACATTACAAACGTTCCATAAAAAGAGCTCATGAAAGATTAATACGGCCACTGTTTATTGTTCCACTGACAAAGACGTCACAGTTCGGGCTTCGAATGACATACTGGGGTCTAAAAGTGATTCTTGTTCGTTCAGCTCAATGTGAGGTGGCAGTTCTGACCAAGATTAGTAATGTGTCCAAATGGCTCATTAATAGGTCAAGAGCCATTTATCTAGAGCAGCAGTGCAGCGCTAATTCATTTTGTGAGGAACGTTACAGCAGGCTTTGAGATTTTGGATCAGGAAAAAAAGGTTTCAGAGATTGTGTGAAATGTTGTATCGCTGCTCTGGAGGAAGCTTCTTTAACAGGTTACATAACAACGGTGGCACAACGGGCTGATGAAGCCGAGCTAGAAATGTTGCTACATATTTGCGTTATCTAACTGCAGTCTTTATGGGAGTCACCAACATTTATAGAGAATGCTGTAAAGATGAAGATTACTATGATTGCTTAGCCAAAAAATAATAATTATTTGTGAAACTTTTTAACCAGACTTTTTTATCTCAGCATGCAAAACTGGTTAGTGGGTATTGAGGTTATGAATACACTTTAAAAAAGCAACCACAATGTTTTGTTTCCCCTTACTTTAAAAGCAGTAACAATTATAAACTGATCAATTATTAATAACAGTAACAAATCCATGAAGATTTACTTAAGGTCATTGTTCAATGGAAATGATCTCTTTCTCAAATAAACGCTTCAGAAGAACCTTATTAGTTAATAACACCTTAACTTTCTATGGTTTCTAGTGCACTTGAACAGCTTTAAAACTGCCACATAATGAAAATGGATATACAGGCAGGATATACAGCTGAATGATAGGATTTTAGTACATAATGACACATACCGTGAGCATCAAACACCATAGTTTCCTTGCTCTCATGTAAATCCCATAAGTGCATTGATCCACACGGGATTATTAATAGTGCTTTTAGTCATTAATAGTCCAGGTAGTGCTTTTTAATGGCCACAACATTTCCATTTACAACCATGACAATTTTCCCCTAATTTTTAAGTGTATAAGCTTGTATAATACTTACTATGCATGTGGGACGCTTATTTTGGAAACAGAACAGGCTTTAAGGAAGACTAAGCAGTTCTGACACATGTAGACTTCTCAATATAAGTTTTTAATGCATGTTTATGAATCATGTCATATCACTCAGCTCTTACTGTGATTTTTATGAAGTGTAAGGATGGCAAACTTCAAAATCTCTGTTTATGCAGAGGTTGATATTAATTCCTCTCTGAGTTTTCCTATACCTTAAAACCACACAATTCAAATACATCTTTCTTGGCCTCTTTTGTCAAGTATAATTCTAATTTATTCGATATTTCATCCACATCACAGCCTAGGAGCAAACTAGGTTACTCTTCTGGCATAAAAACATCTTACTCGTTCCTTCTGGCAAAAATAAACCTCTACACCACGTCAGTTTTGTCATTTTGTCAGATTGTCATTTAAAAAGGAATCAACTCAAATTGTTTAAATATTTTTTGACAACTGAAGTATGATTATTTCGTATTATAGAGTACAACATGCTGTGTGTAAGTGTGTGTGAGTGTCAGGCATTGACATGAGCTGTTGGAGCATCATAACAGAGCTCATTAATATTCATGACCCTTTCAAATATGGTCCTAACTAACCATATAAAATTAGGGCCAATTCCTAGGGTTGAGGACAGGGATGCCCCGATATGGATTTTTTAATGATATCTATAAGATTTAGAAGCCGATAACCGATATATAGGCCGATAAATATTTCAAATTGTTACATTTTTCTAGAGTGAACAACTGATTTTATTTTTAAAAACTTCATAAAAGTTTGAACTGATCTTATGAATGGAATAGCAAAAAAAGCAACAATTTCAAAATTGCTAGATGATTATATAGACCTATATTCACGATTTCACATAAATCAGCATGCCAAAAAAAATCATTTCTTTTTCTTCGCATTTCAAGTTAACATGCAACTTGACTGTAGCTTAAAAATAATAGGTTAAATAACAAAATGGGAAAACACACATCACTTGACCACACAAACACTCTGGCATGCGCTGCAGCGTATGCACACGTCTGAGCTCCAGGGAGTCAGCGGGAGAGTTCATCAAGGATCTTCTGCTGGATTTCATCTGACTATAGTTGTTAACTGTAATATTTAATTCATCTAGTGTCTATCTAATGGTCTTTTGAATCTATTACTTTAGCTAACGTGTTTTGGCTGAGCACAAAGATAAGGTAATGTCTTAATTTATGTAACTGCGTATACTGATTCTACACAGTTGACTGATTGCTTGCCTTTATTTCTTTTATTGTATAAACTTATTGTACGTTATACTTTTATAATGGCCATTATTGGTTATTAAAACTGATATTCAGCAAAGAAAATGAAAGGAGGCAGTTATGTTAAAGGCTCCGTTTTGTTATAAATATGCATACAGTGAAGATGATGGTCATATAAATATGTAGCTACACGATGCCTTAAAATTTTAGTGTCTGTTAAGTTAATATCAAATGAAAATAGGCAGTTCCTCATATCATGTTTTCATTTTATTGACGTTATAAAATACATTGTTTTTACCTTTAACCGTCAAAATATTGTTATATCGTTCCAATGATATATATATATATATACACAAGGTTTCCGCTACATTCATTCATCCGTGGCGGGCCGCCATGCCAAAATTCATCCCGCCACGGCTACATTGCAACTTCTCATTTAAAACATTTAGTCGTGTTTTTTTTTTTTTTTATAGCGGGTTATAATCGCACCAAAACATATTAAAAGGTAACTGAATTATAACAGCGCAAACATTTCTGTAACCGTAGTAGTGCTGTGCGCTATGTGTTCAACCCTTTAAGGTGACATGCTGACTGACTGACAGGTGCGTGATGCGTGGGGCGCCAGCAAACACGGCATAGCTTTCAGTTAAGATGAACACAGTTTCTATAAGTATACTTATCTTTCTGGAGTTTATAGCCGTTTTACTTTACTTCAGGACGCGTTAATGTCGGAAAACGCACACAAACGCACTAAATTGCACTTCAGCAGCGCTTACTGGAGAGCGCACGAGAAGATCTGCACTTGAGCATGTAAATTTGAGTGCGTGCAAGAAGTTTTGTGCACGAAGAGGAAATCGGCGCGCAAGCAAAGAGATTCGCATGCTCATATTACATGAATGCGTTCTCGACTTGTAATACTGCGTGTAATATTTGTCTTTGAAATAGTTGGCAGATCTGTGTAAAAAAAAAAAGGCTGCCGCCACAGCTGGGAAAAATCCTAGAGGAAACACTATATATATATATACAATTTTTTGTTTACGTTTTATTTTAGTTTTTTAGGACAACAGCCTTTCCAGCTGAAAAGATATCCAAGGATGCCATTTTAAATGGAAAGAAATCATTGTTTTTTTAACCAATGACGATAGCAGAAGTCAATGATTCATTTGAATTATTTAGCATGACATGTTTACTGTAACAAAATATTTTAAATGTTTCTCAAAATGAAATATATTGTGTTCAATGAGGAAAAAAGTTAAAATATATATATATTTTTGAGCAGTAATCACACTACCCTTAAACCGTGATATTTTTATCAAAGGTTATCATACTGTCTGAATATTATACCACCCCATGACTAGTATAAATGAGGCCGTAATCTATCAGTCTAATTTTGATATCGGACCAATAACGATAATATTAAAAATAGCATTTATTGACAGATATCGATATGGCCACCGATATATTGTGCATCCCTAGTTGAAAATTGACATGTAAAACTACTTCTAAAGAATTGCACTTACCTAAGCTCTCCATATTCTATTTAGGTATCAGAGAACAATTTAACATCGTATCAATGCATTATGGCACCGTTGAAATATCTGGAACATTGTGCACATCTTAAAGTGACTAATTATACTTTTACTGTATTTCTTGTCTTTTTAGAGCTTGATCACTTAATTCATTCCCATTATATAGACGAGTTGCACAGATCATATAAAAACAATGTCCTTTTGTGATGCACGCAAGAAAGAAACTTGAATCAACACCTGAAAGTTTTAGATGAAGTGTCCTTTTAACAACATTTGGTCAGGATGTCTACCGGTTCCTTTTGTGACACACACAAACACAACAAACAAATGTGTAGAATAACAGCAATGATACCAGAGACATGGATGTCTCATGAAGCTTTTAGCAGAGTCAGTTGAGTGAGTCAGTGTTTTGTCATGGCGAATGAGACGAGCAGTGTGCCACACTAACGCTTGTTTTAGTGACAGGCAGTGATAGAAACAGTGGGAGGTGAGGTCTGAGAATGAGCAAGAGAGAGAGAGGGAAAGAAAGAGAGATGAGACGCGTGGCAGACGCCCACTCCATTCACAAACACAGTTCAGCCCACACAACACTTCGTCTACTTGCATCCTGTTCTGCCAACCAGTGTGTGTATGTGTGTGTGTGTGTGTGTGTGTGTGTGTGAATATGTAGGTAGGTAGAGAGAAGAATATCACAGCATGTGGACCAACTACAACCCACAAGCAAATATGCCAGTTAATGAACAATAACCTGTTTTGATAGGCTGTAATAACTCAGTACTGCTCTCTCAAGCTACTTTACAATGGCAAAACTGAATGAGGAATTAACCTGATTTTTTTTTAATGATTTCTTCATGAGATAAATCTCAATCAAGATTATTCTTCAATAAGTTGACCATTTTGTTTTGCTGTGCATCTGTCTTTAAATATAGTCTGGAACTTGCTCACCCCTCCTGCACTGTGTGTGTGTGTCTGTGTGTGTGTCTGAGTGTTACGTAACAGCTCCAGTGGCAAAGGCTGCTCTCATTGCAGTCACATAACCACAATCCACAACTAACCTGCACTCCTAGAGAGAACCTGCAAACCTCTCTCCTAAAACTCCTAAAAAAACAGATCTTCCCTTTAAACAAATACGAGTACAAGCTTAATCAACCAAAAGAACACGCTGGATGTTAACCCCTGCCTGTCACAGTTACCTAATTTCTGTAGCATCCATCAATGCATCATGGCAAGTGTTTCACCTTGAGCGCGTTTGGAAGGGTGTTTAAAAGAGCATATTTTAAGCAACTATGTAGAGCAGGGGTGTCAAACTCAATTCCTGGATGGCTGCTGCCCTGCAGAGTTTAGTTCCTGCCCTGCTTCAACACAACTATCTGTAGGTATCAAACAAGCCTATAAAGCACTCGATTAGTTTGATCAGGTGTGTTTAATTAGGGTTGGAACTGAACTGTGCAGAGCTGCAGCCCTCCAGGAACTGAGTTTGACACCTCTGATGTAGAGGATGTGTAAAGACAGGCTGTGCTATGAGCGCAGACTACTTATGTAACATGGTGGTCTCCCGCCTGCTAGTAAACAGGTTAAAGTGGAGCATCGTTTTGCAGAACACCAAATTTGACGGAGTTTCCAAATATCCAGACGCTCTGGAAAAACATGTGAGGTAGTCGTCTAGTAAATACAGAGGTAACTAATGCACTACCGCAGCACAGCACCTCTGAGTGTTTCACACCACATGCCTTTGAACTGCAAAGAGTCAATGTTTCTTAGTGGATCGATGACATTTTATAGCCGGGCCGCAGAGTCGTTCAGAGTGCTGAGTCCTCCAGATCACAGAATGAGCAACATCTTTTGCCTTAATGCCACCGGTCAATGGGCAGAAGTGAAGGAATTAACCACTAAAACACTTGGAGATTGACTGTGTCAGTGTGTACTAGCTGTTTCAATGAGATAATATGGACATTTGCTGTGGCTGGCTACAGAAAGTGCCTGCTTAAGTAACATTTAATGCATCAATGTTTTTGCATGTAACAATATATCCAACCAAGAGATAATGAAAAGCTTGTTAAAATGTTAAATGTCCAAATGTAAATTAGGATCAAATATTTTTAAACACTTTCTGTCAAGTGTTAATAGATATTAACAGAATTATAATAAGTAGGAAAAAAATATTTTAATATGAACAAAATAATCCAAAAAACAACATTTGAATTCACTCACTTTCCTTCAGATTAGTCTCTGCTTTTTTACCAGAGGTCACCACAGTAAAATGATCGGTCTACATTTGAACTCAAAATAATAAAAATGATCGGTTTCTATCACTTATTTATACATATAATCAAAAATGCAACATCATGCATATTGATAAAACTGAATGAATACCTGTTCTGATCATGACCAAACACTTAAACTCACTGAAATATAGCATATAAAATAAAAAGAACTTGCATAATCACTATGAGCCTGGTTTTTATTCACTGACCTCTATATATTGATCATAGTTGTAGTTGCAGTGCTCAGCATATAGAAGTACACCCCTCACAAATCTATCTTTTAAATTCATATTTTTAAAAGGAAGCTATACAATATTATATTTGTGCATATACATTAGATTAGTCAGTACTAAAGCCAAATCTGGAGCTTATCTAACAAAATAACTTACGATAATCGTCCAAAAACTAGTACACCCAAATGTATATGTTATAGAAAAATATTAAATACAAATTTTAAAAAAAGGGGGAAAAAAAATCAAGAGAAGCAAAAAAAATGTAAAACATTTGTTGAAATTTTGTAGGTTGTAACTTTTTTTTGCAATATTTTGCTTGAATTTAATTGTATTATCTTTCAATTCCTAAATATGTTTGGTGACAGAAATATTATTTTAATAAATAAATCTGTTTAATAAATCTCTTTTGTTTAAATGCTCCAAAATACATTGCTTATATTCACTAAGAAATCGAGAAAAATATTCATTTTCAAAATGGGCTGTACTCAATCATGCTGAGCTCTGTATATATTATATAACAATATACTACAGATAGATATTTCCACAAAATGTCAAATTGATTCACCCCTTTTAGATTATCTCAGTCATTTTTGTGCTGTGAAGTCGTAATTACAATATTTTGACTCTGTTTGAAAGGTACATCATGTTCATGTGATGAACTACCTGTGGTATTTCTGCTGGGTCTCTGCTAATGAAAAGCTATAAGAGAATAAAAGTAACTAAAATATATATTTTAAAATGTTATAATTTTGTCATGTAATACAAGATTTTGATCTCCAAATGTCTGTGGGCATTAATACATCTACCATTTTCTTGTATTATTTTCCAATGATCTTTTAACTCGTAACTGCAGCCTCCTCATGCTTTCCATGCAGGCAATAAACAAGTTCATGTCAGCAAGAATGAACAATGATTCAGGTTAGGTTAAAGTAATTGCGCAGCGAGACGTGCACAAGTCAAGCTTATTCATAAAAGAGCGACCACTAAATTAAGTGTTCAGGAAGACTTTAACTATTTAGCACAGTGACCCACATGGACTAGAGCAGCGTCATGAGTCCTATGGACCTAAGCTGTCATGTGCACTATAAATACAACCGCACCTTTACCCTTGAGAACCAACTCAGCAATAAGAGACTCATTAAAGCCAGCCATGGAAAAAAAGGAAAGGCAGAATCCCCAGACTTCAGCTCTCAATGGACAAACGCAAAAATTAATGCGTTTTATTTTTTGTGGCTTATCTGAGTGCGCTTTTAGTGTGAATGATCGTGCAGCGTTTGTTTTAGCGTATTTGTTTTATGATTATCACTATCTCACTTTAGTCAAATATTTTCAGATTACATGAGTGTATGCAAATGTTAGGTAGTTGGGTTAGAAGTAGTAATGTAAACTCGGAGTCATAGCAATTGAGAAAAGCATACCACAGTTGTTGTTATCAAGTTCTGAACAGCATGACAAAGCAGGATGTTCACTATAGTTGGTAAAAGAGGGTGTAGCAGAAGCTGACTGCTGACAAGTGATATATCAGTCACATCATAAAACAATGCATGCTGAATCAGCAGGAGAATGAAACACTTCACTTTGCCTCTAGATTATAATGGACAAAGAGTCAGTGAGATCGCACAATAGCATTAGTGGGAGAACTTGGCTTTAGCCTGCAATGTGACAAACAAGCTAAAAAAATGCATCATGGTGGAATTTCAGAGTATCCGAATGCTCAAGATATTTTCTGTGGCTAGTCAGGTGTAACGGAACTGTGTAAAACGTGTAGGGGCGGCCACTGACAAACCCCCCATTCATACTTCTAAGTAGCCTTATTTCAGCACCCATTGAGAATGTGATTCATTGAGAAACATAAACCAGTAGTGAATTCTCGCAGTAATAGGATTTCTCGCCTTAGGATGAAACGGACTGCCAGTGAATGAAATTGGAGTTTGTACACAAAGAAACAAAGGAAGATCCAGGAAAACAAGAGCCGAGTCTGTGATCGCCAACAAAGCAGAGTGTGCAGCGGTAAATGAATACATGCACAAATAAAATGCTGAACTTGAAGACGGAGAGAATGCATAGCAATGAACTGGCAAACATCAAAGAGGCTGTGAGTTTCAGCAGCCCAGACATGATACAAACGCACACGCTTACTATGGCAAGCCCATTTATCATTTATTCCTTAAGATCAGCTCATTTGTTAAAACAGCTCGTTAATTAGCTATTTTATGGTGATTAGTGGCAGTCTTTTTTCAATTATTCATTCATTCATTCATTTTCTTTTCGGCTTAGTCCCTTTATTAATCTGGGGATGCCACAGTGGAAGGAACCGCCAACTTATCCAGCATGTTTTACACAGCGGATGCCCTTCCAGCTGCAACCCATCACTCTCATTTACACACATACACTACGGCCAATTTAGCTTACCCAATTCACCTGTAGCCACATGTCTTTGGACTTGTGGGGGAAACTGGAGCACCTGGAGGAAACCCACGTGAACACGGGGAGAACACGCAAACTCCACACAGAAATGCCAACTGATCCAGCCGAGGCTCGAACCAGCGACCTTCTTGCTGTGAGGCGATCATGCTACCCACTGCGCCACCGTGACGCCTCTTTTTCAATTATATTACTACTTATTAGAAATGATTAGTTGACATTAAAACATTGCAAACAAACATTCATGTTGAGTAGTCATTTGATCACATGATCTAATGTAAGGGCCTGCATTATCAAGATTTGCACATTAGCGCTAAAATAAACACTATTGAGGCCTGAATTCTGCAACAAATTATTGAAGTGTTTAAAGTTGTTTGGTTTGTCACATGCGGTGTTGAAAGCTTCTGCTGCATCATGGTAAGGAAATATTTGTGTAGGTATATAGTGTAATTATTAATTGCTACTAGTAACATTTTAAACATTAGTACTAAGTTATAATATAACTATAAAGCAGCAATCTTTTTCTCCCCTTTTTAGATTTCTGATCAAGTTATGTGAGTAGTGAATCATCTAATTTTCATTGAGCAGGTGTAATTTTCATTAATAATAATTATTTGAATTCTTATATTCACTAAGGTGCCGCTGTTTGGGGTCGAATGATAGTTACGTCATCATTAACCTGCAGGCTGCATTTTGCTCACGGGCTGCGAGAAAATAAATAAAAAGAGCGGAGCTGCTGCAAAATAATGAATAAAAAGAGTGAGGCTATGGTCAAATAAATAAATAAATGAAAAAAGTGTGAGTGCTGAGAGAGCAAGCAGCTAGGAACACCGGCCCTCGCGGCCAAAAAATGGACCGGCCCACCGGGAATTCTCCCAGTCCTCCCGATTAGCCAATCCGGGCCTGCTAAATAGGGAAATCATATTAACAACCAACGACTATCAAAGTACAACATTGTTCACAGTAAATTAAAAAGGGTTAATGTTGTTTTGAAGTAATGCATAAATGTGATTTCACACCAATATTTAATATAACGCTGTAAATATTACAGGGACCATTAAAATGAACGAATGTGCGAATACAAAACCAATTTTACCTCAATATAGCTGACTTGTGAGCCACAGAGTTTGTTACTAGTACTCTTACTTTTGACTGGAATTTGTTACTATTAGCTAACAAAGAAACTGCAAGAAAAGTTGTGATCTGTGAGTACTCGGGATTACCTGAATGCAGACTGATCAGTACTGACATGCGTATTCTATCGGGTCTATCAGGATATGAACGAATGAGAACTAGCATGAAGTGCTTGAATGAACTAATGAATGCACGCGTGATGAAACGGCTTGCCATACGATTCCAACATCAAGCGTTGAGGATGGGCGGTGGTTATTGTCTGTGTTTTTACTAGTCAGTTTTGATGTTGTGCTCGGCGTAAGAAAGCCACAGTGAACAAGAGTCTGCATATTAATGCTGCATTGTTGTCGAGAGGTGAAACAAACTGAAATTTCTCCGCCTTACCTTCCGACGCTTCCAGAATTGACCCACATGCCAGTCTGCGCGTGGTTCCCTCCCGGCTCCCGTTAAACCGGGTGCAGGAGATCAAATTAAACCTTTAAATGGCTGAGACGTCTCTATAAAACTCTAGACTCTTTTGTGTTCAACTCGCTGGCGTGTCACTCACGGCGGACACAAAGGCAGCATCTTCACACTCGCTTTCTCTGCTAAACTGAAAGAAATCCCCTGAAACAAGTTTGCAGGATGCAGTGAAGAAGCTCAACCGAGAAGTGTGCTACATCTGTCCCTCACTGTCTCAGCGGTGCCTCTTTCTCCTGAAATTACTGACATTTATAGGTAAGCTCTCATTTTGGGGCGTTCGTTGGTGTGTTTTTGTTTCTACAGCTGATTTCGCCAATGACACGCCTCTACTAGTGCGTCACGTAAACTGAACTAACCCCGAATCCATGTAACTGTGACTGGCAGCCAATCAAATCCCTCGCAGCCGAAGGCCACGCCCCGTCTGGAGCACTCGGCCCGTTAACCCACAATCTACCAGTCATTTGATTAGACTGAACGCGCACTGACAAGCGGAGCGGTTACAAAACGTTTTCTACGGCAGAACACATTGTAGTTGTGACTGAAAGACTAGTGACACACACATTGACTCAGACTATAAAGGAAGCACATATTAAATAGATACTGACGTTATTTTACTGCGATAACACGCGTAAGTTTAGGTTTTATACAGAGGCTACTGTAGGCTTCATTCTGGCGTCACTATTATCCATTGACAGCCAGGTAATCATTTCAGGCACCATTTCATTATACATGTCCTTTTTTCTTTTCTTGGTTCTTTGCCTAACCAAGACGTAGCCTAGTGTCTATTCAGATGTACAAGGGCAAGAACTGCTAAATAAAATGCAGCCCATTAAAAAAAATTGTGCAGGAATTGCTGTCATCAAACAGCCATTCAACAATGATCAAAAATGGACACTGAGCTAACCTAGCCATTCGGGAACTCATTTATTCATTCATTTTCCTTCGGCTTAGTCCCTTTATTCATTAGGGGTCACCACAGTGGAATGAACCGCAAACTTATCCAGCATATGTTTTACACAGCCACAACCCAGTACTGCAAACACCCATACACTCTTGGATTCACACCCATACATACACTACGGCCAATTTCATTAATTCGCTCATTCATTTTCCTTCTTCATCAGGAGTTGCCACAGCGGAATGAACCGCCAACTTATCCAGCATATGTTTTACACAGCGGATGCCCTTCCAGCTGCAGCCAAATACTCGGAAACATCCATACACACTCATTCACACACATACACTACGACCAATTTAGCTTATTCAATCCGCTTGTTAAGTGTGATGTCACGTGTCAACATTTTCAAAGCGCTGTAATACTTTCGAAAATCCCTATTGCAATATACAGGGAGTGAAGAAGTATTAGGCAAATGAGTATTTTGACCACATCATCCGCTTTATGTGTGTTGTCTTACTCCAAGGTGTATAGGCTCGAAAGCCTACTACCAATTAAGCATATTAGGTAATGTGCATCTCTGTAATGAGAAGGGGTGTGGTCTAATGACATCAACACCCTATATCAGGTGTGCATAATTATTAGGCAACTTCCTTTCCTTTGGCAAAATGGGTCAAAAGAAGGACTTGACAGGCTCTGAAAAGTCAAAAATAGTGAGATATCTTGCAGAGGGATGCAGCACTCTTAAAATTGCCAAGCTTCTGAAGCGTGATCATCGAACAATCAAGCGTTTCATTCAAAATAGTCAACAGGGTCACAAAAAGCGTGTGGAAAAACCAAGGCGCAAAATAAACTGCCCATGAACTGAGAATAGTCAACCGTGCAGCTGCCAAGATGCCACTTGCCACCAGTTTTGCCCTATTTCAGAGCTGCAACATCACTGGAGTGCCCAAAAGCACAAGGTGTGCAATACTCAGAGACATGGCCAAGGTAAGAAAAGCTGAAAAACGACCACCACTGAACAAGACACACAAGCTGAAACGTCAAGACTGGGCCAAGAAATATCTCAAGACTGATTTTTCTAAGGTTTTATGGACTGATGAAATGAGAGTGAGTCTTGATGAGCCCGTGGCTGGATCGGTAAAAGGCAGAGAGCTCCAGTCCGACTGGAGTTAACTCAACTCCGAGTCCTACTGCCAGTTTCTGGAAGACACCTTCTTCAAGCAGATGTACAGAAAGAAGTCTGCATCCTTCAAGAAAAACATGATTTTCATGCATGACAATGCTCCATCACACACGTCCAAGTACTCCACACCGTGGCTGGCAAGAAAGGGTCTAAAAGAAGAAAAACTAATGACATGGCCTCCTTGTTCACCTGATCTGAACCCCATAGAGAACCTGTGGTCCATCATCAAATGTGAGATTTACAAGGAGGGAAAACAGTACACCTCTCTGAACAGTGTCTGGGAGGCTGTGGTTGCTGCTGCACGCAATGTTGATGGTGAACAGATCAAAACACTGACAGAATCCATGGATGGCAGGCTTTTGAGTGTCCTTGCAAAGAAAGGTGGCTATATTGGTCACTGATTTGTTTTAGTTTTGTTTTTGAATGTCAGAAATGTATATTTGTGAATGTTGAGATGTTATATGGGTTTCACAGGTGAAAATAAAGAATTGAAATGGGTATATATTAGTTTTTTGTTAAGTTGCCTAATAATTATGCACAGTAATAGTCACCTCGACACACAGATATCCTCCTAAAATAGCTAAAACTAAAAACTACTTCCAAAAATATTCAGCTTTGATATTAATGAGTTTTTTGGGTACATTGAGAACATGGTTGTTGTTCAATGATAAAATGAATCCTCAAAAATACAACTTGCCTAATAATTCTGCACTCCCTGTATATATATATATATATATATATATATATATATATATATATATATATATATATATATATATATATATATATATATATATCCATGCCCAATATTCAATGTCCAGAAAGTGTTTAATTTTTTATAAATGGTTAACATTTTGGTATTTGTGATGCAGCAATCCAGATACTAATGTGTACACTATGATTTTATATAAAATTCACTTTAATGTGTGATAGGACTAAAAAGTGACCAAATAAACGAATATTTTCCCAATTGAAATGAGTAGCGGCTTGGACCTGGAAACAGTATTCCATACGTCACCGATACGTCACGACTTAACAAGCGGATTCACCTATAGCGCATGTCTTTGGACTGTGGGGGAAAATGGAGCACCTAGAGGAAATCCACATGAACACGTGGAGAACATGCAAACTCCACACAGAAATGCCAACTGACCCAGCCGGGACTCGAACCAACGACCTTCTTGCTGTAAGGCAACAGTGCTAACCACTGAGCCACCGTGTCGCACGGTTCAGGAATAAAAAAATTAAAATAAAAAAAAAATTAAAATTAAAAAATTAAAAAATTAAAAAAGCGGAATGAACCGCCAACTTATCCAGCATATGTTTTATGTAGCAGATGCCCTTCCAGCTGCAACCCATCACTGGGAAACATCCATACACACACACACACATTCACTACGGACAATTTAGCTTACCCAATTCACCTATACCACATGTTTTTGGACTTGTGGGGGAAACCGGAGCACCCGAAGGAAACCCACGTGAACACGAGGAGAACATGCAAACTCCACACAGAAATGCCAACTGACCCAGCTGGGGCTCAAACAGCGACCTTCTTGCTGTGAGACGATTGTTCTACCCACTGCACCATTGTGCTGCCCACAATAAAATATTTTAATCTAAAGTAAATTAACATTCTAGCCTAATATATAATTGAAAAGACTATATGAGTGCAACATAAAGCCTTTAAGCTAACCTGTATTGCTTAAACTGGAGGAAAATCTTAAACTTTAATATAAGTTTAGTTCATTATACCCTCTGAACCATGTCCAAGACCTCTGAAATGATGGAATTTATTCTGCTTACAAGCTATTGCTGATGTGGTTTGACTGTATGCAACATAGACCAAAGACATACAGGCCCGTAGCCAGGGGGATTCATGGTTCAAAAAACCCACCGCTAACTGACAAAGGTCCAAAATGTATCCTATACATGTGCTCATTAGTCCTATTTTAACTGCTATGCCTCAAAAATTGTGAAAATAACCCATCACAAAAGGCTTTAAGACCAAGCAGAATCCTCTGTTGGCTGTCCCTCTGGTGTGACTAAATAGTTTTGCACAATACAAACAATTAATTTTCATGAGTCCAACATACAGCTGTGCAAGAATAAATACAATCATATGATGTAATTTGTATTTTAAAAAAAGTGTTTTTTTCCCAATATTTCTTTATTTTAAATGTTTAGGAAATATTTTTAGTACATCAAAAAGTGTGGTTTAGGCATGGGATGATAACCGTTTTCAAGGTACACCGCGGTTTGGAAAAGTCAAGGTTTTAAAACCGGCAACATTTTCTGTAATACCATTCCTAAAGTATGTGTAAGATTTTTTATTTACACTTTTTTTTTGGGACAACAGTATCTCCAGCAGAAAAAAAATATCCAAAGATGCTGTTTTAAATTGTAAAGAAATCTGTGTTTTTAAAACAAATGATGACAGCAGAAGTCAATTATTCATTTGAATTATTTAGCCTGAGATGTAAACTGCTTCAAAATATTATAAATGTTTAAAAAATATGTGCTCAAAGGGGAAAAAAAGTTTGTTTTTTACCCAGACATTTAAAAAGAATATATTTTAGAGCAGTGAGCACAATACCGTGATACCAAGAAACCGTGATATTTTTATCCATGGTTATTATACCCTCAGAATCTTATACCGGAACATGCCTAGTGTGGTTATGAAGACCATCCGACAAGCTAATGCAGCTATAAATAGTGCTTAAAGTATCATTAAAAAGTAGTATGTAAATCTCATAATTAAATAGAAAATCAAGCGAATAACTTCAAAAAGTCAGGGTTTTTTTGAGAAATAAACAACTCAAAAACAAGACATGATATCACAAAAACACAGGAAAAGTAAATACGAAACAATAAAGACAAATGCAAGTTATTAAAATTGTGTTATTGTCTTAAACATTTAAGTTAAATCAAATTAACTTAAAGTCAATTTAAATTATATTACATTAATATGACTTAAAACATTAGCGTTACTTCACCCAAATATGAAAATTATGTCATCAATTATGCCACCCTTCTCTAGTTAAAAACCTATTCCAGTTTCTTCTGTTGAACATGAAAGAAGATTTAGAATGCTGGTTTCTGGGAACCATTTACTTCCATTGTAATTTGCTCCTACTATGGAAGTTGATGGGTTACAGCAAGCAGCATTCTTCAAAATATCTTCTTTTGTGTTCCATAAAAGAAAGAAACTCATAAAGGCACAAGCAACTCATTAAAACCACATGATGAAGTGAATGATCAGGTCATTTTTCTTTCTTGAATTTTATTTAATTTAAAAGTAAGTAAAAGAACATTATATTGTTGTTTATTGATCAAAAAATGCAAAAATCTGTGTTTTTTTTGCCCATTACTGTTCATAAGACATAAGAAATGTGTCTCCTTGCAACAATTTCAATTTCACTGTGTGAATTTCTAGCTCTTCTTTTGTAAAATAAAAAATAATAAAAGGATCAAAGTGCTTTAAAAAGTCTAACAAATGCATTCAGCACAGCATTTCTGTGACACCTTCAATAAATGGTCTTAAAATAAGTAATACCTCAATAAAAGGTCTAAAAAATTGTATTAGCACATATTATAGATCGATTATTCTTCAGATTATGACATTTTTTTAAAGTATAAAGATACATAACATTTTTTATGATGTGCGGTCATGGGAATTTATTGATATATTTATTCCAGTGAATTGCTAATACAGACACAGCAAGTATTGAATACTGACCTCTAGTGGTGTCTGCTGTTTTAAATCACAATCCGGAGCTTTAGAAAGTGTAGAGCGACAGAAAAGATCACTCAACAACACCCATGGTGTTCCCCTTTTTGATAGCATTCAGAATGGGGACTACATTCATCAAAACAATGAGCACTTAAAAAAATAAAGCTCTCTTTTCTCATATGTCCAGACTGCGAATGATGTCATCACACAAAGCTGGGCTGTGATGTCAGTCACAGATTTTAGAGAAGCACATACAGCCCCTGTTCCCACACTTCAGTCAATGCAGCCCTTTCTGCCATCCATCTCAGACCCAGCTGGACTCTAGCAGCCATGCCAGTGCCAGTGCACCAGCAGGCCCTGAGAAAGTGATGCCCCTGTGGCCCCTCTGGAGCACCCAAAAGCAGACCAGAGAAGCCCGAGAGACACATGCAAATCAGAGCTTTATGAACGTGTGGCCATTGTGGGATTTGTCTATGAAAGGGTTTAAGTGGAATGATGTATTATGAGGTGAGGTTAGTGAAAGTGTCTAAGCCTGTAATTTACAGTCATATACTGACATTATGACAGTGCACAGCAAAGGGAACGGAGAAACATAAATTAGACTGGGTGGATGAAGGGTGAGCCTGGGAAACACTGTGAAGCGTCTCCTGGAAAGCTGAGCTATGTTTGTTATCGTGACTTATGATTGTAAGCCACAGGTCATGAACACACATATATTTAGACGTAGATGGAAAAAGTGGTGGTGACATGTCTAATAATCTTAATTTTAATTAAAGTTAAACATGCTTACAGAATTCAAACACATTAAAATATATCTTTTTGCTGAAGTTTTACTTTTTTTTTCTACTGTTGAGTAGCCATGAGATGATAACTGGTTTCAAGGTTTACCGCGGTTTGAAAAGTCAAGGTGTTAAAACCGTAAAATTTTCTAAACCGGTTCTAAGATAAACTGTATACAAAGTTTTTTTAAGTCTTTTTTAAGTGTTTTTATGAAATCTGTGTTGTTGAAATTAATGAAGACAGCAGAAATTCCAAAATATTATAAATGGTTCCTAAAATGAAATATATTGTTTTCAATGGGAAAAAAAGATGTTGTTTTTTACTAAGACATTGAAAAATAACTTATTTTAGAGCAGTAATAATATTACCGGAATATCGTGATATTTTTATCCAAGGTTATCATGCCATCAAAATCTTATAAAGGCCCATGCCTACTCTCAAGTTGAAATGTTTAGAGAAGTTGAACGTGGTATATGTGCAGTTGACGACAAAAAGTATTTGCCCTCCTGTGAATTATGAGAACTCCTGTGACAGTTTATTTCATTTTGCATTTTATTTTATTATTGATTAATTATTTTATTAATTATTTTATTATTAAATTAATTTATATTGTCTTTGCCATGATGACAGAACATTATTTTACTAGTTATTTTGCTAAGGTTTGGAAATGAGCTTAAAATGCAATTTTTATTGCTTGACTAGGTTAATTAGGTCAACTGGCAAGTTTGTTTAATTAGTAAATTGTCATTGGACAACAGTGGTTTGCTCTGTTTTATTATAATAATAATAATAATAATAATAATAATAATAATAATAATAATAATAATAATAATAATAATAATAATAATAATAACATTTACCTTAGCAGTTTTTAAATTTAAAATAAAAATGACCATTTCAGGCAAACTAAACTAAAACTAAACTTTCTCCAGGAAAAAAAATATATAATAGGAAATACTGTGAAGATTGCCTTGCTCTGTTAAACATCACTTGAAAAATATTCATTCATTCCTTTTCCATTGGCTTAGTCCCTTTATTTTTCAGGGGTTGTCACAGTGGAATGAACCGCCAACTTGTCCAGCATACTGTATGTTTTACGCAGTGAATGCCCTTCCAGCTGCAACTCAGTACTGGGAAACACCCATACAGTACACTCTTACATTCACATTCATACAGTACATTACGGCCAATTTAGTTTATTCAATTCACCTATAGGGCAAGTCTTTGGACTGTGGAAACCAGAGCACCTCATGCAGAAGGAAATCCATGCCAATACGAGGAGAACATGCAAACTCCACACAGAAACGCCAACTGGCCCAACCGGGACTCGAACAAGCGACCTTCTTGTTGTGAGGTGACAGTACTAACCGTGTTGCCCCACTTGAGAAGTATTTGAAAAAGAAATAAAATTTCATAGGAGGGTTAATAATTTTGTCTATATCTATGACAATATGAAAGTGTGTAATATGAATTAAATTTGGACAAAGTACATTCATGTTAGCCAAAATGTTTGTGATTCCATTTGATTCATTCAGACGGCTGACTCATTCACTGAACTAGGGCTGGGCATTATGGCAAAAATGCAATCTCGATAATTATTTTCCATACTGATTTGATTTGTTGATTTGATGATTGTTAATGCTTCCAGATTTATAAGAGTAACCCAACAATGACTGAACCCACAAAAATTTGGTGGCCAAAAATTTGGTACATCTCTAATATCAGCACATTCCCAGAGATGGGTTGCAGCTGGAAGGGCATCCGCTGCGTAAAAATCGTGCTGGATAAGTTGGTGGTTCATTCCACTTTGGCGACCCCACAAGGGACAAAGCCGACAAGAAAATGAATGAATGAATGAATATCAGCACACTTTTAAATTCCCATTGTTGCACATTTCTGCTTTGTGATTGGCTCTTAGATCAATATAGAGTAAAAAAGTCCAGAGCTTATTGTTATTTACATAAATTTTATCACAATTTGATATAATATCACTCTCTCATAGTAGTTGAGAAAACAAAAATCTCACTTAATGGGTGGATATTTGAAGTATGACAATTTGTTTTCACATATCCATAACAGGATACAAAAAAACTTATAAGAGGACTCTCTTTTTTGAGGTGTGCTTGCTTTATCCCATGACAGAAGAAAAGTCAGAATGGTCAATGGTGGTCGGCAAAAAAAACATGCTCCTGCTCCATGATCAACTATCTATCATAACAGGATGCATAACTCTTTCTACTGCAAACATATTCAGAGTAGGCAAAGTAGGTCAAACCAGTTATACAATGGAGACATTTTTTTAAGGAGCATGAATGCAATGAAGTTGATCTGCAAAAAAATGCATAAACAGAAAATCATAGGACGGCACTAAATCACAGCAGCGATGCCAGCAAACAAACTGTCATCATGAGTGGGAACAGAGAACTTTGTGCTGCACACTCCTGTCATGGGTACTAATAGCTTGTGCTAAAGAAGGGATAAGATTTAGCACCATGGACACAAAGTCTCCAAACAAGTCCTTAAGTGAATAATGGAGAAAAAGATGAGATTGACATTCTCAGAAGAGGGGGGAGGTTTCCTGGTATCAGTCCACAAACAGTGGCATGGTGCTTGCCCATGTGAGAGGCTTGTGAGTTCGTTTGCAGAACATCCAAACAAAGATAAGGTTTGGAGAAACAACGCAGATAAAAGGAGAGAAAGGGACAAGTGGCATGTGATGAAATGAAAAAAGAACTACTTTATTGAACTTAATGACCACTAATCAATGCTGAGAGCTAGAATATATTACAAACATGGTAACTTTTATTGAATTCACATAAGGAGGGGTATCATATTTATATCAAAATGATATTATATTATCTTACAGTTATATTGTTATTATCTACATGTAACCAAAGCTATGATTTACGTCATGCAATCAGACATAGATCCAGACAGATTTCATAATTAAAACTTTCATTGCTGATTTATGAAGTATAAGGGCCCTATCACACACCCGGTGCAATAAGGCGCAAGATGTGTATGGCGTAATTTGTTGCTATTTTCAGACCAGCGCAACCCTAATTTTCACGTTTGCGCTACGTTGTTTAAATAGCAAACCCATTTGTGCCACTTTGTGGACTCATGGGTGTGCTGGTCTAAAAAAGAGGTGTGTTAAGGCGCATTGTTGGCATGTTGCTAATTTGAGGAACTGAAATAGACCGTGCCATTGATGAACTAAAAGCTTGTCTAAAGTACAGCGCAGAGCACGTTACATATGCGCCGATGTGGGTCCAAACGAAGGATTCAAATGTTACAGAAATGATTATTTTCTACATAGATATAAAAAACACTGCCTCCATGCCCTCTTCATGTCGGGCAGCTTTTTTCGGTTTATTCATGACAACTTGCTTTTGAATAATGTTATTATTATTAGCAGTAGTATTTATTATATGCATATTTATATTTATTTTAATAAATACAATTTAAGATTTGTCCACCTGTTGGGCTTTGGAGACGTACAGTATGCATTACCATATAGGCCATAAGAATAGGACGTGTTTGGATATAACTATTTATAAATAGTTTTAAAACAAATCTTTGTGCTTAACAAACGATATTAAATATGTAGGCTAATGGATGTCTTCAGTGGAGTGTGTACAACACCGTTTCCTTATCCATGAAAGTAAAGGAGTAAAGAGTAAACATAAAGTAAAGAGAAAGAGGGTGAATGGAGGAGGCTGATTCTTAATCCTCGCGCTGCAGATGATCTATTTAACTGTTTTCTCACTACTGAAGCATTCAGTTTTTCCACTTAAAAAGTCCGCCGTGTAAATAGCAAATGCACCATTGCTCAATGCAACTGACTCTTAAAGGGAATGGGAGATGAGACTCTGATTGGTTTAATGCACGTTATGTTCAAAACACACCCATAACTCATTATAAGAATAAGCACAGCCCTGTTAGACCAAGAGCCGTGGTGCAAACTGCATATTTCCATCCTTAAAATAGCAAAAGTGGATTCGGACATGCCCTTAATGCTTTTGCAACTACTTTGCGCCTAGATCGTTAAAATGAAGCCCTATATGTGTTATGTTTTTTTTTTTTCCTTTTTCAAAAATTGCACCTAATTGCTTTTTAGATATATTTACAGGCTATTCATTGTGGCTCCAAAACAGTTTTGTTAACATTTTTCAAAATCTTTTTGGGTTTTATGTTGTTATTTGAGTGGCCCATTGAATCATAATTCAACTGATTCATTTAAAATGTAGATTCATTCAGAAAGAAAAAGCTACTGTGTGTGAAGATTTTCAACACTGCTGTGGCTTTATAAGTAATATTTCTATTGTTAAAAATGTCATAAATTGACCTTCTAGTGACAACTACTTCTCTCTAGTGACATAGGCTGAACCTCTTCCATTATTTAGTCCATTAAAACCCAGTGCAAGCTCACATTTTTCTGCGTCCACTTTTAAGTGTCACACTCACGTCAAAATCTTGTCAGCCACAATACACTACTTTTTTTTCTCATTTTGTATCACAACTTTAAATAACATCTTTTTATCTGTCTACATGTATCTGTCTACAGTTTATTAGCTCTTTGGCAGTGTTCACTCTTGGTTTTCATGTCAAAGAGAGTCTTAAAATCCTGCATCTTTTAAAGCGGCCTAGACAAAAGACAAGCTTTTGCATGAGGGTCGATGGAGGGGGGCAAAGAAGGGCGACAGATTTTATCTCTACAACACTGGGACAGGCCACACTGCCTTATCAACACACAATTTCAAACTCTCCAAGTATTTTGACGCTGTGAGTTCAGGCCAGCTGTCAATGTGCAAAGTGTGACCTACTTACTGTTCGGATGTACAGCACACTAGGTGTCAGCTTCCCTCCAAAGCATGTAAAAAGTGCATTCTGTTACTGTGGTAAACATTTCATTCACATGAACAATGGGTGATGAAATATTTGCTATTTAAAATATGAACACGAAGTGAACACACAAAGGCTTTACTAGAAGACTATTGTGTGCTGTTATACTGCCATTTGAGTGATTCAGTTACATATGTCCTCTAATATACATACAATTTTCTCAAATACATTGACATTTACATCATATGCAGTCTTCCCACTGAGAATATTTTCATCACACACAATTTTCAGGAGAGAAAAGACAGGTAAAAAAAACATTGTCGATTTATTTACCTAAAGAGGTTACTGAGAGGATTCTGTATGTGTAGGAATGAAGCATGAAACAGGCCAGCAGCAGATGCACATAAGCTAAGTAAAGTTGACAGCTTAGGTGACTAGATGGATTCACTTATCTTTGTAATAAAAAATACTAAATAATTAAAGTAATAAAATCTCTGTTCTCTTTTCCAGGTTAACAAGGACTGACAGGCTGGAGAGGGACAGACGGGCAGACAGGCAAAGACAGCAGGTAGGGAGTGATATATGAAGTTCACACTTGCACAGGTCTAGCTGATGTGGGAATGAGGGCAGGGAAGCCAAGGACAAGGCAAGACAATGAGTGTGTTAACATTCAAAATAAGCAGAGAACTAGGGCTGCACAAAAAATCTAACATTGCGATATTTTGTTATTCTGTGATATAATTGCATTATAAATACGATTTTACCAGATTACTTAAACATCTCTATTTGGAAAAAAATGATCAATTTAGAATAATTTTGATGATCCTGTAGGGGAATGCATCTGCATAAAATCAAATAAACAATCTACAAGCATATGTAAACACAATAATATATTCATTCATTCATTCATTCATTTTCTTGTCGGCTTTGTCCCTTGCGGGGTCGCCACAGCGGAATGAACCGCCAACTTATCCAGCACGATTTTACGCAGCGGATGCCCTTCCAGCCGCAACCCATCTCTGGGAACTTCCACACACAGATTCACACTCATACACTACGGACAATTTAGCCTACCCAATTCACCTGTACTGCATGTCTTTGGACTGTGGGGGAAACCGGAGCACCCGGAGGAAACCCACGCAAACGCAGGGAGAACATGCAAACTCCACACAGAAACGCCAACTGACCCAGCCCAGCCGAGGTTCGAACCTGCGACCCAGCGACGTTCTTGCTGTGAGGCAACAGCACTACCTACTGCGCCACTGCGTTGCCTCACAATAATATATATATATATATATATAATTGAAATAAAAATTTAATCAATAAATAAATAGTTTTATCATTTTTCTGAGTCTAACAGTATTCAGGTACAGTAACTAAATATTAAAAATGAAAGTAATTCAATAAAATTAATCATTATTGTTACAAATGGACCACTGATTAATAAAGGGACTAAGCTGAAAAGAAAATGAATGGATGAATAGTTACAAATGGTACAATTTCTTAAGCCTAAATGCTTTTACAATCATAATATGGTCACAGGTCTCAAAATCACATCAAATGATAAACTATAATACAGACTCAACATTGCATATTCTGTGATGTGACTATTGTGAATGATCACATTGCGATATCGATGCTGAAATTATATATTGTTCAGCCCTTCAGAGAACTATTAAAAATCAGATTACTTCTGAAACAGGTTTTGCCAGACTGTTTGGGAATGTTTGTGGGAAATATGTCAAAAGCTTTACTGTTGTATGTTATGACCAGTGATGTAAAGTAACAAATTACAAATTCTCAAATTGTAATTGACTGTAATTGAGTAGTTTTTCTCAGGAATTGTAATTTACTAATTCGTTTTTTAAAAATGTGTGCTTTTACTTTCACTTGAGTACATTTTTAGTTTCTTTCACTCCACTACTTTTCTTCAACCTGCAGTCACTACATTATTATTTCCTGTCTATGGGACTAGAAAAATCAGTCCTGCGTGTTCAATCAAATCGCACATAGAAAGTAAATTAAATCATACTGAACTACCTTAAGACATGCAGCAAACTGTTTGGAAGCATTAAAAGTGTCTAAGGACGTACTCACACTATGCTATCCGAACCGCGCCCAGGCCCGTTTTCCGGATCGTTTGAGAAGTGTGAGTGCTCTGAATCGGGCTCAAGCACGGTTCACTTGGCCGGCCCTGGCCTGGTTGTAAGAGTTGGGCCTGAGCGCGGTTCACTTGGGCTCAGGTGCGGTACGCTTGCAGTATGAGTGCAAGCGTGACTAAGCCCGAAACTGAAAGCGAGACGTGACTTTTAAGGGACTGTTTCATATGGATTAATTAATCATTCGTGTTGTTCAATGAACGCAAACTGTTGTAGTTTATTAAAGACGCAAACCCCTCACTGCACGACAGCTGCACCTTCAGCAAACCTCCTAATACCTGCAGCACGAGGACTTTATGAGCGTCAAAAGTGGCTGATCTGTTCGACGAAATACTTGACTGCGTGTCACCGCATATCAAACGACTTAAACGATATAACTAAAGAAATCTCCACTGTGCTGAGTGAGAGTGCTTCCTGAACAGCGCATCATCGATGACGTAAGCGCGCCCAGGCCCGAATGTAATGTGAGTGCGGGCCGTCGGGGGAGACGGGAGGGGGGACAAGCGTGCTTCGGCCCGGTTCAACGCAACTGTACATAGTGTGAGTACGCCCTAAGTAGATACTTTACATGCAATGACCCAGAGACTGTTTAGACTGCATGTCAATGATAAGAAGATGGCAGATGTCTAATGTATGATGACTGAAATGGCCTTAAACAAAAACTAAATGCACTACAGAATGTTACGTTTACACACACACACAAGCACAAATTATATGTAAACGCATCAACCTTTCCCAGCGTAATACTCACTACTCCTGAGTATTTTCAAAAGGGCTACTTGTTACTCATACTTTGGGTAATATTTACAACAGCTACTTTTACTATACTTGCACTACATTTTTGGGCAAGTAATGGTAATTTTACTTGAGAATAATTTTTCAGTACTCTTTCCACCACTGGTTACGAATTCCTTATTGTATTGTACCCATGAATGCAGCACTTTTTTGGACAATTCTGCATCAGTGTTCAAGTTGATGAGATGATTTTGTGCTTTATTAAGACAAGAAAGCATCAGAGAGCAGAAACTCTTGATGGAATTCACAAATAATGATTGGAAAGAATTTTGTGTGTGATGTGAACCATCGGACATGGGCACATTAAGAATATAGAAGGTTGATAGTAGGCTAGAAGTGCGAAATCTGGGTACTGGGCAAAAAGCAACCTGTTTTTCATGTCTGTTCTCAAATTTCCCAAGATTGACTTTTACTGTATAATATTTTATAATATTCATTTGTTTATTTTCCTTCAGCTTAGTGTCTTTATTCATCAGGGGTCGCCACAGCGGAATGAACCGCCAATTTATCCAGCATATGTTTTACACAGCCGATGGCCTTCCAGCTGCAACCCAGTACTGGGAAACATCCATAGGAAACCCACGCCAACACGGGGAGAACATGCAAACTCCACGCAGAAATGCCAACTGATCCAGCAACTTTCTTGCCGTGAGGCAACAATGCTAACCACTGAGCCACCGTGCTGCTCTTTATAATATAATATTAATTCTAAAAATAATATTTTGACAAATTAGAAGATTCTCTGTCTCAATGTTTTGTGCCTGCTTTCTGGCAGTTGGGAATAGTTGAAAGGCTGAATTGAATGTGATGCAATAAAATTATTGTGTGGTTCAAAATGACACAATGAGCTTACAGTCTTCATGTAAAAACATAGTTTATTGGATGACAAATGACACTTATGAGTAACTCCATGTTATTAAATCAAATACATTAAATGTTTGAGTCTTGTAAGCTCAAAGCTGTTTGTTTTAGTGCAATAAAAACATGCTGTGCGGTCAACAAATTTAATAGCAAATGTGATTAGGATCTTTTTAGTGAATTAAAAACATACAAGACCAGCAGTGTGACCTGACCAGTTTACAAGCTATTCTCATACAATATTTCTTTTGGGTAAATCGAAAAAGTACAGTACAACCAGTACGAGCTGATTCATTATCAAAAAAACTGAATCATAATCTTCATAAGGGGACTCACAACTTCTTCATAATCTTTTTTTTTATGAAAAGAATAAATAGATGGAGTGGCACAGTGGTTAAGTGGTTAGCACAGTTGCCTCACACCACTGCTTTGAGTCCTTTCTGTGTGGAGTTTGCATGTTCTCCCCGCGTTGGCGTGGGTTTCCTCCGAGTGCTCCGGTGTCTCCCACAGTCCAAAGACATATGATATAGTTGAATTAGATAAACTAAATTGACCTTAGTGTGTAAGTTGGAGTGTGTGTGGGTGTTTTCCAGCACTGAGGGTTGTACTCTAGTAAAACATAAGCCAGAGTAATTGGTAGTTCATTCTGCTGTGGCAACTTTTAATGCTTTGCTTTTGCTTTGTTTAAAAATCCATGTTGCATGTTTCCATCAAACTGGAGCAGACTTTTGGATGCAGACCAAAACCCACCTTCTCAAATGAAATGCACCAACAGACCAAATGCACAACAGTTTGCACATCAGATCAAACTGAGAAATCTGTATCAATATCCAGCCTTACTACAAATAAAATCCCAGAGGCTCAAGTGGAGGCCAGCGCTCATTTGATGGATCCAAACACTCCAGAAAATGCACCATTGAGCTCTGATCAACTATATGCCTTATCTGCATTTCCCACAACAAATGACATATATCACATGGCTAACATTTTTACTATTAGCTGTCTAATATTACAGCAGAATGAGAGACAGAGCTGCTGCCCCTCTTAGCAGGAAGTGACACATGCTAAATGTGAACATCTTCAAGCAGAACCTGCACAAATGAAGAGGCTAATCTCATTAAGCCTTTACTCAGCTGTTTAATCACAAGGCTACATCAGTGCTGAGTGCAGAACACCACAGACTTCTTTCAGGATAACCTAACGGCAGCTCAGATTAATTGAGTAATTTAATAGTGCACATATAACCTGAGATTTGGCACTATAATGGCCATTACAGTATGATTCCGAAGGGATGCTTATGAAAAACGTCACTCACTCTTTTGTACAATGTAAGACACATGAAGTCCAGTTTTCAGGAGACGTAGATCCTTCGTTTTTTCTAAAGCACCATAACATGTCAATGACATCATTAGCAGCTGATTATACACACAAGTACTCAACTCAAAGAACTATGTGATTATCCCGAAGCCAAATTACTGCTTCTCTAAAATGGCATTCTTTTGAAGACAACGGTAATGTACTTTTGCTTTCTAAAATGTGCAGTCATGAAGAGCTTTTTAAAGCTAATTTATTTGTTGTTTACTCCTAAAAGACAAAATCAATTCTGAAGTGCCATAACAAGGCATCAGTAACTTCACTTTCATAACTAATCTACACCTATCCATAACCTTTTTTACATAATACCAGACTATGATCTTCACTGGCAGCCCATGAACAATGCCTGCTTTGACCTGCCCTGGTCATTGTGTTTATAAGCTCAACAGAAACATTCGTGAATGTTTATTATTCTTAAAACAAGTTGTAAGTGATGGTGGTTAGGGTGGATCAACTAGTTCTTCTGATGTTTCAACCCAGGCTTATTCTGATTACGTAGCCCTATATACATTTCTGGGGAGAGAAAAATACGTCCCAGGAGCTACGCTTTCTTGCAGTTTTTGTTTTCGCGAATCCACCAGAGGCCACTGTGTATACGTTTTCCGATCTCAAATTTCTCTGGCAAGTGCCAATTGCGCCTGCTGTTCTCACATAAATCCACCAGAGGCCACTGTCGACTGACTTACTGACTGACCAACACAATCTCACGGCAATTCGTAACTTTTTCATTTATTGGCTAATTCATATGAATTCGTACGATCTAATTTGTACAATTTAGTACGATTTGCTTATCACCCAATGACGGTTTGGGTTAGGGGTGGGGTTGGGTGCCACGCCTCCTTTTTAAAATCGTACATTTTCGCATGACTGAACTCGTACGAATTTGTACGAATTAGCCACTAAACTGACAAAGCATAAAATACTTACGTTTCCTCGTGAGATCAGGCTGGACTGACCAACCGACTGATACCCCCACCATCCCCCTTCCCTAAACCCAACTAAAAGAGTTTTAACAAGCACAGATTGACCTGCTCGCCCATTCCCTTCCTGAAACCCAACCGCAGTGTTTTAAAAAGCAATCCAGAAAAAGAAATGCCCTCGCCTGATTTTTACCATGTTTTTAGATTTAACCACATTCTCACCCTGTTATTTACTTGTTTATTTGATTTTTTGCTTCTGTTTTTGTTTTACCAGCTTTCTGGACCCGTTCTTCACCAGACTCAAACCCTGTTGTTGTGGTCAACTGTGCTCTGCATCTCAAGTCTGCCAACGTACATGGCGGGCTAACTGGACAAACTGGTAACAGTGGGAAAGCCGCCCATATGGAGGTAAGCGGTCAGCTGAAAAGGAACAGCATCATACCGCCCCATAGCGTTCGTTTTAAAGACGAAATGCAGCCATACATACTTCTGGCTACATAATTCGTGGTCTCCAGAAATGTAGGGCTACGTTTTCAGAATGAGCCGACAGTATGTTGTGATGTTTTATCATTGGATTTAGGCTCAAACTGGTATGGTAAAGATCATTTCCTTGGTTATCGTCATTACGTGTTTATAATGAAATAGGATCAGGAAAATTTCAGATCTGGAGCTGAAATTCAGATATGTTAATGGATTTGGTACAATTTGTAAGCAGCAGACCAACCACAACTTACCAATCAGTATAAAATGTAGCATGCTCAATCTAGATTTACTAGCTAAATTAGCAAGCCTATCTTGGACAACGGGCAACCCAGTGGCGCAGTGGGTAGTGCTGTTGCCTCACAGCAAGAACGTCGCTGGGTCGCAGGTTCGAACCTCGGCTAGGCTGGGTCAGTTGGCGTTTCTGTGTGGAGTTTGCATGTTCTCCCTGGGTTCGCGTGGGTTTCCTCCGGGTGCTCCGGTTTCCCCCACAGTCCAAAGACATGCAGTACAGGTGAATTGGGTAAGTTAAATTGTCCATAGTGTATAAGTGTGAATGTGTGTGTGGAAGTTCCCAGAGATGGGTTGCGGCTGGAAGGGCATCCGCTGCGTAAAATCGTGCTGGATAAGTTGGCGGTTCATTCCGCTGTGGCGACCCCGCAAGGGACAAAGCCGACAAGAAAATGAATGAATGAATCTTGGACAACCAGATTAACCATCATCAGGATAGTTAAGACTGGGGTAATATTCTACCTTGACGATCCCCTTAAGACATTCTGTTCACTATAAATAACACCGCAATTATACATCTACTATCTTGTATGAAAGTAGGGGTACTCAACAGTCACCCCACGGGCTGCTTCTGGCCTATTTGGATTTATTTTGTGGCCCACAAAGATTAATGTTATTTTTTTATTAAAATGTGTGCTCAAAAGTAGTGCAGATATCATTTCATACTGTTTATTCTCCTAACATTTTTCATTGTGTAAATGGCAGATGGTCCTCTATAGCAGCATGAAAAACAAAAGTATTCAAACTGTAAAGCAAAAAAAAAACGCTCCCATAACAATGAGTCGAGCTGTCATCATGTCAACAATCTCAGTTCACAATCTTGCAAAACGTCCCATTGTGATTATGAAAGCTGGCTGATCCTTTTTATCATTTTCATGTTCAGTTTTAATTTTTAAATAGAACAAGTACAAGCCAGATTTAGCAAAAACAGCATTTAAAGTCATTAAAATGGCTAAATTTATCTTAAATAAAGTCTTATAATGTGAATTGTAGTGTGTGGCCCTTTGCAAAGTGATTAAGTTATAATTAGCAAAATCAATTGACATGTACTTGCAAGGTTACTTACAGTTATTAGAATGTGTGTTGTTGGAGCATCAAAATTAAGTGCTAATAGATATTAACGTCCCCATGAACCGGAAGCTGCAAACGTTATTCTTTTCATAATGTGACACAGTTCCTAGAGAAACGGAATGGGCATGGCTTGTTTTTCTACCGCGGGCTGATTGGACATAGTAATGTAGGTATTTCATTCTGAAAGATCGGGAAAGGGGTTTTAGACAAATTATTACAACCTAACAGACACCTCCAGCTCACCATTCCTGTTTGTTGTCAAAACTGACAGTTGAACCAGCGTGACTAAGTATGTTAGCCATGCCCATTATCAAAATCACGTAATCTAATAATTTAACTGAAAAACAGGAAGTGGATTTTCAGATTTCAATTAAAGATTAAAAGGCCAAACAACTTTTTTTCTTAATGACACACACAGATGAATTGTTCACCACAAAACTGGCAATGTGAGCTAACAAAATCAATTTGTTGCAACTTTCAGACCAGCGCAACCCTAATTTTTACGTTTTGCGCCACTTTGTGGACTCATGGGTGTTCCGGTCTATAAAGGAGTTGTGTTAAAGGGTCACGAAACACCAAAACACATTTTTTGAGCTGTTGACAGTCATATATGTGTCCCATGCTGCTATAAACACTATTAGGACACATATATTGCACTAAAAAGTGAAAATTGGTTGTTTTTGCGTTATTTTGAGCAAATTCGTTCTTCCGGTTTGAAACGAATTTTTGAAGCTGCGTCACGGCCATGAGATACTTGCGTGTATATCCAGAGTGGCGAGTGGCTGTCTGTACCTGCGAGTACAACATGACGTATCTGAGGGTGCGGCATTAATTCATGAGAAAGACTTTGTTCAAACCAATCAGTGCGCTCTGTTGTGTATGACGTGCAACTTCATTAATATGCATGATAGCTTCGAAAACTGTTTACCTCTTACAGTGTTCAGACAGCAGAGAGACGCCACGTTGTCTTGCCAAAACAAGTGAAAGAACAAGAATTTGGAGACACAGTCGTCGGTGTTGCATTTATTATTGCGCTGTGTTTATTATTGTGCTGCAACGAAAGTTTTGTTTTCATTTTTTCTCTATGAGAGAGCTGCTGGAATCACGTGTGGATTACAGTGCACGCGACAGAAATGCGTTTGTAAGGAACATTTTTTTTACTCGAGAGCTTTTCGCATCTGGAAATGATGAAATCCGGATTTGCCGCTCGTCTCCTTTTAAAAAAAGACACAGCTCCAGTGTGATTGTCTGTTTACAGATTTGGTAAGTGGGTGTGTGATCAGTGCCCTTTGTTTAACTCAGATGGCAAAGTTAGTTTGTATCATCAGCAGTGCTCTTTCAGTGTTTAAAGACATACCTCAGTAAAAATGATTTAGTTACTCAGTTTACAGTACATTAATATCACTGCAATATTACAGTACAATATTATAGACTGAAAGATTCTCTGTAAATGCTGCTCTCCGAGCGTAACCATGTTAACACAATCAAATTATTCCCATCGTGCAGGATTTTCGCCGCATTTTGTGACAGGATAGTCTATACACACGGCTTTCTGACGCTACCTACCGAGTGCAAAGTTACAGAGAAATGCGGAGGATATTTTTCTCCCATTCGCCATGCGGTATCAAACATATAATTAAAACTCCACTCTCCAGCAGTTCCTCGCTTTCAATATCTCGTTTGTCATGGGCGACATGAAGGAAATATTCCTGAATAAAAAGTTAAAGTGCCAAACTGCAGTTAAAGTCGACAAATTAATAATTTGGCAAATAATTCGATTACTGATGTCCGTGTAAACACAGTAACTGTCTTTCTCCCCTGTGTCTGTGTTTGTTTTGCCTGTGAAATCAGCGCATGCCCAAACGGAAACTCCCTTCTTTGCAAGTCCTTCCCTCTTTCCCTCCCCCGACACTCCCACACTCCCAGAGCTGGACACGCCCACTTTCCTGACTTTTTTCAAACTAGAGGTGTGAAAACACCCTGCTGAGACAGGGGGTTTCATGGCCCTTTAAGGCGCATTGTTGGAGCGTTGCTATTTTGAGGAACTGAAATAGACAGCGTCATTGACCAACTAAAAGGAGGTCTAAAGTCCGGTCCAGAGCACATTAGTTTTAAGCCTATGCGGGTCCAAACACTTACACATTGCTTAATACACACAGGATGTATAGAAATACACAAAAATCTTCACATATGAAAAAAATAAAGGATTAAAATGTTACAGAAATGATTATTTTCTACATAAATATAAAAGCCACTACCTCCATGGCGTCTTCATCTCGGGGGGCTTTTTCCAGTTTATTCATGACAATTTTCAATTGTATAATGTTATTATTAGCAGTATTATTTATTATATGCATATTTATATTTGTTTTAATAAAAACAAGTTTAGATTTGTCCACCTGTCGGGTTTTGGAGACGTCTGCATCACCATATGGGGCATAAGAATAGGACGTGTGTTTGGATATAACTCAGTTTTTTGACCACACTTCATTAATATTGTTCATTTATTCGTTTGCTAGAAATTAAAACTGAATTTAGAAATAGTTTTCAAACAAATTTTTGCGCTTAACAAACTAAATTAAATATGTAGACTAATGGATGTCTTCAGCGGAGTGCGTACAACACCGTTTGCTTATCCACAAAAGTGAAGGTGTAAAGTAAAGAGTAAAATAAAGAGAAAGTAAATAGGCTGAATGGAGGAGGCTCGTTCTTTATCCTCACGCTGCAGATGGTCTGCTTAACTGTTTTCTCGCTAGTAAAGTGTTCAGTTTTTCTCTTACAAAGTCCGCCATGTAAATAGCAAATGCGCCATGGTGCACACATCTGACTCTTAAAGGGAATGGAAGATGAGACTCTAATTGGTTTAATGTACGTTATGCTCAAAACACACCCATACCCATTAAGAGAATAAACACAACCCTGTTAGACCATGTGCTGTGACGCAGAACGTATTTTTCTGTCCTTAAAATAGCAAAAGTGGATTCAGACATGCCCTTAATGCTTTTGCACCATGCGCTTTAGACTTTGTGCTTAGATCGTTAAAATAGAGCCCTTGTAGTCAATTAAATGTCTAAAGGGGAACATCAAAATAAAGTGTTACCCAAAGCAATAAGCAGTACATAAATTTGTGCACTTCTTGTCAGTGGGATGCAGTTAAGAAATGAAAACAGCCTTAAGCATTTACATATGCCTGTCAAAGTAAATCATATTTGAATAATGTACAAAATTAATTGTAGGGCACACCTAGTGGAAAGCATCATAATTGTTTTCCAAACAAATAAAGAACTTGCAGAAGTGCATGCAGGTTTGATCAACAGGCTAATTAAATATGTTAACATGCCAAGAACATACATCTCTGAAGTATTGCAGGCCAAACTGGAACCCGGCTGTCTACCGGCAGAGGAATGAGGAACTACACTGTTATTCTGCTCAAAGCTGAACATGATGAACTCAAACCACTATGTCTTGAAGGCCAATTCTGCTGCTGTCTGTTTCTCTGTCTGTTTTAGGCAAAGGGTTTTCAGAGACAGGAAGAATTTTTGTTGAGATAACTGGCAAATGTAACCGCCCTAGAATGCATTCGCATAGACTGTTTAAAAATTTGGATAAGAAGAGTAAATAAATAAAATTAGGTCCAGAAATAGAAACACTGTTAGCAAAAAGAGGAACCGCTGTGTGTACACAGAAAATAATCAAAACATAAGCTTGTATACTGTATTATGGACAGAAATGCAAGCACACACAGCAAATTGACTGTCTGGCGCCCTGCTGAACACTTAAAACAGCATCTCCAAAAAGCAGTGGAAAAATCTATATTGCTGTTATATCTGTGCCTATCACTTTAGGCTCTTATTGGCTAACAGTAACCAATTACGTCATTACCATCACAGCTAAGCAAAAGCACATTCTGTTTTCATGCCAAACATTTTTTGCTATTTATAGCAAGATGTATTAGTGTGAAAATAAAACAACAGTTATTTGTTCTTGAACAAGCAATAAACCTGTCATTGACATCTGCAAATGTACTGATCAGATAATGATTGGGAGGGACTGTGGTACTGCAAGATGCCAGTACACACCCTGTAATGTGAACTGTAGCTGACTCAACAATAAAACCTGATCTTTTGTCAAGAATAATTGGGATAACAAAAGTGTGCATGCCAAAGCTTTGAGAGAAATAGCTTTGATGTTGGTATATTAGTCTTTATTTGCTTAGTATTTAAGTTGACATTTTTAAGGCTGAACATTATGTAAATATTGTACTGAGTTACAATATTCATTGTATAGATGTATTATATACTTACTGTAATTGTAATAGACAACATCATGACTTTATGGGTATCTTAGTTTTCTGTCCTTTGGTTACCTATATTGACGTCCTGTACTGTGCTGTTTTATTTCATTTAAATATCTCTGGTTTATCTTGCGTTCATTTTTCAGTCAGACTGATTAAAACTTCATTTGAAAATTATTTTCAGTCCACTTGTTCGGTGCGCACCAAATTTCTGAATTTACACTTATTTAAATAAATCAGATTAATGCAGTAATCCCATCAAATGATCATTTTAAACTTAATAAATTCTGTTAAGTATAAAAATAACCTAAAAGGTATCTACATTTAATTGGATCATCATATGCAGTATATTTATTTACTCATTTATATATATAATGAAATCCTGCAAAGCACCTACATTTCTAAATATCCTAGAAAAATTATGGCTGCACAATATATGGTTTTAGCATTGATATCGCAATGTGTGAATACGCAATAGTCATATCACTAGACGTGCAATGTGGAGTTATGATTACAGTTGACCAGGTACAACATTTCAGAACACATGAACATTTTGGAGTCATGTCAGTTTAACCATAATAAAGTGAAAGTTTATCAGTTGCTTGTGTTTTTAAGGCCTGTGTAAATATTTTAAGAGAGTTTAAAGCGTTTGAGCACAAGAAATGATTACGTTGGTAGCTTTAACAAAGATTACTCGTATTTAATTGTTTGCACAATGAAGAATATGCAGCTTTATTGTGCATTTGATTATTTTATTTCTGTACCTGTATACTGTTAGACTCCTTCATCTCTACACTAGCTGACAAAAGTCTTGTCGCCTATCCAAGTTTTAGGAACAACAGATAATAACTTGACTTCTAGTTGATCATTTCGTCACCTTAGAATTATAAGGTTCTATCTGACATTTTTGTCAAAATTGAGTTATTCACATATTCTTAATAAATGACAACTTATTTACATTACGTGATGTTTTTTACATTGTTACGTTGTTTACATTTTAAGACTTTTTATTTAAAAAACTAAAACGGTTTATCTACAAAGTTGAACTCTAGCTTGGCTCTAGAAGGTTCTTTCTGTGAGCCAATCATCATTTTTAATGCACGCATGAGGACCAATCAGGATCAGCTTTCTTTGTCATTTCGCCGAACTGCTCCATTGACAGCGGGAAAGACCAGAAAGACAAAATCAGTCGGCTAAATAATGCGGTACCACTCAAAATTGAGATGTGTGTAAATATGATGATTTAGAAGCATTTTTTGACATTGAGATGAAATTCTAAAATTTTACATTGTTAAAAAAGAAACAAAAATTTTAAAAATGTCTATATTAAATGTGAAATAGTTTTATTTGTGCATATATAGTCAGTGAAACGTTTTTCAGTGTTTATTAAACTTATTTGCTCATTGTCTGTTTTCTTTAAAGTCTTTAAATTTAATATTCAGCCTTGAAGGGTAAATACTTAATTTAATCCATGGGGCGTATAATTCAATAAATATAATTCAATAATTCATATAAAGCATAACATTTTATAAATATTAACATATTAATTAGATAAAATTAACATCCGCACTGGACAAAATATTTAGCACAGCCTTGTGTGCTTACTTTGAACAAGAAAAAAATATTCATCCTAAAACATGAAATAAATGTTGTAGAAAGCAAAAATTTAACTTTCTCAAGCATCAACATTTTGTTACAACACCAAATTATATATTTTTTGATTGTATTTCTTGAAAAGTAATGCTTCAATGAATGATCTGCCAGATAGAACCTTATAATTCCAAGTGGAAAATGACTTTTCAGAATGAGAAGGTTCTATCTGCATTTACCGTGGTTTATTTACTCCAATTTGCAAATGTAAAAGAACTTTGATAATTTACTTTTAGAGTACATTTAGGGTCTCTGTCATGTTAATGTATGAAAGAGAACTGTTACACACATATTGTTTGCTATATGGAATGCAAAAACTTTGAAGCTCAATATCTCAAAATCATTTAGAACGCAGATAGAACCTTATAATTCCAAGGTGACGATTTGGGATCAGAAGTGGCTTATATGAAAGACAAAGGCCTCTAGATAGTTTTACCAAAATAAAATATGATCATGCCTTGATTTTTAATTATTTAATTAGGACAGTAAGGTCTGACTTTGCTTAGACAAAAGTCTTGTCACTTTTCTTGACTGCAATGACTCAAATAACTTATTAAAAAGTCATCTGCAATGGCAAAGAAAGCGTTCCTGCAGGAATCCCAGAGTTCAACAAGATTCTTTGGATTCATCTTCAATGCCTCCTCCTTCATCTTACCCCAGACATGCTCAATAATGTTCATCTCAGTTAACTGGGATGGCCAATCCTGGAGCACTTTGACCTTTGCTTTCAGGAACTATGATGTGGAGGCTGAAGTATGAGAAGGAGCGCTATCCTGCTGAAGAATTTACCCTCTCCTGTGGTTTGTACTGTAATGGGCAGCACAAATGTCTTGATACCTCAGGCTGTTGATGTTGCCAGCCACTCTGCAGATCTCTCGCACGCCCCCATACTGAATGTAACACCAAATCATGATTTTTCCTTCAACAAACTTGACTGATTTCTGTGAGAATCTTGGGTCCATGCAGGTCTTCTGCAGTATTTGTGATAATTGGGATGCACTTTAATGGATGATTCATCGGAAAAATCTACCTTCTGCCACTTTTCCAAATGATCAACTAGAAGTCAAGTTATTATTTGTTGCTTTTACAACTGGGATCGACAAAAAGACTTTTGTCAGGTGTATGTTTTCTCTATTTATCTCTGCTTGTAATTTGTTTATTATATATTTTATGCACTCCTTTACAAAATCCTCCCAATCAATCTAAAATTAATTAGGTTATCTTGTGAAAAATCGCAATATAAATAGCAGAAAATGTAAATATCACAATGTACGATTTTCCAATATCATGCAGCCCTACTACAAATACATGTATAAAGTGTAAATGTCATCACAAGGAGTCAAATATATAGTATATACTATTGGGAATGCAATTGAGAACAAGGGCCAGATTTATTAAACATGCAAGAGTGCAGTCCCGAGTCAATTGAAATGAAGTTTTGTGATTTACTGACAATGTGCAAATTAAAGAACAAGAACATGCTGCAGCTCACATGCAGCAATGTGTAATGCAGCACATTAACCATCTCAAATGATGTAGAGCCGATGATTATATGTTGCATCTAATCTATTAAGTATCCAGGCAAATAATGGGTTAAGACTTGCTTTTTGGAGGGGTGTTAAATATTTGCCAAGATGACTACCGCAAATATTTGTCAATCATGTTGCATGATTCAGATACTCTCCTCACATAAATATTGTCTCTAAAAGGCAAACAACTTCCAATGCATATGCAATGAGGTCATCCACAAAAAATGCTATGTTCACATCTGTTTCGCAGGGTATATTTAGTAAATCCTTACAGAAGTTTGTAACCTCAAAATGGGGTTTAGTAAATTGCATAAATAACGATTGTTTGACTGTAAACTGATTTTCTGAACACTCCCAAATTACATTTACAGTATAGAAGTGCAATCACTCAAAATACTGTCCACCCTGATAAATGCAATACAGTTTATCACAGTAGGTTTGATATATGACCCAATGGCATTGATACATTTGAAAAAAATACATTCTTAATGTGAAATAAATAAAGCAATCTTTTATCTTTTGTATTGGATGACAGTCATATACAGAGAGCTGCATTGTGTGCAATAATACAAGAGAGTCTTCTTGTCTTTGTGTTTCTTTATGGGAGGAATTACAGCGGCAGCCAGTTCATTTCGAGTTGTGGGTGTTCAGCACAAAATGCCACACCAACCACTCCCTGCCATACAGGGTTTTCCTCATGACTCACTTTGTGTGTTGGCTGACTACTACTGTATGCTTTTTTATGGGATCACAGATCATGTTGGGTGAGCTATTTTTGAAAGTGGTTTTCAGGCATTGCCGGGTCAACGTGTCAGGTTGCTTTTTTGTATCTACTGCACAAAGAGCAAAATAAAATGAAGTTTAAAGTTTTCCTGTAACTGTCTGTGCATTCTTTTCCTCTGTAAATCTGAAACTATAAAGTGACCTCGTCACAAACAGGGTTATTCCACTTTCAAACAAGATGGAGCTGTTTTGAAAACTTGGTTTTCAGTGTTCAAATTAACTCTCTCACACCGATACAGTACATACAGTATACACACAGAGCATAGGCATGCTAAAAGGGCCCTTTAATTCTCATTTAATGAATCCCACACCCACCCAAAAGAGCTTTATGAAAAGTTTTTTAAGTGAGTCAGAACATTTTGCTAGCTGTAACTTTTGGGCTTGGGAAGTTATGTGAGTTATGTAAACTCAAACAGTCAAGAAAACAAGGACATTTATTGAAGCCACAGTGTCTCGGTCCAAAAGCAACTGCTACAGTATATGACTTGATAAATATGCTGCACTGACTGGGTCATTCTAGTGTTGACTTTGGGTCTAGTTCTTATTTCTTAAATAGGAATATACGCTACATTACTAAATGTTTTGGGACATCTATCCATATGAACTTTATCGATATCTTAATCTGTATGGAGTTGACCCACCCTTTGCAGCTATAATAGCTTCAAATCTTCTGGGAAGATTTTCCACAAGGTTTAGGAGTGTTTACGAGAATTTCTGACCGTTCTCCTTGAATCGCAATTGTTAGTTCAGGCAATGATGTTTGATGAAAAGGTCTGGCATGTAGTCTCCACTCTATTTTATCCAAAAGGTGTTCAGCTGAGACATATGGTTGAGGTCAGGACTCTGTGCAGGCCAGTCCAGTTCCTGGGCTGAGACATATGAGACACATGGTTGAGGTCAGGACTCTGTGCAGGCCAGTCCAGTTCCTCCACACTAAATTCACACGTTTATGTCTTGACAGACGTTGTTTTGTGCACTGATGTGCTGTCATGTTGGAACAGGAAGGGGCCATACCCAAATTGTTAACAAATGTGATTCGTCACTACAGAGGACATGTCTCCACTACTCTACAGTTCACTGGAGGCCTACTTTAAAACACTGCATGCAATGCGCTGCAATTGGTGATGTAAGGCTGAGTGCAGCTGCTTGCACATGGAAACTCGTTCCATGAAGCTTGATCTAATCTGAAGGTCAAATCAAGCTGTCTGTAGCACTAGACTCTGCAGAAAGTTTGTGACTTCTACGCAGTGAGCCTCAGCATGTGTTGAACCCGCTCTGAGACGTTATGTGGCCTACAACTTCATGGCTGAGTTGTGCCTTCATTTAAAATGTATTATGAGCTAAACATATGTATTTCTTTGTGTTTGAGTCATTCAATGTCTCACTCAATGTATTTTTCTAAAACGCTGATTGATTCAGGAACAAAACAATGCTATATGTGTTTCTCCAAGGCAATATATATTTTAATTACAATATAACTTCATGGATACTAAGTATGTTGCTGCTTATGTATTAGATATTAGATTTTTGAATCATAAAACTAGTATTGCTTCAAATATTTATAGTGACGACTAAAGGTTCAGTAAAAAAATGAAACCAAAACCTGACCCATTTATCAGTAATGCCTAGAGCTTCAGAGAAAAAATAAAAACAAAACCTGACATATTTAATCAACAGCTGTCAAAAGCAGCAAAACCTGCAGTAACCGCAGCATGTGAGAAAATATTTAAGATTTGAACATACCTCTTGACTTTTGAAAACAAACACACACACAAAATGCATACCTCACAAACAATAGACCTTGGAATCCAGCATAAAAAAAAGAAAAGATATGACAGAATAACCTCATTCTGGAATAACCTCATTCAACCAACAGCTTACAATACCCATGACAGTAAAAATACAAACTCTGTAGTATGTCAAAAAGCAGTGTCAGATGAAGCTAACTTCAAGAGGCAATGACTCCTGTAGCGACTAGAAGTCTTGGTTGACTGAGTTCATGCTCCCCAAAAGTGTGTCAAAAGTTGTTCAATGTGTAATAGTATCTGCAGTCTCCATTGATGAGAGAGGATACACACATGAACAAACTGACAGAGAGCAGGAGGGAGAGAGGGAATCTGGACTGGGACGGGGAGGAGACAAGGGTGGAAGGGCAGCGGACCTTATCACTTAACAATTCCAGCATAAGACCTGCCTGTCGTCACGTCTCCCAGCACTGCCACTCATCAGCTGCATGTGTCTGTGAGCATAAAGCAAGCTTATAGCTCCGAGGTTTTTTCAACCAAACATCTTTAAAATGGTCCCAAACTAGAGATAAATAAACATAAAACTACTTATATTTGCACTTATTTAGTTCATATGTTCTTTTTTAAAATAAAAATGAAATAATTAACAGCTTTGTGCTGAAAGGCTTCTGTTTCAATCCATTTCATCATACAGGGAGAAGATGACAATAGTGATGAAGAGTGAAATAAAAAGAAATAAGGGTAACACTTTATTTTGATGGTCCATTTGAGTATTGGTAGACTGTCTACTTAATATCTGTTGATACTGCTGCTAAACAGATATTTAACTGACTATAAGATACATGTCAACTTACACTAACTCTAACCCTAACCCCAACCCTAACAGTCTACTTATAATCTAATGAGAATAAATTAACTTAAATTCAACAAATGGACCATCAAAATAAAGTGTGACCAAAATGGGATGTATGTTCTCAGAAAAATGTCGTGCTTTACCTAACATAACCTGTAACCCTAGTTTGGCTCTATTATTATGAGAAAGGGTGTGATATTTTTTTCATTTATATTTTACCTGAGACACTTAGTAACAAGTTAATGAGCTGGGCTACAGCAAATTATTATTATGAAATTGAATCTTACCATAATTAAAATGATTATTTTGGATGAGTAAACTGGTAAATTAGTAGGCTTTGATCTATTTTTCCAGTTTTGCAGTACGTTAAAACATTGTGTTATACAGATTCTAGCGGACAAATAAAACAAGCAATCATTTGTTTAATTTGTATAACAAATCAACTTTTTATAAATTTGCTGTTGCACAAATTACAATTGCACACACAAAAGTGGACAGAGGTAGAGAGATTTTTGTCATTTACCATTTAAATAACTTTATCATAACTTTACCATAAATAAAATTAACTTATTGATTGATTTATCATTCTTCCTAACATCTCCTTTTGTGAGTCATATAGATATGGAATAAGAGTGATATTTTTGGATAAACTATAAACTGTTTTGCTCACAAGCTGTAATATTTTCAAATGTCCCATAGTGTTACTGTTCAAACAGTACTGACCTGGATCAAGATTTCACCAAAACCAAATGTAATACAGGGAGTGCAGAATTATTAGGCAATTGAGTATTTTGACCACATCATCCTCTTTATGCGTGTTGTCTTACTCCAAGCTGTATAGGCTCGAAAGCCTACTACCAATTAGGCATATTAGGTGATGTGCATCTCTGTAATGAGAAGGGGTGTGGTCTAATGACATCAACACCCTATATCAGGTGTGCATAATTATTAGGCAACTTCCTTTCCTTTGGCAAAATGGGTCAAAAGAAGGACTTGACAGGCTCCGAAAAGTCAAAAATAGTGAGATATCTTGCAGAGGGATGCAGCACTCTTAAAATTGCCAAACTTTTGAAGCGTGATCATCGAACAATCAAGCGTTTCATTCAAAATAGTCAACAGGGTCGCAAGAAGCGTGTGGAAAAACAAAGGCGCAAAATAACTGCCCATGAACTGAGAAAAGTCAAGCGTGCAGCTGCCAAGATGCCACTTGCCACCAGTTTTGCCATATTTCAGAGCTGCAACATCACTGGAGTGCCCAAAAGCACAAAGTGTGCAATACTCAGAGACATGGCCAAGGTAAGAAAGGCTGAAAAACGACCACCACTGAACAAGACACACAAACTGAAACGTCAAGACTGGGCCAAGAAATATCTCAAGACTGATTTTTCTAAGGTTTTATGGACTGATGAAATGAGAGTGAGTCTTGATGGGCCCGTGGCTGGATCGGTAAAGGGCAGAGAGCTCCAGTCCGACTCAGACGCCAGCAAGGTGGAGGTGGACTACTGGTTTGGGCTGGTATCATCAAAGATGAGCTTGTGGGGCCTTTTCGGGTTGAGGATGGAGTCAAGCTCAACTCCCAGTCCTACTGCCAGTTTCTGGAAGACACCTTCTTCAAGCAGTGGTACAGGAAGAAGTCTGCATCCTTCAAGAAAAACATGATTTTCATGCAGGACAATGCTCCATCACACGCGTCCAAGTACTCCACAGCGTGGCTGGCAAGAAAGGGTCTAAAAGAAGAAAAACTAATGACATGACGTCCTTGTTCACCTGAGCTGAACCCCATAGAGAACCTGTGGTCCATCATCAAATGTGAGATTTACAAGGAGGGAAAACAGTACACCTCTCTGAACAGTGTCTGGGAGGCTGTGGTTGCTGCTGCACGCAATGTTGATGGTGAACAGATCAAAACACTGACAGAATCCATGGATGGCAGCCTTTTGAGTGTCCTTGCAAAGAAAGGTGGCTATATTGGTCACTGATTTGTTTTTGTTTTGTTTTTGAATGTCAGAAATGTATATTTTTGAATGTTGAGATGTTATATTGGTTTCACTGGTGAAAATAAATAATTGAAATGGGTATATATTTGTTTTTTGTTAAGATGCCTAATAATTATGCACAGTAATAGTCACCTGCACACACAGATATCCTCCTAAAACAGCTAAAACTAAAAACAAACTAAAAACTATTAACAAAAATATTCAGCTTTGATATTAATGAGTTTTTTGGGTTCATTGAGAACATGGTTGTTGTTCAATAATAAATTTAATCCTCAAAAATACAACTTGCCTAATAATTATGCACTCCCTGTATAGGTATAAAGAATATACCAGTCCCATTGCACATGGCACCAACTGTTTTTTGATGTTTTTGTAAAACTTTCTGACACTAAGTGAAGTTTATTTATAAACTAATTTCGAGAGGATCACGTGCTATGGTCGCTTGCTTGCAATCACTATCTGTTCATTAGCTACTACAGCAGGGGAGTTTTCGAGATCTACCTGAGCTCAAACTCCCCTCTCGCCTTGCAAATGGGAGGGAGCCCTTGGCTCGAGGATCTTATGAGCTCAGGGCTCTCTCCCGGGACAGCATGCCAAACAAGCTTTATAATCAATCATCAGCTAAGTGTGAACTCTTGAAACTGGATTTAAATCTGTTGATATTTTTGTTCACTAAGTCTTCACATATCTTTTCTATTTTTATAGTACAACTTGCGAAAGCACATGATTCCCAGGGAATGCATGAACTAATGTGGTGTATAAGTTGTAATTTGCTTTGGATAAAAGTGATTTGAATGCATAAACAATTAAAAGCAAAATAACTTGTGACTGGTCACTGTACATTTCGGTCAGATGGTCTCTTCTGGTCTAAATGGGAACTTGTTGGCCAGAATAAACTGCAATAATAACCAGACTTTTGCCTGCAAGTCAGAAGGTTTTCCATGCTTACGCAACTGCTTTACATTCTATTTTTCTAATACTCCTCCTCTCCTATCCACAAAACCGTCTTGTAATTGCTGTTATAAGACATAAAAAGTGCTGTTTTGATGTGACTGTCTCTCATTTCAAACCCTCTTTTTATCTTCTTGCAGGCAGCTGTGCCTTATTCATCGAAGATCCCTCTCCACACAGCCCTTTGTGCGTCTTCCAGAGGAACTACTCTCCACTTTCTCCTCCCGTTCCCTGTCTCCTACTCTTTTCTCTCACTATATCGGCCCGCTGTCCTGGCCTCAACTTTCTTTGCACACGAACTCTCCCCTTTCAAAAACAACTGCGAAAGCAGCCAAAAACACAGAGGGAGACAGAGCACTGTACAATGACCATCTCTCCAAACTGCATTGCTCCAGCACAGACACACATCATGTGCTTCGGGGAGAAGATGCATGTTTGTTTTTCCTCCATGTTTGTATATGTGTGTGTGTGCAGAGGTCAGATGCTGACAGTTGCCAAGAATGAACAGCACTTGTTTGTGTCCAACGTCACATGTGCATTCAGAGAATACACCTCATGTGTGCTGTATGAATGCTTCACTCATCTTGTCATGACCTGTGGCGTTCCTCTGTCCACACGCTGGAATTTCTATCTCTCTCTGTATTCCTGCTGGGATCTGGATGGCGCTTTGCCCCGGTAGAGAAAGTGGAATGCGGAACGCCCCCCCCCTCCCCCTGCTTGTATCAGGCCATAGGGAGTGCAAGACCAAGTTAAAGATGTTGCTCAACACGCGGGTCTTATATAGCTCCCAGCTGCGTGGAGCTGGCCTTCTCCTTGGTGCTCAAGAGGCCTGGAATGTTTGGAGTGCAAGCAGTCTGGAAAGCTCAAGTCACCAACAACAATCTCTTGGAGATGGAGTCCAGAGAGAGAAAGAATGAGAGAGGGAGAGAGAGAAAGACAGAAAGAGAGGGCGGTAACGTTCCACAGCCTGCCTCACCCAAAAAAAAACAGTGGTTTAAGTTCCATGATAGATAACAAATGGCTGGAAAAACATACAATTGTGTTTCTTAACAGTCTTTAACTGCCGGTAATCATGCATTTACTGCTCCCATTGTTTGTCAGGATTGTATTATCCAAACAATAAGGTTACAGCCTCAAAAGATATTAATCAGAGTTTGTCATTAACTCAGTCACAGATATCCATCACAGCATAAGTTATTGATTAATCTGCAAATCAAAGTGAAATTACAAATCTATTACTTGTCTTATTATTTGTGGAATGCACACAGTTTATGGGTGTTTCCCCGCAATAGCTATCGGTATTAGTAATTTTTCATGTGTTTATCCTTTTCTTTGAATACTTTGATTCATTATTAAAACAGCCTTTAGGGTGTGGTGTAGATTGTAACCGGACAGTCAGTGTTTACTCAGCTGGGTGAATGCCTCAAAATTTATGTGAAGAAATGTGGAAGCAATATAAATTCACTACAAAGTGCCACGCACATCAATCTGGACAGGAAGGACTGAGATTTCTTTAACTGTAAATGTGTATGTTTGTCTTCTAGTGCAGGACTTTTAGCTTTTACATTTACAGGCACTTAAAGCTACTCTTAAAGTACCCATGGACATAAAGTATTAATAAAGCTAAATGTTTTCTTTTTTTAATATCTTAAAATTAAAAAACATTAACTCATGACCCACTGACCCCATTAAGTACCCTTAGGCACCCCTAGTTGGTGTAGTGTAATCCTCAGCCCATATAGATTACACAAGTGACACAGACTTGTGTGCTGGTTGACAAAACAAACACTGGCTGTATCTCAAAACTTGCTGAGCTGCTCATATATAGAGAGTATTCGGTGATATCATGCATGCCAGCAATATTTTTGACAAGAAGTTACTGCAAAAAGACATTGGTATTGTAGTGTTTGCTTGCATGTCATTAATTTTATTAATATTTATTTTAATTTCTTTCTTTTTTTTTTTTTTTTACTTTGAAACACTTTGATTTCATTGAAATCAATGAATCTGGAACTTTAGTAAAACATTTAAGAAGGCTGCACTGTATCAAAGCGAATCTCTGCTCTTCAATGCACGTTTAAAAACACAAAACCACTCACAGAATACAAATAAAAAGAAAAATGAACGCGACCAAAATACTAAATCATATTTCAAACGAAGTTTTGCCACTGTAAATAAAAGTCCTGCTTACCTTTAGTGTGATTTCGCTTCGTGTATCTTTCGGGTTCCGCCGCGCGCGCTTCAATAAAGTGCTCGCTGTCTTCTACTTACAAAAACAATACAGTTTTGAGTCCTTCTTCCATACAGATAAAAGAAAAATGAGTTAGTCATTGAGCAGGGACTGGCCAAAACTCGGGGAAGGACAGCAGATGCAGACCGCCAGTTCTGGGATCCTGCGAGGACGGACTTCGTGTGTGAGTCTCTTCCTAAACTGACCAGACGAAGTGTGAGCTCGCGTGGTGCTGATGCGAGTTTCTGTCTCGCCCTTTTGATTCTGTCACGCCTTTAAAATCAGATTGGCACAATTCTCTCTCTACTTTGCCGCAACTCTGTAGGAATGCACTTCGGGGTATCCAGACAGAGCAGCGTTTAGCACAAACACAAAAAAAATATGACCAGCTGCTCTAATTTGGGTTGAAATAAATCGCCTGAATCAAAAAGTCGCCGTGAGGACATCAAGGAATGCAACTTTTTATTATTATTCAGTCCCCAAAACGTGTCAAAGTTGTCTACGGGCGGTGAAAAAAACTACATGCCTGCGATTCCTTTGTCTTCCCAAAATCCCATCCTCCCATCTCGTAACATGTAAACTGGCCCTGTCTGTCACGGTCGCGTGCTCACCGTATTGCCTCCCTCTGCAGCTAAAGCCCGACTGTGTCTCTCTCTGGCTGCTGTCATATGCTGTCCACTTGCTGTCCTGTCAAGTCCACTGCCGAACGCCAGTGCCTATTACCAGCGTGACGACACTGACACTACGGCGCCACTCCCATCCATTCATAAAGTGGAGCGCGCGCGCGGCAGATTCTGCCTACAGTCCACGGAGCGCGTGTTTGCTCACCGCTCGAAGGCTGTTATTGTGCAAGTAATGGGACGTGGTGTGGGCAAACGGTCGTTTGCTAGCACTGCCATAGTGTGTTCTAAACATAGATAGGAATAGTTCGTTCACAGGACTGAAATGATATTGGTGTTGTGCAAGTTACATAACTTGAATACATTTCAGATTACTTGGTAGACTACAGTTAATTAAAAGTAGCTAATCCCTTACCTTACGATATTACTCTCAGAATTGCAATGCGGTACATCCTTTATTACTTTTAAGTTACTTTAATTACAGACCAGGACTTGTAATGTGAGATTTTTAAATAAATATATACAATGAAAAAAATGCTAGAACAGGATTATATATTTTATATTAGTGCTCACCAAATATGAGTATACCCCTCACTAATCTTTCTTTTAATTCATATTTTGAATAGGAAGCTATACAGTAATATATGTGTGAATATACATTAGATTAGTCAGTACTGAAGCCAAATCTAGAGCTTATCTCCAGAAAAAAATTTGTTGAAATTTTGTAGGTTGTAATTTCTTTTTTGTTGCAACATTTAGCTTGAATTTAATTGTGTTATCTTTCAATTTCTAAATTTGTTTGGTGACTAAAATATTATTTTAATAAATATATCTGTTTAATAAATCTGTTTTGTTTAAATGCACTAAAATACATCACTGAGAAATGTATAAAAATATTCAGTTTCAAAATAGGGTGTACTCAGTTGTGCTGAGCACTGTTTCTATCTATATATCTATCTATCTATCTATCTATCTATCTATCTATCTATCTATCTATCTATCTATCTATCTATCTATCTATCTATCTATCTATCTATCTATCTATCTATCTATCTATCTATCTATCTATCTATCTATCTATCTATCTATCTATCTATCTGTCTGTCTGTCTGTCTATCTGTCTGTCTGTCTGTCTGTCTGTCTGTCTGTCTGTCTTTATCATAAGTGCCAATTTGTAGACACTGAGATTTATATGTTATCTGAAAACTAAATAAATAAGCTTTATTTGTGTATTTAAAAATTTAAAAACTGAGAAAATCGTGTGCAAATAAAGTTCTTATTTAGCAATGCATATTACTGTTCAAAAATTCAGTTTTTATATGAAGAGTTCAGATGCAAAAACCTCTGCTGTCTGAAATTTCAGTCGAAAATGAACATTTTTCTCAGCCTCCTTTGTTTATGTTGAGTTGTTTTACTTTAAAGGTCATAAAAGTGAAATTACTGAACTTACACAGGAACCTGATAAAAATTCTCATTTTAGAAGAAAATTTCAGATATCATTAAGAGGTTTTCATATATTTATGGAAGTAAGTTTTCAATGTCTTCAGGCAAAATATTAACATTCTACTGATTTTTGGCATAAAAGAGAAATCAAAAATTTTGACTAAATTCACTGTATTTTTGGATATTCCCACAAATATGCAACATAAGACCTTTGTGGGCAGGGTCATGTATACAGTGTGTGCCTCCACATTTTTCCATGCTGTTGTGTTGAGCACAGTTGCTGACTGATCTGGAACATTCATTTTACTTTCGGGAAAGATTTCGAACCATAACAAAATGTTGTACTTATATTTACTATTTCATATAGGAACGTGTCTAGAACAATACTCATGTCAGACACAGTATTTCACAGAGAGGGGTCTGAATTCAGACCTGGTGCAGTTGCAATCTGAGCTGAATGCAAGGCTTTTTAATGGGCTCAGCTAACCCCACCCCTAACCCTACCCCTCAAAGCGACGTCACTAGCTCTATTGAATGCATTGTGTCTGACATTGCATCTCTAAGATATGCAATCTCAGCTTTCATCGTAAAGGCTGCATCCAGATACTATTGATTTCACACACACAATATGCATTTTTATCATTATTTTCTTACTCACACTTGCTTGTGAAAGCAGGTGCTCGAGCATGAGCAGTAGTTTGTACTACCACCGCCGCTGCCTCTGCCCACCACTGAAACCACTTGTGTTTTTCTCTCACTTCAGCTTATTCCCTGTTTCTGTAAGGGCCATCACAGCAGAATGAACCACCAATTATCTGGCATATTTTTTACCTGCAAATACCCTTCCTGCCACAACCCAACGCTTAAAGCACAACTCCCAGTGCTAGAAAACACCCACACACTCTCCCATTCACACACTACAGCCAATGTTTATCAAATTCACCTATCATGTCTTTAGACAATGTGGGAAATGGAGCATATGGGGAAAACATGCAACTTTCACACAGAAAGGCCTCCTGGATTTAAAACTACAACATTTTTGCTGTGTCATTTATTTAGCCACAGTATACCACTCGCACATTTTTCGATAGGGGTCTGGATGCAGACCTGGTGCAGTGCAATCTGAGCTGCATCCAATGCTTTTTAATGCGCTCACCTAACCCCACCCCTAACCCTACTCATCACAGGGACGTCACTCACTCCATTGAGTGCATTGTGTCTGACATTGCATCGCTGAGTGATGCAATCTCAGCTTGCATCATAAAGGCTGCATCCAGATACTATTGCATTTTTCTGCGTTCCACATTTTTCCCAATAAAAATGAACTATTTGTGACCATAGACGTGTCTATGGAAGAAACTGCAGCATCCTAAACGGGGTGTTAGGAGAACGTTTTCCTCATGCACATGATCTGCATCTGAAGTGACAACAGCCAAGCTGAAAAACAGTCATGCATCACGAGAGCACTCCGTGACCCCCTTAAAACATTTGAGTGACCTACCAGTTGAGAAGCATTAGCTCATATAAGGTGGACATGATTTCTGTCCTGAACATAATAAGTCGTGTCAGATGTGAGAATTACAACTCCTATGATTCCATACTTAGTCAGTGTCAATAAACTACGCCTTTGTTTGGTATCACTAGTTAGGGAAAAAAAGTAATTATTTACTGTAATGCATTGTTTTTCGAATGAGTTAGCCTACTCCCAACACTGTTAATAATACATCTAAATATTACTGAGTTTATTTCTGTATAATCACTGCCTGTAAAATAATGCCTGAATATAAATAGAAAGGGTGCAAAAGCAAAATAAACAGAGTAAATGTAAATATTGAAATTATAAATATAATTGTTATTTGCAAAATAAAAAAAAAATAGGCTGAACAAAACATTGCAAAATATATGAAGACTACAACAGAGAATAAAATTATTTACAAATGTCTTTTCTAAAGCTCCAGGGATTTTAGTTGCATCTGTAACATTGATAAATATGAAATGAAATATATATATATAAAAAAATAAAGCTATATATTAAAACTATAAAGTTAATCAGTCAAACCCTACCCAGCGTTGCTCTTTTTGCTGAAAGGGATAGCTTTCCCAAAACTAAAAATTCTGTCATCAGTTTTTACTATCAATTAGTCAATAGTTACCGTACAGGTTTCCAGATTTATTTAGAATTTCTTCTTTTGTGTTAAAGACAAGAAATTCTGAAGAGATCTGGAAACCTGCATTGTAAATATTGACTTTTATAGTTTTGTTCCATAGTATTTGTTTGTTTTCCATATTATAAAAGTCAATTGTTCAAAATTCTAATTCAAATTGGAGAACATTTTGTTAAAACACAGTAAGACTTTAAGAAGCCTCATGAAGACAAAAACAATTCCTACAGACACAGCTGATGGCTGTATGTGTCTTATCAAAAAACCTTATATCATCAGGGAGAATTAAATGATGGCCACATGGTTGCCTTCAGGCAGCGCCGTGGCGCAGTGGGTATCGCTGTCGTCTCACAGCAAAAAGGTAGCTGGTTTGAGCCATGGCTAGGTCAGTTGGCGTTTCTGTGTGGAGCTTGCATGTTCTCCTCCGGGTGCTCCGGTTTCCCCCACAAGTCCAAAGACATGCTGTATAGGTGAATTTGGTCAGCTAAATTGGCAGTAGTGTATGTGTGGGTGTGAATGTAAGCGTGTATGGGTGTTTCTCAGTTCTGGGTTGCAGCTGGAAGGGCATCCGCTGCGTTAAACACATGCTGAATAAGTTGGCAGTTCATTGCACTGTGGTGACCCCAGATTAATAAAGATGACAAGATGACCTGATGGAAGGAGAAAAGGTGCAGAACAACACTAGACCAGCAAGGCCTTCATGTTGGGACACCTACAGCACTCTGGACCACAAAGAAACATTTTTTGGCGATACCTTTGATGTTCTGGAAGAATATTTCATGGATTTACTGTATGAGACCAGACTGGAGCTATTTGGATCTGTAGATCAGCGGTATGCCTTGAGGTGGAACGAAATAAATAAATAAAAAGGAAAGGAACAGAAAACATCTCCAAAACTTGTTATACAGTTGAAGTCAGAATTATTAGCCCTCCTTTGAATTATAATTTTTTTTTTATATTTCCTAAATGATGTTTAACAGAGCAAGGACATTTTCACAGTATGTCTGATAATATTTTTCCTTCTGGAGAAAGTATTATTTGTTTTATTTCGGCTAGAATAAAAGCAGTTTTTAATTTTTTAATAAAATTTTAAGGTCAAAATAATTAGCCCCTTTAAGCTATATATTTTTCGATAGTCTACAGAACAAACCATCGTTATACAATAACTTGCCTAATTCCCCTAACCTGCCTAGTTAACCTAATTAACCTAAGCATTTAAATGTCACTTTAAGCTGTATAGAAGTGTCTTGATAATATCTAGTCAAATATTATTTACTGTCATCATGGCAAAGATAAAATAAATCAGTTATTAGAAATGAGTTATTAAAACTATTATGTTTAGAAATGTGTTGAAAAAAATATTCTCTCTGTTAAACAGAAATTGGGGAAAAATAAACAGGGGGGCTAATAATTCAGGGGGTTTAATAATTTTGACTTCAAATGTATGCTTTGCTGCTGCAGGAAGTGGAAATAAAATTCAACCAAAACTGACAATTCTGGCATAAATTACTCACCCTTTCTTTCTTCTGTTGACCACAAAAGAAAATTTAAAGAAGAATTCTGGACAATTGACTTTTATAGTATTTGTTTTTCCTAGTATGAATGTCAATAGCTACAGGTTTTTATCTTTCTTCAAAATATCTTCTTTTGTGTTCAACATAATAAAGAGACTAATATGGGGTTGGAAGTGGGAGTAAATGTCAGATAAATGGGTGAACTATCCTTTTTAACCATATGCAGGACATCATGGATTCTTTGAAGTATCAGGCCATAATGGTGAAGAGTGTGATGCTTACTGGATGGTTAAGGGGTCATTCTGGAATGTTTATGAGTGGCCTGTTCAGTCTCCAGGTTTAAATCTCATTTTAAAAAATAATTAATGAGACTGGAAGAAAGCAGTGGCAATGTGCAAACTTTTTTATGTGAAAACTGAGCCATGATTCTAGTAAAGAGGGAACAGAAGCTTGTAATCACTTACAGGCAACATTTATTCAATTTTATTAAGCGTGTTCATCTGTGCCGTTGGTTCACTTCTGTGTGGATAGCTCTGCTGGACTTGTCGGAGTGCTTCACATATGGCCTACATCAGAGATACGCACGCAGCTCCATCTCATTTCAAACACACCTGGGGCACATTCAGCAGGGTTTGTTATTCTAGAACATTCGGCAAATTCAGAGAACAGGCTCCCGCATGAGACTGAGAATGATCCATTCTTAAGCAAAACTGAAACTTAAATAAACACTCTTAGGAAATTGATATTAAAATGCTAGCTGTGGTTTATGTATGTATGAGTAAATGTGATTAAAATTAGGAAACCTCTTTCTTTACATTTAGATTTGATACTGACCAAAAAGTTACTTTATTAATTTTTTAAGGGATAATGTACCAAAAATGAAAACCTGGTGTTCAAATACCCTCAGTTAATGCAATAGTTTTAGCTGAAACTGTAGTTCTTGGTGCATGAAATGCAAGTCAACCACTTAAGAATAAAAAACACACATACAAGCAAAACAAATGTACTGCCAGTGGCTCTTGATGATACAGTCTTATGAAGTGAAACAACCAGTCTGATCAAGAAACTGACTGCATTTGACTCTCAAAGTGCTGTTGACTTTTTATGAATAAACAAGAGCCAAAGTTTCTGCTCAATCATGCTTGTATTGTACTGAAAAAAAAACCCTACTGAACATCTTAGGATGGCCTGAGTGTTAGTATATGATAAAATGGCAAATGATCATTATTTGGTTGAATGACCCCGTTAGGAATAAATAATTATGCTAAACATGATCACATCAGAAAGTTCGAAACTTTTCGAAACTTGAAAAAAAATTATACTAAAAATCTTTAGGGGCAACCCAGTGGCGCAGTGGGTAGTGCTGTTGCCTCACAGCAAGAACGTCGCTGAGTCGCAGGTTCGAACCTCGGCTGGGCTGGGTCAGTTGGCGTTTCTGTGTGGAGTTTGCATGTTCTCCCTGGGTTCGCGTGGGTTTCCTCCGGGTGCTCCGGTTTCCCCCACAGTCCAAAGACATGCAGTACAGGTGAATTGGGTAAGCTAAATTGTCCATAGTGTATGAGTGTGAATGTGTGTGTGGAAGTTCCCAGAGATGGGTTGCGGCTGGAAGTGCTGGATAAGTTGGCGGTTCATTCCGCTGTGGCGACCCCGCAAGGGACAAAGCCGACAAGAAAATGAATGAATGAATGAATAAAAATCTTTAACAGATTGTATGTCAAGCCACTGACAAAGCAGGATTTTCCCTTCTGTTTACAAAACAGTAGACTGTTCCATAATGAATGAGCTTCATTAGGTGATGGATGCTGTTTACTGTTCAGTGATCTTAGACCTTTCTGAGAAGTCACCCGATATCTCCTCTTCTTCTTAAGTAACCTTTAAGAATCCTTTGAGGTTTTTTTTTAATAATTATTTTGCACACAGGCTTTGCTGAGCTGGAATGACGGGTTAACAGTGTGGTAGGAACATATCAGGCTATTCCAGTCTAAGGCCCATGTATTATTAGTTAGGGCAGTTATTTGCAATTCACAAATGTAGCAGTGGATTCTAGCTGAACTTCCCTTAAAGAGACAGTTCAGCCAAAAATGACCATTCTTGGTGCTATTCCACACAATCTTCTAAAAATAACCAAATACATAAATAAATAAAATTTTGAATAGTTCAAATACTGAAAAATTATTATTGACTTCCATTTAACGGAAAACCTTTTTTTTTTTAATAATTCTTCTTTTATGTTCCACAGGAGAAAGAATACAGGACAACAATGTCTATTCATTTTAGGAAGTTTTTCACTTGTTTTGAAGAATGTTGGAAAATCATAGCCTTCCACTGTAGAAAAAAGAACACTTGGGAAATGGCTACCAGTTTCAACCATTCTTTAAATATTCAGTATATTCATATCCAGGTTTGAAATAATTAAATAGTGAATGATGACATTGTAATTTTTTTTGGTCAACAATGCCTTTAAATGACAAATTTTGTTCTATACACCCTGCATTTTTAAATTCTATTCTAATATATATATATATATATATATATATATATATATATATATATATATATATATATATATATATATATATATATATATATATATATATATATATATATATAGTTGAAACCAGAAGTTTACACACACTAAAAAAAAAGGAAAATAACCATTTAAAAACAAATGTCTGATGGTAAATCATACAAAACATTCACTATTTTGGGTCCGTTTGGATTACCTAAATCCAATATTTGCTAAATGCCATAATAATGAGAATTTTTTTTTTGAATTTTTTATTAATTTCTAGACAGTCAAAAGTTTACATACATTTCCTTGGTATTTCTTTTAGCTTTGCTTTTAAACTGTATAACTTTGGTCAAATGTTTTGGGTATCCTTCCACAAGCTTCTCACAATAGCAACACAGGCTCATTCTGAAAACGTAGTCCCGTGGACGTTTTTGGAAACCGCGACATACGTCCCGGGGGGTACGTTTGGCTACATTTCATTTTTTAAACCAACGCTACGGAGAGGTATGACACTATTCTTTTTGGTGCTTACCGGCTGTGGAGGCCTTTCCCGCCACAACCAGACTTGAGACGCAGAGAGGAGTTGACCACGACGACGACAACCGGGTTCGAGTCCGGGGAAGATCGGTTCCAGAAATCAGGTAAGACAAAAACAGATTCCAAAAAAAAAAAATTTACGAGTGAACAACAGGCTGAGAATGTGGTCAAATCCGAAAACGTGGTAAAAATCAGACGAGTGCTTTTCTTTTTCTGGACGGCTTTTGTAAACTGTTGGTTGGGTTTAGGGAAGTATGTGGGTGGGCGGGTCAATCGGTAAAATTGGTTGGGTTTAGGGAAGGAGAAGGGTGGGTCAGTCGATTGGCCTGTTGCCCAGTCAATCATTCAGTCAGACAGATAGACGGTAGGTCCACAGCGGCCTCTGGTGGGTTTACGTGAGAACAACGCGGGCGCGAACAGCACTCGCGAGATACATTTGATATAGGAAAAAGCACACACAGCGGTCTCTCGCGGATTCCCAAAAAAAAAACCTGCAAAAATATGTACCTCCCGGGACGTATGTTGCGGTCTCCAGAAACGTTCACGGAACTACGTTTTCAGAATGAGCCTGGGTTGCACAATAGTTTGCAGGAATTTTGGCCCGTTCCTCCTGACAGAATTGGTGTAACTGAGTCAGATGTGTTGGCTGTCTTGCTCGCACATGCTTTTTCAACTCAAATTTCAACCCACAAATTTTCTATAGGATTGAGTGCAGGGCTTTGTGATGGCCACTCCAAAGCATTCACTCTGTTGTCCTTAATGGTCTGGCCATTCTCCTCTGACCTCTGGAATCAACAAGGCATTTGTGCCCACAGAACTGCTGCCCACTGGATATTTTCTCTTTTTCAGACCATTCTCTGTAAACCCTAGCGATGGTTGTGCTTGAAAATGGCAGTAGATCAGCAGTTTCTGAAATATTCAGACCAGCCCGCCTGGCACCAACAACCATGCCACGTTCAAAGTCACTTAAATCACCTTTCTTCCCCATTCCGACGCTTGGTTTGAACTGCAGCAGATCGTCTTGACCATGTCTACATGCCTAAATGCATTGAGTTGCTGCCAAGTGATTGGCTGATTAGAAATGTGCGTTAACAAGCAGTTGTACCTAATAAAGTGGCCGGTGAGTGTGTATGTGTGTGTGTGTATATATATATATATATATATATATATATATATAATACATATAATACAATACAATACAATGTATAATAATATATATAATACAAGACTGTACAGTGGTTGTAATGTGTACTTCATCTTTGTTGAACAAATAAATAAATACAAAGATTTTAGCTGCAAAAATCATCTGTAAGTGCCATCTGAAATTTTGCTCTAAAATGAGCAATTTTCTAAGAATCCTATGTTTACGTTCAGTCATTTCACTTTAAAGGCCATAAAACTGAAATTACTGAACCTACGTACACACAGAAGAAAAATGTTAATTTAGGAACAAAATTCCAGAGGTTTTGCATTTGAACTCTTCATATATGTTTTTTTTTATCAGCGTCGGAAATAAAATGACCACAGTATATTTTCCAAAAGTTGATGTTATTTTCACCCACTGGTGTGAGCTTGGTATGATTGGAGTTAGGACAAACCTACTGTATATAGACCAGGAAGTATTTTCGGGTGGGGCTATTTAAAATACCAGTCGCTGTCCAAACTCAGTGACCCAGTTTATTTAACCTTGTGGCAATTGGCGATTTCACCAGGGTTTTCAGACATCCTGGGATCTGTTCCAAGAAAAAAGCTCCCTCATGCTTGCCACTCTGCTCCACAAAGTGCTATCTGAAGTAGGCCAGTAGGATGTGTCCAGACTCGTCCCTCTCATGAAGAGTCCCTGGAGCATTTGAAAAATCATATTATCTAGAAATAATTACGTTTTGTCCCCAGCTCATGGGTTCTTCACAGTCAGATGACGCTTTCAGTGTTTCATAAATCTACATGTCATACCCTAAAGAAGTTTATTCAAGTGTTTGTTCGTATACTTCTGAAAACTGAAAATAAGACAATGATCTTTCAATCTAATTCTTATGTTCTTCTCAGAAATATATTTAATGTATATACTTGACTTTCATATAGAGAGAAAAGTTTTTACTTGCCATATACATGTACTTGAACTTTTGACTGAGATATACGTACTGTACTGAAGAGTATAATGAAGTATTCTTACTACACTACTATTCTAGTTGTTTTTGCTTTTTTAAGCAGCTTCCAAGTTATACATACTACCATGTAAAGACAAAAGAAGCATTTAGTAAAATGTTGATGATAAAGGCATAGCTCATTCAAAAGTGAAAATGTACTTACTACCGACCCTCAAGTGGCTCCAGACCTTCATTAATTTCTTTCTTCCATTAAACACAAAAGATGATATTTTGAAGAAAGCCGAAAACGTGTAGCTAATAAATTCTAGCAGGAAAAACAAATACTATGGATATCAGTGGTTACAGGTTTTTAGCTTTCTTCAAAATATCTTCTTTTGTGTTCAACAAAAATAAATAAATAAATAGATAAATAAATAAATAAATGAATGAATAAAGGTTTAAAACAATTGAGTAATTGATGACAAAATTTTGCGGTGAACTATTTCTTTAAGTTCACTTAAATAAATATACAGTAATACTTGTATCCTCCATATTTCATCATGGTCCATAGGTATTTTTATTATTATTATTATTATTATTATTGGTTCTCAAAGGGATGGTAACCATTGGTTTCTGATTATAACCTGCTTTATAACGTTTTTAAAAACCTAACCCCCTAGGTAAACTTAAGTAATGTTTTTACTTTAAACCGGCAGTTTTCATGTCATGTGACCACATGAAAATAGGTACTGTTTGTGTGCTTTCAGTTTTTATGTATTTCTATGAGTTTTATAGCCATACTGAAAGAATCAGCAGATAGTTTACCTCGTTATTTAAAATTAAACAACTAGCAAGACTAACAATGTATATATTTATTATAGTTAAGTCCAAAGTAAAACTTTACTTGGATTTTAATTTTAAGTCGAACCAAAGATCTAAATTAATTCATTTATAATCTATAAAAACAACATTTCACCTTTGAGGTTATGTATTTTTTTTTTCATAGGGCAAAATAAATATTTTGTTTAAGATTAAAATACATTCATTTTTAACCAAATTAAAACTGTAATTTCAGGGTAGTTTATATATTTAGCTGTAACAAACAGCTAAATACAGTATTTTTAGGTTGGTCCAAAGCAAGATTATACTTTGATCTAAGGTTAAAACAGAGTTTTTTAAAGTAAAAAAGATATTTAAGGTGTCCATATTAAACAACTGTTTTATTTGTTTATTAATAAATGTAATTTATTTATGCAAAACATGCATTTTTGATTTAGATTAAATTATCTTATTGTTTAAACCAAGGTTAAATTTTACTTTGAGAAAAAGAATAGCTGTAACAAACTTCAGTCATTTTTTAAAAGTTGGTTCAAAGTGTTTTTTTGTTTGTTTGTTTTTTTTTTCAATGAGGGTGAGTAGGGGTGTAAGGGATGGTCAACAATATAAATATAAATATAGTTACAAAATAATCAAAGTACAATAAGTGCATTGTAGCTAAATATTAATTTAAATATAATTAAGGCCACTTAATATAACCAGCTAATTGTCATTTTGGTATATATTATTCCATTAATAAAAGAGATGCATAGTTGTTTTTTGTAATTGATAGCAATTATGAAACTAAACAATTAATCCAAACACAAGCACAATTTGAACTTTTTTGGGGCAGCCTACAACACAACAACAACAAGCGGTTGCTGATTCCCCTGGGTTTTTATTCCAAAGTGTCTTTCCCAGCAGTTTTTCTTATTCTACCCGACACTATTGATGTACCCATGGGCACAATGGAGAATAAAGGTGGCTCCAGTGCAGTCCACTGCCTCTCTCCCATCTCCCGGGGGGGAAAGTGCTGATCATTGGGTCGGAAAGACCTTGCGTAGGCTGATTCTAACAAAGCCAATCCTGGCCAATGCCACAGACACATGAAAGACTAGGGGTTAAGCCCGGCCAGATCAATTTCTCTCAGCAACTCTCTGTGTCCCTGGCACTGAACAGACAGAGCCCACAATGGCTTGTTTTCTGTGGCATAGAGCCGTGCCATTCTCCTCACTGATCCACTTTACAAAAGCCCATTACAGAGGTGCCAATTGAGCTCGAACAATCACCCACAAAAGCTGTTATTTACATAGATTCTGTCCCCAGGCCCAACCCCTCCGCTGAAAAAAAAAACTGTCCAGTTGTGGGTTATTCAGCTCTCCTCACTCCGGGCATCACTTCTGGGTCCAATCGCAGACCAACAGTCCACAACATTGAGCTGCAAATGCATGGATGTTTTTGCAGGAATGAATATGTGAGCTAATAAATAATTAGCATGTTATAGAAGTATTCAAAATAATGAATGAAAATAACACAATAATTAAATAAATAACAAGCTTTTTATTTGAGTTATTTTATTACAAATATATTTCATGTAATAAATAACATTCATTCATTCATATTCTTTTCAGCTTAGTCCCTTTATTAATCAGGGGTCGCCACAGCGGAATGAACTGCCAACTTATCCAGCATATGTTTTACGCAGTGGATGCCCTTCCAGCCGCAACCCAGTACTGGGAAACACTCAAACACTCTCATTCACAGTCATACACTACGGCCAGTTTAGCTCATTCAATTCACCTATACAGCATCTTTGGACTTGTGGGGGAAACTGAAGCACCCAGAGGAATCCCATGTGAACACTGGGAGAACATGCAAACTCCACACAGAAATGCCAACTGACCCAGCCAGGACTCAAACCAGCAACCTTCTTGCTGTGAGGCAACAGTGCTACCCACTGAGCCACCATGTCGCCCCGAAACAAATGACATATTTTATCATAAATAAAAATACTACAAAGATATAAAAATAAAATAAGCAATTATGGAAGCTAAAAATCTGAAAGTTATATAATTACATGCGTATTTATGTGAGTTAGTTAATTTCAGTAGAGCATATAAACAAATAATTCAAATAATGTGTTTAAGATATATGTAAACAACATTTGTTTTCATATTTTCAATTTCTAAATGAATAAGTATTTAATTAAAAGTTTTCTTCAAATCACAGCCGAAATTTAAAAACAAAATAGCTAAAAAGCATATTCCTATTCCTGAACCTGGGGAAAACTGTGTCACTAAAGCCCATCGCACATCTCAGTTGGATATCAGGTGTTACTCAGGCTGAGCTGAACTGAGGATTCAGGTTTTGTGGGCAGATCATCCACACACCTGCTCTCTGCCAGCCTCTCTAAACCCAGCATGATAAGACGCTCGAATCTGGGCTGGGCCACGTTGCCCAACTGTACCCGCCACATGCCCATCCTCAGCATGGCTCACCGTCGAGAGCTATGAATAGAAACTTAGCGAATGACAGATAAGCGGTCGACTTTGGCACATGTCACACTGCTGGCAACGTCACACCTCCGAGCGCCACTTTGGGGTCGCCATGGAAACAGGGACGGGTACATCTTCATATCATGCCTACTCAGGATTATCAACACTTCACGTGTATTTTCTGACCTCTGTAATTGGGGAGAGGCTTCCTTTCTAGTGTGAGGGTCAGAGTTTGTGCCCGCTCACTGGCTCAAAAAATTCTGTCCCCTGAGAAAGTGTTTTTTCCAAATTTTCACAATTTACGAATGCATGCTGTCCTTTATTGCACTTTCATACTTTATCTTCCTTGATGAGAGACTGTAAAAGTGTTGTAAGTTTTTGACTCTTCTAAAGCATAAAAATACCATAATATTCATTTATTCATTCGTTTACCTTCGGCTTAGTTCCTTTATTCATCAGAGGTCGCCATGCACAGCAGAATGAACCACCATCTTAAGCCAACATATGTTTTACACAGTGGATGCCCTTCCAGCTGCCACCCAGTACATGGCTCGTAGCCAGCCTATTGAAAGGGGTGGTTCTTTTTTGCAGTACCTTATTTTCTAATCAATTATGCATTTTATAGTTCAACATTTTAAGAACTAATCTTTGCTGGATCAGCTTGTCGGATGGTGATCATAACCACACTTATTTGATGCACTAAAAATATTTCCCACAATTTTGTCAAAGTGGTCACCATTTTCACTATTTTACTATGAAGTATTTATTTATTAATTTGGATTTAAACTGTGAGTTCATCCAGTTTTATATATATTCTTATAAGATTAGCATTTAAAACAAATGAATACAGAAATATGAAAAAAATACTTAATTTTAAATACAAATTTATGAATCTGGCAAAAGCTGATTCAAAATAAAAACTGCTCATTCAACTTTCTTCAGTCAAAATTTGGCCACTTGAATAATTAAAAATTAAATTTGTCTTAATAATAATAATAATAATTCCTTACATTTATATAGCGCTTTTCTGGACACTCAAAGCGCTTTCCACATTGGGGGGGGGGGGGGGATCTCTTTGTCCACCACCAGTGTGCAGCATCCACCTGGATGATGCCACAGCAGCCATATTGCACCAGACATCACACCACACACCAGCTGATTGGTGGAGAGGAGACAGAGTGATGAAGCCAATTATGAGATGGGATGGTTAGAAGGCCATGATGAACAGAGGCCAGTGGGCAAATTTGGCCAGGATGCTGGGGTTAAACCGCTACTCTTTTTCGAAGATATTTAACAACCACAGAGAGTCAGGACCTTGGTTTAACGTCTCATCCGAAAGATGGCACCCACTGAGCAGTATAGAGGCCCCTTCACTATACTGGAGCATTAGGACCCACACAGGCGGCAGGTTGAGCCCCCCCTGCTGGCCTCACTAACACCACTTCCGGCAACAACCTAGCTTTCCCATGTGGTCTCCCATCCAGGTACTGACCGGGCGCAGCCTTGCTTAGCTTCAGTGGGCAACCATGTGAGAGTTGAAGAGAGCTAGCTGTCTTAAAGCCTTCTTCAATTCTATCAATGATGTTCACAATTTATGATGGCATAGCAGTCAAAAGTGGAATAAATGAGCTCATATAGAGGTCAAATTCCCTCCCGCAAACTCGCAGAAACGCCAACTAACCCAGCTGGGACTCGAACCAGCGACCTTCTTGCTGTGAGGCTAACCACTGAGTCACTGTGTTGGCACACTCCTTGTCGGAATGTCTGTTTTTATTTTTGTCTCTATAACCTGCCCACTGCCAGAATACACAATTATATTTCAGCACCCTGGGTTGCCTAGGTAGAAAACAGCATATTTCATTTCAGTTTTAAATACTGCCTTAATGTATAGTGGACCTCCATAGGACTGCAGCAGCCTCCAAACTGAGACACAAATTCAGAGTTATTAAAATCCACAAGAGGTGTTTTTTATTTAGCAAATAATATAAATATAACAAACCTAAACATCAGCTGAGCAGGTTACATTGTAACACAGCGTCAACATGCTACAACAATATTTGCAGAAAAAAGCAGTTTGTCTATCCTCATCAGATGCAGCACAACAGAGAAACTGAAATAGGCCTTTCAGAAGAGCAGGATAATGTTCTGCACTCCAGTGTAAAGTTAGGTTTAGAATCTAATTAATACATATTAAGTCTCTTTAACATTATTAAAGGTGACGCAGTGGCGCAGTAGGTAGTGCTGTCGCCTCACAGCAAGAAGGCCGCTGGTTCGAGCCTCGGCAGGGTCAGTTGATGTTTCTGTGTGGAGTTTGCATGTTCTCCCTGCGTTTGCGTGGGTTTCCCCCACAGTCCAAAGGTATGCGGTACAGGTGAATTGGGTAGGCTAAATTGTTTGAGTGTGAATGAGTGTGTGTGGATGTTTCCCAGAGATGGGTTGTGGCTGGAAGGGCATTCGCTGCGTAAAAATATGCTGGATAAGTTGGCGGTTCATTCCGCTGTGGTGACCCCAAATTAATAAAGGGACTAAACCGAAAAGAAAATGAATGAATGAATGAACATTATTAAAAGTACATGTACTGTACATTAATGTCCCTGAGCTCATAAGATCCTCGAGCCCGGGGCTCCCTCCCATTGCAAGGCGAGTTTGAGCTAAGGTAGATCTCGAGAACTCCCCAAAATGCCTTATATAGCTCGGGACAGCAGCCGCGTATTGAAGAACCCCCCAAAATGCAGATGGAACAATGTTATATCCGGCTGCTGAATATAATATTGATAGATCAGGAAAGAGAGGCTCCTGCGGGAGCAGAGAAAAGTAGACTCCTGCGGGAGTCAAAGTGGGGGCATGGGAGGGGCTGGATTGACCCCTGCGGGAGTAGAAGCTCGGATACACTCCTGCGGGAGTGAGAGCTGCGGTGGGTAGGCTCCTGCGGGAGTCGGGAAAGGTTTTGGGCAGTGAGGACTCCTGCATGAGAGGGTGTGAGTTGGGCCGGGGGGGGCATGAACTCCTGCGGGAGTTGAAGCTCGTTTTAGTCACTCCTGCGGGAGTTAGAGCTGGGGATTGAGGGCCTAAGCGGAAGAAAGAAAGTAGCGGAATAATGAACGCTGAAAGAAGACAGTTAGTGGTGAAAACTCGACGCTGAAAGAAGAAAATTAGTGGAGGAATTGAAGCTGCAGGGAGAGGGGATTAGTATGTAGTAGAGTAAGGATAAGGAGATAAGGGAAGAGATAGAAGAGGGGGTAAAAAGTAGCGAAAGCACTCAACGCTGTAAGGAAGTAAAGAAGGGGCATATAAGTGCCAGAAGGGAGATAGAGGAAGAGGCGAAGGATCTCGATGCCCGAAAAAAGAAAAGGAGACTATGTGTGAAATATATATGTATACATGTAAGGGCCGGGGAGGGACAGTGAATGACTCCTGTGGGAGTCGAAGCTCGGGGTAACTCCTGCGGGAGTCAGAGCTGAGGGGGGCATTTCTCCTGCTGGAGTCTGGGAAAGGGAGAGGGGCGGTGGAGACTACAGCAGGAGGTGGCCGGGGCGAGACTCCTGTGGGAGTCGAAGCTCGTTTTAGTCACTCCTGCGGGAGTTAGAGCTGGGGATTGAGGGCCTATGGGAAGAGATAAGAGTAGCGGGGTAACTCGCTGGAAAGGAGATAGAGAAAAAGGGGCGGAGGATCTCGACTCCGGAAGGAAGAAAAGGAGAAGGGATAACCATGTATGCACGCACATGCACACACGCATGCGTGCCCACGCACGTGCAAAAACACGCACGCAAATGCACATGTACATGCACATGCACACGCCCACACACACACACACACACACACACACACACACACACACACGTATGCATAAATACGCACACACATATATATATGCAAATATACACGTGTATACGCATTCCTAATGGCCAAGGGGACAGTGATGACTCCTGCGGGAGTCAAATCTCGGAGTAACCCCTGCGAGGGTGAGAGCCATGGAGGGGCGGGATCCAGTAAGAGTGGGGAGGAAGGAGGGGGCAGTGATGGCTCTTACTGGAAGCGTGACTGTGAAGGGGTGGCCGGGGATGGGCTTGGAATGACTCCTGCGGGAGTCGAAGCTCAGGTAAGACCTCTTTTCAGCTATTGGCTCAAAGGAGTGTCAATCAAAAAGGCCAGCGGCCATTTGTTGACCAGGATCACTAGTGTTATGACTGGAGACTGGAGAGTTTAGATTATAACAATTCATTTCATGAATGTTTATCAACGTATGAATATGCTGTGGACTAATGTTTTGCGGTTTGAATTCCCATGCAGACGAAATACTTCATGCTATTAGAATGATATGGATCTGTGGACAGGTGGGAGACTTGAGAGGTGAGTTCCTGGTGAAATGTTTAGTCTTTGTTGGAGAGTGGTTATTTTTGTGAGGCTTCCCTTTGAAGTGTGCTATGTACATTACCACGGGTGCATTGAATCGCTGGCGTCTTGGGAGTTTAGGTGGAGTTTGTAGACTGATCTTGCTAGAGAATTGGGTTGAAGACACAGCAGATGCGTTGGTTTTGATGTTGCTGTTGAAGTTGTTGTTGGATTTGTTGTTGGAGTTATAGTTGGAGAGTAGTTGTTTTTTGAAGTAGTAGTAGTTGTTGTTGTTGTTGTTGTTGTTGTAGCAGTAGCAGCAGTAGTAGCAGTAGCAGCTGATGCGAAGCAGAGCTGTCTTCAAAGCAAAGATAGCGGTGATACGTAACCCAGGGTATTTATAGTAGCTTAGGAATCGTCTGATTGGTGCATTGTGAATTGGATAATGCGGGTCCAGCCGCTAGCAATCATAAGCATGTGATCATCTCAAAATTAGTTTATAACTAAACTCCACATAAACAGAGCAGGAGTTTGGTTTGCATTGCCGGCAATAAGTCAGACTTGTTTTCAGTGCATGTTGGGCTCCGGCAGGGCTGCCCTTTGTCCCCAATTCTGTTCATAATTTTTATGGACAGAATTTCAAAGTGCAGCCTTGGGCTGGAGGGGCTCCGGTTCGGGGACCACAGAATTTCATCTCTGTTATGCGCAGACAATGTCATTCTTTTGGCTTCATTGAACATGGACCTTCAGCATGCACTGGGGCGGTTTGCTGCCAAGTGTGATGTGGCTGGGATGAGAATCAGGACCTCCAAGTCCAAGGCCATGGTGCTCCACAGGAAAAAGGTGGTTTGCCATCTCCAGATTGGAGGAAAGTCCTTACCCCAGGTGGAGGAGTTCAAGTATTTTGGGGTTTTGTTCACGAGTGAGGAAGGATGGAGCGTGAGATTGACAGGTGGATCGGTGCAGCGGCAGTAGTAATGCTGTCGATGTACCGGTCTGTTGTGGTTAAGAAGGAGCTGAGCCGAAAAGCAAAGCTCTCGATTTACCAGTCAATCTACGTTCCTACTCTCACCTATGGTCATGAGCTTTGGGTCATGACCGAAAGGACAAGATCTCGGATACAAGCGGCTGAAATGAGTTTCCTTCGCAGGGTGGCAGGGCACACCCTTATAGATAGGGTGAGGAGCTCTGTCACCCAGGAGGAGCTCGAAGTAGAGCCGCTGCTCCTCCACATCAAGAGAAGTTAGCTGAGGTGGTTCGGGCATCTGTTTCAGATGCCTCCTAGATGCCTACCTAGGGAGGTGTTCCAGGCATGTCCCACCGGGATGAGGCCTTAGGAAAGACCCAGGACATGCTGGAGGGACTATGTCTCTCGGCTGGCCTGGGAACACCTCGGGATCCCCCCGGAGGAGCTGGAGGAAGTAATTGGGGAGAGGAAAGTCTGGAGTTCTCTCTTAAGACTGCTGCCCCCGCAACCCAGCCCCAGATAAGCGGATGAAAATGACATGATATGACATGACATGACATGACATGACAAATAAATGACATCGCCCACAGATCAGGGGAAAATCGGTGCTCAGCAGTCTTTATGTGTGAACTATCGAACGACGTATCAAAGAGGCTCACTGACTCATTGTCGACACCTCGCAGACAAAAATCCAATATCTAGCATGATAAATATTGCAGACCAATCTGTCGACTCAACTCCATGTCAGATATAGGGATGAGTTGCAGCAAATGAGAAAGCAAGTGATGGGCTGAATGGTCGTTGTGTTCAGGAACTCAGCTGAAATGTCTGTGATCAGCCAGAATGGTCATCATCCTGTGTTTACTCGGACACAAGAGCATGTTAAATCTACAGCTATCAGCTGAACCTTGCAGATATACGTGCGGTCGATCCGCTGACACATCAGCTAATTGATGGTTTTCAAATGCCAGGGCTGATGGGTGGAAGAGTTGTTGTCAGATCATGTATTGTGTGACTCCCTTCTTAAGGATCATTTATGCAGTGTTGCGTAGTGTGAACGGCACAGTGATCAACTTGTCTTAATTAATAAATTATAAATTATTTAAGAAATAAAAAATATATAATTAATTATTAAAACTTAAAACAAACATTAATAGATATTCATTTTAAAATTAAAATAAAGTAGTTATTAGAACTATTAGTATAAAAGGAACAAACAAATGAATAATTTAGTAATTATTATCACTGTATAAAAAAAAAAAAAAAAGCTGTACAATAAAGAAAATCATTAGCATATAGGTAACAGATGTCCTGTTTGACCTGGGACCAGGGTCACGGTCAATCTGGTCTGCCACCGTGATTCCGCCCCTACCTAAGTTTGTTTACATTTTTGATTTCTACTATTTTAGTTTTACATTTTGGCTTGTTTACATTTGTACTTTTTAATATACACTAATGAATGTCAAAGTTGCAAGTTAAATAAAATTATATTAGGTAAAGTTATTGATTTTAGTGCTACGTTAATTATTTAGATTAGTAAAATAATCCATAAATTAATTCATCAAAATACGTATCATTAGTGGCAGCCCTAATATTTATAAATAATATTTTGGTTATGCAACAGAGACTAAATATTTTCCAGCAAATATTTTAGCCTAGCTAACTAGGTCTTTATAAAAGAGTGCTTAAATCAGGGGTGACCAACCCTGCTCCTGGAGATCTACCATCCTGCAGATTTCAGTTGCAACCCATATAAAACACACTTGCCTCTGATTATTTGTTGCTGTTCAGGTCCTGAATAATTGGTTCAGGTCTGTATGATCAGGAGCTGAACTCAGCAGGAAGGTAGATCTCCAGGAGCAGGGTTGAGCATCCCAGGCTTAAATATATTCGTTATGTACTGTATGTATATATAGACAGTACAAACATAAATAGCACAAAGAGCCATTGTGCTTTAAAATATGAAAATCTTTCTGATGTATATATATTTTTTTATCCACTGGTTGAATCTATGCTAATACTGCCAACAACACCCCCTGAGAATACTGTATATGAAATACATAACAAGATTAGTCTACCATTAATACCCACCTCCTACACTTCTTATTGTCACAGTCTAAATTGTGGTCCTTGCACTTCATTTGACCACTTTCATTAAATGTTCATCTTCATTAGCTGTCTGGAAAGACTAATGAACAGACTGCCGTATTTGTCTTTCTGCTCCATTTAGATTTCCGCATTTGTTCGCCTCTGTCTCTGTTCATGATGTCCAGGCCTGAGTGCCCATCTGGAGGCCACACAGTCCATCAAGCCAGTCTCCTATATAAATCCGGTCAGGAGGAGAATTCCCTGTGTAGGTGCTCTATTTGCAGAGCATGCCGATGTCACGGCCTCAGGATCTTGTGACTGTGGTGTCTGGAATAGAAAACACTGCACCCAAGTTAAAAACTGACTGTGTATCAGTACTGACATCATTTATTTACAATGTGGACTTTAATGTAAAATTGATTAATTTATGCATTTACAGTGTGCAATACCTATATATATATATATATATATATATATGGAGTTTGCATGTTCTCCCTGTGTTGGCATAGGTTTCCTCCGGGTGCTCCGGTTTCCCCCACAAGTCCAAAGACATGCTGTATAGGTAAATTGGGTAGGCTAAATTGTCCGTAGTGTATGTGTGTGAATGAGTGTGTATGGATGTTTCCCAGTGATGGGTTGCAGCTGGAAGGGCATCCGCTGTGTAAAACATATGCTGGATAAGTTGGTGGTTCATTCCGTTGTGGCGACCCCTGATTAATAAAGGGACTAAGCCGAAAAGAAAATGAATGAATGAATGAATATATATATTTATATATATATATATATATATATATATATATATATATATATATATATATATATATATATATGGTTTAAAGAGGACATATTATGCAAAATCATTTTTATAAGGGGTCTAAACACAGCTGTGTAACAACAGTCTGAGAATATAGCCAGCTTCTAATAGTAAAACACTTTGATTGACATTCTCCATTTGTACTTGTCATCAGTGGGGGGAAATCCCACCCATTAGTGACCCCTACCTCATTAGCATAGAAAATTAGTCTTGTTTTTGAATGTGCCACTATGCTGACAAATGGGCATTTATAGCTCCACCCTGTTTTGGATGGGAGCACAATCTCATTTGAATTTAAAGCGACAGTCACCAAAATGGCACAATTAGGATCAAAGCCTAAAGGGGCAGTTTCAAACCGTCATAAAACATTATTTGTGGGGTATTTTAAGCTGAAACTTCACATACACAATCTGGGCACATCAGACACTTATTTTACATCTTGTAAAAAGAGGCACAATAGGTCTACTTTAACAAATCATCAGCACATACAAACACAATACATCAATATACAGTTGAAGTCAGAATTATTAGCCCCCCTTTGATTTTTTTTTTTTTTTTTAATATTTCCCAAATTATGTTTAACAGAGCAAGGAAATTTTCACAGTATGTCTGGTAATATTTTTTCTTCTGGAGAAAGTCTTATTTGTTTTATTTCGGCTAAAATAAAAGCAGTTTTTAATTTTTTAAACACATTTTTAAGGACAAAACTATTAGCCCATTTAAACTATATTTTTTGCCTAATTACCCTAACCAGCCTAGTTAACCTAATTAACCTAGTTAAGCCTTTAAATGTCACTTTAAACTGTATAGAAGTGTCTTGATAAATATCTGGTAAAATATTATGTACTGTCATCATGACAAAGATAAAATAAATCAGTTATTATAGATGAGTTATTAAAACTATTATGTTTAGAAATGTGTTGACAAATTCTTCTCTCCGTTGAACAGAAATTGGGAAAAAAAAACAGGGGGCTAATAATTCAGGGGGGCTAATAATTCTGACTTCAACTGTATATAAACAGTGGGGAAAACAAGTATAGAACAGGTCCCTATTTTCTCAGAAAACATACTTCTAAAGGTGCTTTTGACTTGATTTTTACTGGATGCTGGTAACAACCTAAGAAATCCACATATGCAAAGAAAACAAAACTAATTAGTTTATAAATTAAATTCTGTGTAATAAAATAAAATGACACAGAGAAAAAAATATTGAACACATGAAGAAAGGGAGGTGTAAAAAGGCAATGAAAGTGAATCTCTCAGTAGTTATTCAGCAACCCTTCCTCATTGTAAATTAATATTAGCGGTTTTATTCCAACATCTACATTAGCAGGATGATGAAGATGAAACCAGGCTGGACATTTCAGCAAGACAATGATCCAAAACACAGCCAAGAAAACTTTTAATGGTTTCAGAGAAAGAAAATCAAGCTGTAGAACGGCCCATCCAATCACCTGACTCGAATCCAATAGAAAATACAAAGATAATACCAAAAAAAAAAAAAACATATACCAGAGTAATTGCTAGTTAATTCTCCATAATTGTCAGGGACTAAGCTGAAGGAAAGTGAGTGAACTATCCCTTAAATAAACCTAGCAAACGATCAACAGTGTAAACAATAAAGACTTTATTTACAGTTTTGTTCATATATACCAAGGATAGTGTTTGCTTGTGTTTTGTGTTGCAAACTAGAAGGACAGACAGAAGATCTGAGTCTTGGGGGTTTTTGGGTGCTGAGAGGACTGTGCTCAGGTTTGTGTTTTAGTGAGCTTGTAATTAGGTTACATTTCTGCTCAGCACAGCAAATTTAGATCCTGTCAGAGGGCAAAGGCCAGTGTGTGTTACGAATGTGATGAGTTTCCTTGAGTGACAGCACAGCTGGTACACACACACATGAAGCTATCTTTATGGGGACTTCCCATAGACTTAATGATTTTTATACTGTATAGACAGCATATTCTGTTCTCCTATCCAGACCCCTACCCCTAAACCCAACCCTTACAGAAAATATTCTGTAGATTTACATCTTTAATTACTTAATAGTTTATAAAAAAAAAAAATTCTCATGAAGACCAAACAAATTTCCCCACAAGTTCACATGATAATATATTATGCAATTGATACAGTACATCTTTATGGTGGCCTGCAGCCAGTTCACTGAGGCTGACATTGTTTTTTTTTTTTTTTTTTAATGTGTTAAAACAATTCTACATCCTTTGCAGCAAAATCTGCACAACATTCTGTTATTTTTAGCTAGCCAGTGAATGTTTGCACAAGCACAGTGATAAGAAAAAATAACAAATATCTTTGCACAGACTATCGAGACAGGAAAATATTGCCTACGCCGTCATGTCAAAGTCCTGTTCCTGATTCAACAAATAAGAGAGCTGTTTTTTGTTTAAGTTCTGAAATGTCAACAAAGACTAATTTCGAATGTCATTAAAGTCTGTTATGGATGAATACATGTAACTGCTCTAGATCTAAATCTTTAGCGTGCAGTGAAGTCACTGCTTTCCCATGTGATACAGATATTGACTTGACATATGAAACCAGGTCTGAACACTCTGTGAAAAACTTACCCAGAATTCCCTGGTAAGACCTTGCTGCTCTGCAAACACTATTAGTTGACATAATCATGAAGTGGCTATCTAACTAAATATCTAACTAAAACATTAAGTTCAAAGGGTGGAGTGAGCATTTAAGCTTGAGAACGTACTTTGTATTTGTAGTTTAAACTGAAATTGTGAATAGGTTAGAGAACCCTAAAGATATTATTATTCCAGTTCATTTCAATAATTACATTACCTTAACAATGGCATGAATGAAACAGAGAGAGTGAGAGAGAGAGTGAGAGAGAGAGAGAATATCTTTTTGTATTTGAGAATAAAATACATTTACATTCCTAGATGTTGAGGATTTTAATTAAAATAAATAAGATTCTTCCCAAAGATGGTTTACAGATTTAGTATGGCAATGAATATGTACAGTATATGGCAATGTTGATGTGTTTGGTCTTGGAGGTATATACCTGCTACGCTGCTGCTGCTGCACAAAATTCCATATGAATTTTATTGGATGTTTATTCCGACCAAATCATCACATCACATTTTCATGAGACTTGGTTTGAAAACATGCAGTAGCACAATCTGTGCTGAATAAAAAAAACCTAAAAATGTCTCAACTAGCAGAACACAAGAATCATTGTTGCACGTGGAGAACAAACCAAGCCCTTTAAGCAGTATACACATGCAGTTTTTGGGCTGAATTTTGTTTTGTACATTAAACCATAGCAGATCACACATATTTACTAAAAGCAGGAATTCTCCATTCAAATGAGGTCAACCAGCACATAACATGATCATGAGATAATCCTCACAGAGTGGCATCACCTGCTGCTTTCTAGAAACTAGATCTCAGGTATACTGAATGATGTGAAAAGACCAATCAAGGACTGTTTTACAGTGAGGGTGTCCTCTGATTGCACTGCAATTTCATTTACAATTCATGAATTTATATTTATTAAAAATATTTATTTTATATATGTTTATTTATATTATTTATATTTTTCTATATTTTTTATTATTTATTTTATATTACTATTACTTTTTTAATATTATATATTTTTTAAAAAAAAAAAATAATAAAGACTTTTGATACATACAGTTGAAGTCAAAATTATTAGCCCCCCTTTAAATTTTTTTCTTCTTTTTTAAATATTTACTAAATGATGTTTAACAGAGCAAGGAAATTTTCACAGTATGTCTGATAATATTTTTTCTTCTGGAGAAAGTCGGATTTGTTTTATTTCGGCTAAAATAAAAGCAGTATTTAATTTTTTAATCACCATTTTAGTAACAAAATTATTAGCCCCTTTAAGCTATATTTTTTTCTCAATAGTCTACAGAACAAACCATCGTTATGCCTAATTACCCTAACCTGCCTAGTTAACCTAATTAACCTAGTTAAGCTTTAAAATGTCACTTTAAGCTGTATAGAGTGTCTTGAAAAATATCTAGTAAAATATTTACTGTCATCATGGCAAAGATTAAATAAATCAGTTATTAGAAATGAGTTATTAAAACTATTATGTTTAGAAATGTGTTGAACAAATTTTTCTCTCCGTTAAACAGAAATTGGGGAAAAAATAAACAAGCGGTCTCATAATTCAAGGGGGCTAATAATTCTGACTTCAACTGTATGTCGTCCACACACGAAAGTTTTTATTAATAATATAATTTTTTTGCACATGTCACTTTAGGGGCTATATAGAAATACATGCCTTACCTTACATTTTTGTGAAACCGCAAAAAAATGTACTTCAACATATGTTTGACTGCAGTTTCTACATAAAAGTAATGCTACACTTTTAACACTGTCTATGATTTGTAATCAAATAGTTTGCCTCACCTGTTTATCTATGCACAACATTTCTGGTGTGGTCAGTTTGCTCGGTAACTGACTTTGTATGGTGTTGTACACATGGGCGTAAATTTCACTTCACTGTAAGGGGACAATAAATATAAAATTTCTCAAGATAATTTTTTGAAGGGGACACAAATAATAGTCAAATTGTACTTGTAAAGATATGTCCCCACAGTGAAAAACGTTGCTTCTATCATTATTATTGTAGCATGGCATCATTATGGTTATTTTCAAAGTTTTTCTCAGGTTCAATGACAAAGCACATTTTTCTTCAAAGCAGGAAAAAAATGCAGGAAAGAGGTTTTCCATACTGATAATAACTAACTTGTTTACATTACACTTGTTAAATCGACAGACCATACTGTAAATTGGTTAGCCTGTGATGTTCATCTGCTAAACTGCCACAACTCTAAAAATATTAAAGAAATTTATTCAAAAAAATTTCATTATCCCTTCAATAAAAGCACAACACACCTGACACTGTACATCTGATTGACCAGCCTGATCTTACAAAGAAATGGAAGTATTTTACGTTTTGTCAGTTAAGTGGCAAATCCGTATGAATTCATACGAGTTCAGTCATACGAAAATTGACGATTTTAAAAGAATTTTCAATTTTCGTGTGACTGAACTCTCACCAACCCCACCCCTAAACCTAACCATCATTGGGGTATGAGCAAATCATACTAAATTAAATTAATAAGATTGTACAAATTCATTCAAATTAGCCACTAAATCAAAAAGATCTGAATTGCCGTGAGATTGTGTTGCAGTGCTACCTGTCCCTCAATAATTTCTGTCTCCTTTGCCTGTGATTGATATTGTGACATTAGTATTTTCTTAAAGCCAAATTGCCTTAATATGTGAACTATTTGTACTTGGCATTTAGGTGCGCTGAAAATGATCTTATGCCAATTTTCCTTTTCTCTGTCAATTTATCTAGTCTATGACACTGCAAGGCAAGTTTATTTATACTGTAGCACATTTCATACACAATGCTAATTCAAAGTGCTTTACATAAAGAAAGTAAAACTATCATAAAAATAATCACAACAATAAAAACAAGGAATTAAAAAAAGGTTTAACGTTTTATTTAAAATTAATTAAGACACTTAAGAACAGATTAGAAATTTATTACACAATAAATACAGTGGGGTCAGGTCAGACATAGCACAGAGCTCATTTAGTAAATAAACAGCTAAACAATATGCCAATTAATGTAAAGTTAATATTATGCCAAGACGTCGCAAATAAAACAATGCATAGCTTTGGCATGTTAGTTGCAGTGCACTATGCAACAAGCTCTTGTAAACAAGCTAACGTTAAGTAATATTTTAATTGCTAATATAGCAGATTCGTGGAAAATTACATCAGTAATCAGCATTTCGCTGATAAAACTGCATGGCCAGCATGCAATTTTCATTTGCTTGCTTTTAAAAACACTATTAGTTGAGCTGATCTGTTTAACAAGCTCAACATTTTCTAAAACATATGACAAAAGCATACCCAAATAACAAATTTCAGATTCGCAAATATATAGACAGCACCCCCTAGTGGATTTGTCATCTGAAATGTGCAACGAAACATACCTGAAGCAACATATTTTACATTTGGCAAAAATGTAGCCTGAAGCCAGTATTGCCAATGAACCTGGGGCATTTTTTTTTTCATTCTTCCCACACACACATTTTTTTGTCTCATTTTAACTGATATGTCACACACATAAACCTGCCACCATGCATAGCCACTCTTACATGTGCTGCCCTATCTCAGTTTCCGGGGCCAATGTGTGAGGTCATGCTCAAGACCCTCTTCCCTCTACACACCCCCAGCACTTCAACACGCAGCAGTGCAGTGTCACAAGTGCTCCGGTCTGCTAACGTGTTGATCTCTGATGCAAGTCTGCTAGTGCCAAGACTTTGGGCTGTCGCTTCACTTCTCTGTGCCAAACTCAGACCCTTGTGCCCTATCCTGCTGTGTCATTTGATCACACCTGGCTCAGGATGTCCGTTTCTGATAATTGAGGTGCAAATTCAGCCTGATAACAATAAACGCACTTGATCTTTATACACAATTACCTCTTTAATGAGGCTTTGAGATAAACCAGCAGGCATTGCTCCATGCCCATTCTGTTGTACTTCAGGGTGTCTAAAAGAAAGAAACTGAGACAGGACACTCAAGCAGCACGTGCAAGAGTGGCTATGCATAGTGCAGGTTTATGTGTGTGACATATCAGTTCAAATACACAGCAAAATGCTCTGATTAAAACTTACTCAGTTTAGAGAGTATTTGGTCCCTCTTTAAATAAGGGCAAACAGGTTGGTAATAAGTAAAGCTGCTGTTTGTGGAGTTGCTTATTGTTCGATTTGATCCTCTGCTGAGATTTTGAGAGATTCAATGTATTAAATTTCTGCTGTTTTCATCTAAGGCTGTGACTGAAGTCAGTTGTAGTTTTGTGTTTCTCTTCTGTGTTTCTGCTTACTATCAGTGAGTACGTTTACATGGACACCAATAATTAGATTTTAATGCGATTAAGACAATACTCGGATTAAAAGTCTACCATGTAAACAGATTAATTTATTTTGATTAAGGTCATTATCGAACTAAACAGAAATGGAATTAAGACATGTGGAGTATGCTGATTTTAGTCGCATTATTAAAGTACAGTACAGACACGTAAACACCTTAATCAAACTACGGTCATGTAGGACTTTTCGTCACGTTTTGCGACAGGATATTCCACATACACACACGCGGTTGTTTGACACTTTTCTTTGCACCTGCCGAGTGAGTAAAGACCACAGACACCTGCATCGCGAAATGCAGTTTTTTTTCTTCCATTCAGCATGCGGTATGAACTTCCATTAAAACAACACTCTTCCAGCAGTTCATAGTTGCATCTAATTAGTGTTTGACACGGGGGCATGCATGAAATGTTCCCGAATGAAAGTGAAAGTGCCAAACTGTAGTTAAAGTTGACAAATTAAAAATGAAACACCCGAAATTACACGAAACTCCGGAGGAAATGTGGAGAGCGTGATGATGCAATGACGTTAATCGAATTATGCGCTATAACATGTAAAACGGGATCATGAAAGGAACATTCAAAAAGCAACTCATGTAAACACCTTAATCATATTATTGTCTTAATTATATTAAGGCAAATAATTTGATTACTGATGTCCATGTAAACGTAGTCAGCAGGGGTTCAGCATCAGTGCTCAATCATCACCTAATTAATCCTTTTATTGTCTCATTAACTTGAGTAACTTTAACTCAATTTAGAGAGGGACCAAATACTATTTAAACTGAGTAAATTTTACTCCGAGGATTTTGCTGTGTACAAGTATATAGTATACAGAAAACAAGACACTTAAGCCTAGATGCTTCTTGAGTCAGACAATTAATTTTTTGCAACAGGAAAAAAGGTGGACTAGTGAGGTGTGTAAATGTTTACTATCTACCCTGATTTTGCAGGTATAATATTACTGTGTGTCTGTATTTAATTCAATTACAATAAAAAAGCAACATTAAAGCATTATTCTACTGCATAGGTCTCAAACTCGATTCTTGGAGGGCCACAGGAATTTTGAATTTTGATCATTTACATTTAGAGTACACTGTAAAAATAAATCGTAATTTTATGGTTTATTTCCGGCAGCTGGGGTGGCGAAAAAAAAGTAAAATAATGGTCATTAAATTACAGAAATTAACCATAAAATAAAGGACATTAAATTACAGAAATTTCCTTAAATTTAAATTTCTGTAATTCAACCTGTTATTTTACAGTAAATTTTTGTAATTTAATAGCCGTTATTTTACTTTTTTTTCTGGCACCCCAGCTGCCAGAAATAAACCGTAAAATTACGGATTTTTTTTACAGTGTAAAAATTTTGAAGCTCAATATCTCAAAATCCTTTACAACACAGATAGAACCTCATAATTTCAAGGTAATGATTTATGTCATAAATGTCAAGTAAAACGGTATCCCAACTCACAATGGTAGCATTTAACACTGAATAAAGCACAAAATTGATACCTGAGGTGATCATTGTCATAGAAGTTTATTCTGTTGTTCAGCCACAAGAAATTGAAACCGTTTCAAAATTAGAAACTTCAGGTGATGGCTAGGATAAAAACTCATTTTAAAGAGCCCCTATTATGGGTTTTTGAAAATGACCTGCCATGTAGTGTGTAACACAGCTCTAAGTGAAGTGAAATATCCAGCTAAGGCTTAAATCTGAAAGTGAACAGTTTTTAAAACTATTGATTCATCTAAAAAAGAGTCGACTCATAGAGGTTTAAATGAGTCGTCTTGATAACGAGTCTTTAGCCGTTTTGGTGTGACGTGGATACGAAACATAAGCCCCGCCCAATTGTTGTGCGCGCAACCCAGGAAAATTTAAACCTGTCGCCCCGCCCACAAGCACAGCAGCAAAGACAAACAGATCCTGAAGTCATGAGTCATGAAGACGCTGTGCTTACCTGGATATTATTGGAAGTGTGAGGGAAAGGAGTGGTTCAGCAATCTGCACGCTTACAATGGGCGATTCATCAGCCGTTTGTTAAAGGGAGGATCAGAAAAGACTACTGATGAATGAGACTTTGACAGAGCTGGACAGGAACTATCAGTACACAGCTCATGGATTAGTTTCTTCCTCCATTTTGTAATGGACAGAAAATACACCAGAGGTGTGGGCAAAATGCAAAGGGCAAAGGCAAAGGCAGGCTGCTGCACGCTGGGTTTCGGGCTGGTGCTGAGCACTGGAAAGGCTTACGAAGGCTCAGGGTGAGCACGATGGGAGCCCGCAGAGATAGCTTTTCAGAGGACAGAGGAGGAGTGCTGGTGAGCGCTACAACCCCCCCGGCTGGGGATGGGATCATTGGGCAAAGAAGAGTTTTGCTTCAACCCTCATCAAACACAGCTGATCCAACTAATCGAGGTGTTCAAGACTTCTATAGACTATTAAGCAGGTGTGAGTTGGAGGTGGTTGGAGCTAAACTGTGCAGTGCTGCGGCCCTCCAGGAATTGAGTTTGAGACCATTGTTTTACAGCCAGTTTCATTATGTCTTTTGTTCAGGGATGTCCACTGATCAGATGACCTCAACCATATTGATTCATAGTCCCTCTATTATCCAACATGTTTTTTTTTAAGTTGGTTGGTTGATTTGATTGATTGATTGATTTATTGACTGATTATTATAAGGGCAGGTACACACCAATGTAATGCCAAACAACTAGTGCCGACGAAGCTCAACTGTTTTGTCGTCTGGTGTCAGCTAGCGTCTGGTACCTTCTAGACCAAAAGCTGCCCATGAACACACCAAACGGACAAAAGCCGACTGAGTGCACGTTCGTAAGCTGCATGAAGCCTCATTCACACTACGAGCGACTTGCAACAGCAAAGCGACAAGCGACCATTCATTTCAACAGAGAGGGAGCTACTTCTGCCGACCTCCGTCTACATGAGCAACAGCGACCGTTGGCAACCAGGTGGGTGTGTTGAGCGATGTGACAAAGTTGAATATCCTTCAACTTTATGCAAATGAAGAGAAACTTTCTTGAGCCACAGCCAATAGGAGCACCAGTAGAGCTTACATGATCCTCTCTCAGCTTGCTCATAGGCCAGTTGTATTCGTGCTGTATATACCTACACAGACCTGTGTTTGCAGCAGGTCGCCACATACAATGACAGGCAGCTACAAAGTTGCTGCCAGTGTGAATGAAGCATGAGAGGATGTGTCTTCCAGCAGCTGCGGAGGGGAGTATCTGTTTTCTCATTCACAACGGGAACTTCTGATGCAAAATTACTGCCAGTCTCTTTGTGTTCCTTCTTGACTTGGATTGTTGACATGCTACATCACATGCTGAATTGGGCCAACAAGCTCCAACATTAACCCAATGAGAGGCGATGTGTGGAACACACCAAACCAACTGGCAGACCAACGGTCCGACACTGACCGATAAAGCCCAGCGACTGACCATTGGCTTGGTGGGTCCCAGCATTAATATTTGTGTATACATTGATGTATACATTATATTGTTTTTAGATTTCTAAATAGGTTATTTTGTTTATATAATTAAATGTAAGACTTATTTAAGAACTCTTAAAATCTAATAGGCCTATTGAGTGCCTGCTTTATTAATATTTGTTTCATTTTAAGCATCATTTTTTGGATCTGACTAACACAACGAGCTTGTGTGATTCTTAAATGATAAAGTCAAAGTCGATATGTGACCATTCAATTCTGTAACCCACAATACTAAAGACAAGATGGTTTTTGTTTTGTTGAGGTGCCCCATGGGTATCTCTTCAAAATAGCTCATTCTCTGTATTTGAGAGAAGCAGCTGTTAAAGCGGGTGGAGTTTGCACACGTCTCACTCTCTGGATGACCAGATCAGCATGATGTCCTGCTCTTCCCCACTTTCTCCCTGTCCCCAGCCAATCTCTCTTATCCATTGTCTGTCTGTTTGTCTGATCCCGCTTCCCCCTCCTGCTGATTGGAGCCTATTTATATGAACTATTTTCTGGAGACACTTTTTTTCCTTACTTCCTCCTTGCGTCTGTTTTTCTCCCCTGCTCCAGACTGGCAAGGAATTACTTTGTCAATCCCTGTGTGGCGAAGTTTTCCCAGCAGGCTCAGTGCTGAGGCCGAAAGATTTTGGAAAGTCTTGGAAGTGAGAGCGAGCGCTGCATGTTCCATGCAGACATCTCCAAATTAATCATTCACATTAATGGGATGCGTCCAGCAGCTTTTGTTTGCTGAACATCAAAGCTGGGTTGCCTGGTTTTGGGTAGGCTATTGCTAAAAATACGCTGACAAACAGAAAGGAATGAAAGTGACTAAACTGTGATGTTTTATGTGGACAGATTATTCCGCACAAAACAAAGCCAGTTCAGTCTTTATGAATAAAAAGGCCTGTGCATCTGCAGAATATTGTGATGGTGGTCACTTGCGTCTGTACCGTCCTCAAAAGCCTCTCTCCATTTCATTTACATGAATAAACATGTAACATCTTGCATCAAAATATATTCCATTCAGACTAATGAGCCTGTTATGGTTTCTATTGGCTTTTATAATACCAAACATGGAAGTCAGAACAAAGCAAACAACTAATGCATGCTTATTTAAATACCAAGGGCTAATTACAGATTAAATTATGAGCCTGCATGAAGCCGTCAAGTCAAAAAGAGCATGATGGTCCCTCATTTGTGAATGTTTCTTAATAACTAATGGCCACTTCTGACCTTGTGGATATTTAGAAAATATGAATCATTTAAAGTAAATATGAAATGAAGTATCAAAACACATCTGAGCGAAAACAGTAGAGTCGTTTCACAAGACTGTGATGATGCATTTAATGGTCATCAGATTCTTAAATGCCCTAAGGATTTTAATATTTAATAAAAAAAAAACAATTACGTTCATTTATAAAGCTATACAGTTGTCTCTCGCCATAACGCGGTTCATCTTTATGGTCTCGCATTTTCTCCGATTTTTTTTAGTGCAATTTGACATACTTTTTTTTCATTGTGTTCTGCGTCCTGATTGGCTGTAGACCATTGTCAATTAATCCTCTGTGCTGTGTCTCCTGTACAGTACAGAAAGCGTTCAACTCGCCAAATTGATATACATCTTTGATGGCTAACAGTGCGACTCTGAAGTGCTCAACTGTATGTTTGCAAGTTCTCTCCCCAACAAACCCCATAATGTCGACGAAACGTTCTGCACCGTCAAAGACACTTGCAGTAGCCCCAAAAATGCAAAGGAAGATGCTAACCATCGACTGCTGGACATGATAAAGGAAGGTAGAAGTTACGAGTGTTAAAACAAAAGAGAAAAGTGTGAAAATGTTCACGCCTATCTGAGAAAATAGTGTGGTGAGGGTTTTACAGCCTTAAATCATCTATAATAATGATAAAAAAATATTGCGGATTTCACCTATTGCAGGCTATTTTTGCAGGCGATTAATGATGGATCACTGTACTTGTATATTTGTATAATCTTTGCATCAAATTATTTGTAAAAAGTTAAGTTAATGCTTATGTTTATAATGCAGCATCTATGGGCAGGGCAGCAAATTTGACATTGTTCTCTCTTCTGACTGCCGTTATCACTCACATTTGTTTCTGAAAATCTTGATAACAGTATTGTGGAGTTTTTATTTTGTTATTTGAGTAGTTGAAAATTAGAATACAAAAATATATTTGTGGTACTCTCATTTACTGTGCTCTAGGTTTACATATTACATATTACAAATTACTGTTACAGAAAAAAATTATGTGGGGTAAGATCCAGGCGTGTGATCTATCGATCTGTGGTTGATTGGATGGAGAAACATTGTTAGGGAATACGAATCTCGGTGACTGTAGATCTATCATTATCCTCAAAATGTAAATGATAGACAGAGCAAAAATCAATGCTTACTGCTTTATAGCTTTTTCAGATCTCAGATTTAGTGAATATGACGGTTAATGAGTGTATTCTAGACCCTCTGCATTGAAGTGCAAGTCCTCAGCAGTGATGAAAATAGAGGTGCTACAAAATAAACGGCGTTACTAAAGACGATACTTTATTCAGTAACGAGTAATCAATTATGCTAGTCCTCAACAGTGATGAGAATAGCGGCGCTATAAATAAACGGCGTTAATAAAGTCGATGCATTATTCAGTAACGAGTAATCAATTATGCTAGTCCTCAACAGTGATGAGAATAGCGACGCTGTAAATAAACGGCGTTACTAAACACGATACTTTATTCAGTAACGAGTAATAAATTTAGCTAGTTCTCAACAGTGATGAAAACAGCGGCGCTATAACTAAACGGCGCTACTAAAGTCGATACTTTATTCAATAACGAGTAATCAATTATGCTAGTCGTCAACAGTGATGAGAATAGCGGCGCTACAAAATAAAGGCGTTACTAAAGACGATACTTTATTCAGTAACGAGTAATCAATTATGCTAGTCCTCAACAGTGATGAGAATAGCGGCGCTATAAATAAACGGCGTTACTAAAGTCGATACTTTATTCAGTAACGAGTAATCAATTATGCTAGTCCTCAACAGTGATGAGAATAGCGGCGCTATAAATAAGCGGTGGTACTAAGCACGATACTTTTTTTCAGTAACAAGTAATCAATGAATTCCCCCGTTTTCTCGTTACAATGCCGTTGCCTTTACTGACAATAAAAGGTGCGTTACTATAATTAAGGACACTGAAGTGGTTTTAATGCGAGCAGCATCTCTCTCAGCCATAGGACCTCTCTTGTGTGTATGTGTGTGTGCATGTGTGCGAGGCTGGAGCAAGACACATAACCAACCAGCGATGATGATTGGTGTGTTAGTGAACGTGGTGTAACAGAGAACGTGATGATTGGCTTAGATAAAGTACATTTCCATCATTTGCCAATCAGAGGCAGAGTAGTGTGGGAGTTTACACACAAACACACACACAATCAGCAATCACCAACGACCAGGAGTCAGAACGATGGGAAATCCAACAAGTTCAAAGTTAGCTATTGCAAACTCGAAATATTAGCACTACTTTTCCCTTAAAGTCAGTGACGGCTGGTCAATAGAGGGCGCTGGGGACGCCGCCCCCTTCAAGTTAGACCCCCTTAATATGTTAATATTTATTATCACAAATATTAACAAAACAAATTGATTTAATTACAACATTCTAACATTTATTGTAGTCATACTAACATTTAATGAAGAAAAAAAAAATGTATGAACAATATTTTTTCATATGCGTGCGGAGCGCCGGACTAATGAGTGTCTATGTAGGTACACAAACTTTTGCAATGCACGTGATATGACAATAAGCTCCAATTGGCCGGTTTTAAATTGTCCTTGGGGCGCAGCGCTCTGCGTCCCGAACCCTCCCATTTTTGTTGTTAAAACGAATAATATTTGTTTTTATATGATTGTCCTTATGTGATTGGACCATTCTCACTTAGACCGTTCAGCAGCAGCTCGTCTGTGCCGACCTTTGTGAAAGCAAGTGCAATTTCTCGAGATGAAGGAAAATTCTGTTGTATCTTTGCAAAGATATCTGTTCACAAGGCGTTTGAAGGAAGAAAAAAAATAATCAAGGAGCTTGTACCAGATCGACCTTCCTTGCAAATTCACCAGCGATCAAGCGATCAAGTTTTCCAGCACTTGTTATGACAAACGGAGTTGGCTGGCAGGTTGTGATGTAAGTCATGCCTTTTACTATTTCCGTGTTTGCTGTTTCAAACAGCATGACGCAAGAGAGGCTGAATGCATTGGCCATGCTGTCAATAGAGAAGATTCTGGTGACTGAGATGACTGACTTTAACCAAAAGGTTATTGAGAAATTTGCAAGTCAGAAAGAAAGGAGAGCAAAATTAATTTTTAAGTAGTGCTACTGGCCAGTGATTAGGCAACATTTGTGTGTGTGTGTGTGTGTGTGTGTGTGTGTTTACTGATTATCTTGATTACTTCATTACTGATAATAAACCCAAATTAAACTAAAATGAACTGATTTGTGATGCATTTATTGTATGCGTATATATTGTATGGCTTTTACACTCTTACTTTACCAACAGTTAGATTTTTTTTCAGCCGCCACTGCTTAAAGTTCTAAACCATCTATTGTGTTTTATTGTGCAACTATAGCAATGATAATATTTATAATGATATGTTGAATTTGATGGTTGTCTCTCACATCGTTCCAAAACAACATTAAAATAGTGTAGATTAGTGTACAATGTTTTATATTTGATAAATTCGATTTTTTTAAAGTAACACAATATTTAATCTTCCTGGTAATTAGTTACTTTTATAAGTATGTAACTCAGTTACTAACTCACTTAACTACTGTATAACCAATTACTTCTTTAGACAAATGTGCCCAACTATGGTCCTCAAACTAAAAACTGAACCCAAGATGTGTAAAAAAAAATATGTGGAGGTGAAGTGTCACAGTTTAGGTTTGACTTCTACAGAAGAAGTTTGTCATCTTTTACAACACGTCAAAATGAATGAAAATGATTAATAGAAACTCCTTTGGCAACAAAGCAGTTCCTTCCCTGTGCTCATCACTCAATCAGCCAGCAAGTTCAGAGAATTCTGTTCAGTTGATCTGAGTTGTATGATGACCCCTGATAAAAATAAGGGATCCAGCTGAAGGAAAGTGAGTTAGTGAGTGAGTGATCTGAATTGCGTCCCTGATAAGATCTATGCCAGAATCTGTTTTTATTCTCCAGGGTACAAATGGTCTTCATGTCACCTCATGTCCTAACAAAACTACTGTAAAGCTTTTATTGTCTTCAATTTATGGTTGTTTCTTCTGATTTGGGTATTTAAGGAAAAGGTGCAAAAGTGTCGTTGGGATTCTGTTAGTTGAAGTAGCTCATTCAGGACACGCATGTTATGGTGTACTTCAGGTCAGGTATGCAACTCTTTGAGCAATTGATGTTGTGTATTTATCATTTCTGAATTGGTTTTGTTTCCCAGAGATACTGTAGGTTGCGGCTGAAAGGGCATCTGCTGCGTAAAACGTGCTGGATAAATTGGCAGTTCATTCCGCTGTGGCGACCCCGGATTAATAAAGGGACTAAGCCGAAAAGAAAATGAATGAATGAATGAATTGGTTTCTTATTGGTCAATTATGTAAATGGGATGATACAACATGTTTTATTTGATTTGTTTTGGATTCTGCTTAAATCATTATGACTAGCAGATTGTGGGCAGTCTTCTGTTTTCTTTGAAATTATAGCCAATATAATGTGGTGACCCCGACATGATCTCTCAAACAGTTTCAGGCAAGTGACAATTTAAAGACAGATTTCACGATGCATCATCAGTCGGCAATGGTTGAGAGAAGAATGTAAACAAAGCCACTGAGCTGAACAAAACTTGCATATTTTGCTGATTGCTGCTGCTGAATATGATCAATCATTTAGCCTATTAAAGTCAGTCTGTCAAAGTATTTTACCTTTTCCTTTTTATTAAGTCCTTTACATGATTTAGTAGCTTACCCTTTTAGCAGTTTATCAGTTAAAGTTAAATTTAAATTAAATTTATTGATAAAAAATTTAAGACAAAATTACAATAGCCAAGAGATTCAACCCCCCCAAAAAACAAACAAAACAAATCTAGATAACAAAATAATAAAAAGAAAAGACCCAAAAGAAAAAATAAATAATAACAACATTACAGAAAATCTTACCTAACTAAAACAAAACAGAGAATATATCCACATAAAAATGATCAGTCTCTCCCACATTTATAAAACAAAGACCAAGATTAACAGCAATGGTTTGACAAATGATATTTGCAACAACTAAGGCTTGCAGATAAGTGTAAAATGAATTTAATAGTTAAAAATGAAGTGAAATGACTTGCATTTACAAATGAATTGCATTTTCAAATGTATAATTGACACATTTTCATTACCATAGAAAATATAATCCTTGTGCTACTATACACGCACACACAGTCCAATTTAGTTTTCTTCCTTAAAGCACATGATTGTCTTACAGTAAGTGTTGGTAACAAGTTTGAGGTTGTAGATGCCACGTGGATTATAAAAATGGGTAACACTTTATTTTGATGGTCCATTTGAGTATTAGTAGACTGTCTGCTTAATATCTGTTGACATTGACATTTAACAGTCCTTCAACAGACATTTAACCGACTATAAGAAACTTTGTAAGTACATGTCAACTTACACTAACCCCAACCCTAACCCCAACCTAACAGTCTACTTAGAATCTAATGATAATTAATTGACATGTAGATGCAATGTAACTTATATTCAACAAACGGACCATCGAAATAAAGTGTGACCTAAAAAGGGAGTTACAGTATGCTGGGATTGTTAATAAATTTTAAAGTACTTGTGTTATGATAAATGACATTAGTCTTCTACGTGGACTATCTGCTATTTTCTATACATCTATATGCAGCTTAAAAACAAACAGAAGCACAGAATGGGCACATGGTTTTCTTTAATTCAATAGTTCTGAACTCTGCACAATTCATTTAAAATAATAACTGAGTGACAAGGCAAATGTCATAAGACTATATCCGGGCTAAATGATCATTTAAATCATAGCACATTTAGAACAATGGAAATGTTTTGTTGTTGTTCTGTTTGTTTTTTGTTAAATATCAATTGTGGAAAACAATTTTCAACTTATTGTAAATGCTGCGATGGCCTGCTGTATATGGCTGCAGTTGCATTTCAAATTATTTCACTCACTGTATCACTGTAAATTCCACTAACAGTCAGAACTTTAATGCAGGTAATTCTATCAAATAAGCCAAATTGCAACAAAATTTGCATTATTAAATGTCACCTTAGCCTGTACCTCAAATGCACAGGGGAACTAGAAAGATTTGTCAACAAATACCTGAGAAAATTTGAAAGATTTGAAATCTTTGTTTATTTGTATTTTCATGATTTAATTCACTTGATTAAACCTTAAAGTTTGGACTAAAGTTTTTTTTTTTTTCCAATTGTAACAAATAATATAGAAAATTGTATAATTGTAATTATAGAATTTGGTATTTCAATAAATAATTGTGTCATCCAGATCTGAAAAAAAGTTGGGACAGCATGGAAAAAAAAGAAAGTAGTGATTTCTAAAATAACTTTGACTTGTATTTTACTGCAGACAATATAAAAAAATGTGTTAATGTGTTCCTTATGATTTTATATTGTTTTTTTTTTTTTTTAAATAAACAAATATTCCAATTTTGCTTCTTGCAACACATTTAAAAAAAAAGTTGGAACAGTAAAGCATTTACTACTTTGTAATGTTGCCATTTCTTTTCACAACACTTAAAAGACGTTTAAAGACAGAAGACACCGACAGATTTCAGTTGTAATTTTGTCCCATTTTTAAGTTGGGCAACAGTACAGGTCTTCATTAACATGCAACACATTCTCTATTGGACACAGATTGGGACAGCAGGCAGGCCAGTCAAGTACCTGTATCCTTTTCCTCCACAGCCGGGACAAAAGAAGGCAGCATATTGTGCTCCAAAATCATCATCCAAAAGAATTATGGTGCCATCACAGAAGTACAAGCTACCTTTGCCAGGAGCACTGACACAACCCCATACCATGACAGACCCATGGCTTTTGGACTTGTTGCTGGTAACAGTCTGGAAGATCCTTTTCTTTTTTGGTCCGGAGCGCACGGTGTCCATTTCTCCCAAAAAATACGGATTAATCTGACCACAGTACATGTTTCTACTGTGTGATGGTCCATCCCAGATGCCTCCAAGGCCAGAAAGTTGATGGCGTTCTGGACACTGTTAACATAGGGCTTCCTTTTGGCACAGTACAGTTTTAACTGGCATTTGTGGATGTAGCTATGTATCGTGGTACTTGACACAGGTTTGCCAAAGTACTCCTGAGCCCATGTGGTGATATCACTTATAGATGAATTACAATTCTTGATGCAGTGCCATTTGTGGGATCAGAGATCACGGTATTTCAGCTTAGGCTTGCACCTTGTCCATTACTTACTGAAATTCCTCCAGATTTCTTGAATCTTTTAGTTATGTTATGCACAGTTGAAGATGAAATATCCAAATGTCTTCCTATCCTTCTTTGGAGAACATGTTTTTAACATTTCAATAATTTTCTCGGGTATCTGTTGGCAAACTGGCGATCCTCTGCCCATCTTTTCCTAAAGAACTAGACCTTTCTTGAATGCTGCTTTTGTCAATAACAATCACCTGTTGACATCACGCGTTTCAAATCACATCATTATTTAACTAATTTACTTGATTACTAGCCCTAAACTGATCCCGTCCCAACTTTTTTTTTGGAATGTGTTGGACAGGAAAGGATGTATATAATGAAATGAAGTTGACCAGACAAAACATGAAATATTTTGTTTTCATATAGTCTGCAGTGAAATACAAGTCAAAGTAAATTTAGAAATCACTACTTTCTTTTTTTTTTACTTATGTTTCCCATACTGTTCAAAGATGCATTTAACCTTCACGTGCACTGTTGGTTTCCATCTTTGGACCATTAACTAGCACCTTACACATGTCTAAAAAAAACTGAGCATAACAGTTTATCTATGTCTTCCTAAGGGTAATTAATGAGCATGATGTGTCCACTGGAAACGCATTGTACCACACTGACTGGCAGTGCCCATCCGGAAACTCTGCTACCCCTTAGGGGCCACGCATCTAATGTGTCTGGAAAGCATTATTGAATTTTACACAGCCTGTAAACCAGCTATAGTGTTTATTACCACAGATCCCACTAAACACAATGACCTTAAACACATCTCACTGTAGCCCACCGCTGCACAGCAGGGTTACATAATTCCATTAAACCACAGCCAATGGAGCTCTCATTGACGCTCTCTGGACTCCCTTCCTTTCAGACCAATATCAAATCTGATGGTCAGTGGTCTATTCTCTGCCCATTAGATCTGTCACTCTCTCTTCATAACAGATACAGGGCACACATTGTGTCACCCATAACTAAAAGCCTTATATAAGAAGGAATGTTGTTTTATCAACAACAAGCTGGCAAGGTAGGTCATGTGTGGATAATGCAATGAGGGAACAACAGATTTATGCACATAAATATTATGGGGGAAATACAGTCAAATGAGCATCACAGATAATTCAACAGCTTGACGTGATAATGCTCATTCCGCCGGTGTTCTGCTGTGACCTAAAAAAAGAAACCTGCACAGATGAATGACGTAATGATAACAAAACATTACAGTGTGATAACAGGGTGTGAATCAAGGACGAAGACTCAACCGGGCCTTATTTCAGGAGTCTGAAGGACACATCTGATGATCACAGCCTTCCTCTTTCTTTTTTAAAGTCAAACCAAGAGGCGCAAAGAGACCGAAGTTAATACTGATGAACGTAATAAAGGGGTAGTTTACCCAAAATGAACATTAGGTCATCATTTAGTCACCCTTTACTTGTTTCAAACCTCAACACATAAGAATATTTAATTAAATGTTGGAAACCTGTAACCATTGACTTTGATATGTTTTGTTAGTAAGCAGTAAAAAAAGTCTTCATTTACTGGTGAACTATTCCTTTTAACATTATCATGGATAACAATCTGGTTAAGTACACAGCAAATTCATTAGTGTTCATTTTCGAGTGTTGCGGTAATTCAGAGTAAAGTGTTGAAATTCTAGAGTTAGATAAAGATAAAATAACACTCTCAATGTTAGACGCTGATTTGCCTCCTTGTCATACAGAGTTACATGTATCCAACGCTAATACAGTGTTGACTACTACATCCGGGAATTTATGCAGATATATCCCTGTAGGATTTTGCCACGAGGAGCAATGAGAAGAAGCAACTTGTGAGTAAAAGTACTTAAAATGTTTGTATACAGACATTTGATATCTAAATCATTATATATCGTTAGTTTTAAATATCTCACAAAAAAGCATAAGTTTTCATCTTTATTTTGTTCTGTACTATAGCTATGTTACATTACAACTAAAGAAAATAAAGCTATCTTAAAACTGCTCCTTATGGTTAAAATACGAGAAAATACGATTTGTAGCTGTTTTGTATTGTTTTCCTTAAACATTAACCAAATTGTTAATAAAGTGTTGTCGATATTAAACAAGATATATTTTGATTTCTGTGCAGTGTTGAAAATTTGACCTAAGAGTGTTAACACATAACACTGGTGTTCATATGATCCTTTGTGGTGTTAATATTTTACACTATAAGAGTTTGCTAATTAACGCTCTCTGAGTGTTGATAATGGTTACTTTCAAAAGTGTTATTTTAACACTTTTATAGTGGTTCCCATATACACACTGAGGGAGTGTTAACTTTAACTCTAAGGTAGCTAAATCTACTATCTAAAATTTGCAGTGTACAATCTTTTGATTTAAAAAAAATAAGAAAAAAATATATTTTTGATGACAGAGAGGACCATTCAAAACATTTACACATATTTTACATATTGAATTGGAATGAGTAATAGATATTGTATGGTGTTTACTATTGATTTGTTGATATGAATAAGTCAGCTGGAATTAAATGTTTTATTTCTAAACTCAAATGTCCCAAAATATTTAGAAAAACATGTTTGTTTTTTTTTACATTTAATATCTAAGACAGGGCTATTCAATTGGCGGCCATTTGGAAGCAATTTGTTCCAGCCTTCCAAATAGTGTGACCATCAAAAATAAATTTAGTTTAGCCGAAAACCGGCCGCTATATTAGGGCTGGACAATAATTCGATATCAATATATATATCGTGATAGATTGTTTTTTTCAATAACGGTGATATGATTTTTAAACCCATTATTGTTATTATTATTTATATAAGATTTTATATATTGTAACACTTGTTACTGAATGTCGTTCAGTGCTCAGCCGTCAGAAAGAGCGTGATGTCACTTGCGTGATGACGTACATCACAGAGATACTGCCAGTGCTCAGCACAGCAGTTGATTTTGCGCCGTCGTAGAAAGTTTTAGCTGCAAATTGAGTGCGCTGAATACAGATGAGAATAAACAAGCTTCCACAAGAAAGAATGCAGACGAAGTAGTTCATAAGAGAGGAAAGACTAATGCAGTGGTGTGAAGTGGTTCAGTTTTTTAAGTTCCGATAAACTTAGTTTCGGTGCTCTGCAAAGTGTGCCGGAGAGTGTTGCTGACTCATAAACACACTAAGTCGGAAGATGAGGCAACATAAAAGTTTAAGCCAACCTGTGGCCTCACCATCACCATGGATCCACCTCCCCGACACCGAAATCAGCGATGTCAGAAGAGAAGGCAATGAAGCAAACACAGATGGCTATGAGGCACCGTCTAGGATTTAAATCAAACTTTGCTTATCAACACGTGTATATACACCTATGAATCACTTGCATATAAACCTATACTATTGAATGTTCAAAACATGTATAAAACTTGCGCATATACATATAAACTTGGTGAATGCATACACCCACATACACACATGCATATAAACTCGATGATCCTTGCATATACTCCAACATTAACACACGCACAAACAAACTCGATCCTTGCATAAACACCCAAATTAACACTCACATACACAAACTTGCTGCATGCTGGCATATAGCACTCGCGCAAACTTACAAAATAAAATTCACAAACATATTTATCAGGTTATTGCAAAGCCGTGCACCAAGGATGAATTCATAAATAACTTACCTGATCTTTCTTTATTTCAAAATGCACCAGCAAACGCAAATGACCTTGATGTAGTAACCAGCAGTATGGATGCCATCTTTATTAGCACACTAAATACGGTAAATACGGGGTACAATAATCATACTCGCGCTCTCAAAACAGCAACCCGTGCTCTGGAACGTAAATGGAAAAAAACTAATTTAGAGGTTTTTAGAATTGCGTACAAAGACAGTATGTCCAGCTATAGGAGGGCTCTTAAATCTGTCAGGGCCGAGCACCTCCGCAAACTGATTGAAAATAATCATAACAATCCGAGATTTTTATTTAACACCATTGCTAAACTAACAAATAATCGATCATCTTTAGAACAAAATGTCCCACCGCATATTAGTAGTGATGACTTCATGAATTTTTTCAGTGATAAAATAGAAGGCTTTAGACAGAAAATAGAAAATGTTAAACTTTCTGCACCACCTTATACCCCAGATCCAGTAAACATTCAACTGAATCAAAATAACCTACAATACTTCAAAACCATAGAACAGGAAGAGCTAGATAAAGGTAAAAATAGTTCTAAATCAGCTACATGTATGTTAGATCCAATTCCAACAAAATTACTGAAAGAATTGCTACCTGTTATAGGAGAACCTCTCCTTAATGTTATCAACTCTTCTTTATATTTAGGTCATCTTCCAAATCCTTACAAGCTAGCTGTTATTAAACCTATTATTAAGAAACCACAACTGGACCCGAGCAACTTAGCTAACTATAGGCCTATTTCAAATCTTCCGTTTATGTCTAAAATACTAGAAAAAGTTGTTTTTACCCAATTATGCTCCTTTCTGCAGATGAACAATTTTTTTTAATTGTTTCAGGCCTCATCACAGTACAGAAACCGCATTAGTGAAAATAACCAATGATTTACTCCTAGCCGCTGACCAAGGGTGCATCTCAGTATTATTTTTACTCAATCTTAGTGCTGCATTTGACAGCATCGACCACAATATTCTCATAGACCGCTTACAGTATATTCTACAGGTGTCCAAGGACAGGCTCTTCAATGGTTTAGGTCATACTTAGCTGATCGTTACCAGTTTGTGAATATTAATGGACAGCTGTCACAAGTCAGGCCAGTAAAGTACGGGGTCCCTCAGGGATCAGTTTTAGGCCCTTTGCTTTTTACAATATACATGCTTCCCCTGGGGGACATTATTAGAAGACACGGGATCAGCTTCCACTGCTATGCAGATGATACTCAATTATACATTTCAACTAAACCTGATGAGATGTCCGAACTGTCTAAGCTAACCGAGTGTATTAAAGGTGGTAAAGACTGGATGACAAACAATTTTCTTCTCTTAAACTCAGACAAAACAGAATTATTACTTATTGGGCCTAAATCCTACAAAGCAGTTCTCACAACTTGACCTGCAACTAAAGGAATACAAAGTTAGCGTTAGGTGTCATATTAGACAGCAATTTAACTTTCAAAAATCATATATCCCATGTCACAAAAACTGCTTTCTTCCATCTGAGAAATATCGCTAAATTGCGAAGTATGCTATCCATATCAGATGCAGAAAAGCTAGTTCATGCTTTCATGACTTCTAGGTTGGACTACTGTAATGCTCTGTTCGCTGGTTGCCCAGCATCCTCTATTAACAAACTCCAGCTAGTGCAAAATGCAGCTGCCAGAGTTCTTACCAGGTCTAGAAAATATGATCATATCACCCCAATTTTATCCTCCTTACACTGGCTGCCTGTTAAGTTTCGTATTGAATTTAAAATATTACTCCTTACCTATAAAGCTTTAAATAATCTAGCTCCTGTTTATCTAACCAACCTCCTGTCTCGCTACAACCCAACCCGCTCTTTAAGATCTCAAAACTCAGGGTTTCTAGTAGTACCGAATAGCAAAATCGAGTAAAGGAGGTCGAGCCTTCTCATTTATGGCCCCTTAACTCTGGAATAGCCTTCCTGATAATGCCAGAGGCTCAGACACACTCTCGCACTTCAAAACTAGATTAAAGACCTATCTTTTTAGCAAAGCATACACTCATGATGTGCCCCACGCAGGATTTTGCTTCTTGTTTATATACACTATGAACAGCGGCTACGCTAATTATTCTCTTTATTCTGTATTTCCGCCTGGGGGTTCTCATCCCGAGGCCTTCAGACTATGCAGTGCCACTGATGCGATCCAAGACCAGCGATGAGATGATCCCAAGGTTTACATAATCCTGGACCAGACCGTATTTTGAGCAGCTGCTGTGTTGCCATTGTGGAGTGAGAGCATGAGACTGATTCCTGTGATGCCCCAGGGACAGACAAGTCTTCGCTGAGGTCCAGCTTCCTGCGTCTAGACTGCAGCTCTGTACAAGACGTTTGGCCATAGGGGAAATGGTCATGCCCAACTGAGCCTGGTTTCTCTCGAGGTTTTTTTAAATCTTCACTTTCGCCAATTGGTGAAGTTTTTTTTTTCCTCGCCGCTGTCGCCACTGGCTTGCATGGTTCGGGATCTGTAGAGCTGCACATCGATGGATTTGCTCTTCAGTGTTTAGACTCTCAGTAGTGAATTAACCCACACTGACCTGAGCTAAACTGAACTGAACTGAACTTAAACTCTGAAAACTGAACTGACACTGTTTCAATTCACTATAATCTTCCATGTGAAGCTGCTTTGACACAATCTACATTGTATAAGCGCTATACAAATAAAGATGAATTGAATTGAATTGAATGAAATTGAAAGAATGTGATTATTAGAGCTATTAAATCTGTTAAATAATGAAAACGTGTTACATAAAATAATATAAAAAATTAGTCTATATAAATAGACTATATAAAATATATAAGAGATATTTATGTTAAACCTTTTAATTTAATTAGGTAATTACATACACAAATATAAATAGACAGATAGAACCCTTAAAGGACGTTCAAGATAAAAAGCAACCAGAACTATGAATATACTCAAACAACTCTTTTTCTATTGCAAATTTTAATGTAATCTATACTCTTTTTGATTTTTTTATTATTATAATTATTATTCTTTTTCTATGTTTTTTTTTTACGATGTGGATGTCATAATTGTAAGATTTTTATATTATTTTGATTGTTAAATATTCAGTATATACAAAAAAAACACTGATAAAAGTTCCTGTTCATCAAATTGGTTAAGCTAACCCCCACAAACTGTGTATATATTTTAAAGTAAGTGGAGTCTGAGAGTTTTATTTATGTGATAGTTTATTTCACATTTCTTGTTTCTAAAGGCTAAATACAAATAAAAAGTGAACATCAATTTTTTTGTACTGTTTTTTTTTTTTTTTTTTTTTTTTTTTAAGTTCTAAGAGCCTGGAGGTATTATAGACTTTGCAAATTCACTTTGCAGACATTTTTAGTTGTGTACAATATATTAACATTTTAATGTAGAAAAATACAACGTGGGTGTCTTAAGGAGCAAAAATACAACTTATATGCATGTTGTGTCATCACTCATATTGCAAGTCATATCTCTCCGGCCCTTCTTTTGGGATGCTTTTCATGAACTGGCCCCCATGACAGACTAATTGAATAGCCCTGATCTAAGAGATAAGATGTATCGCCATCTACTGGCACATGTTTCTAATTGCAATAAAAGCCACAGTAAACAATCAATGCCTATTTTTGTACTTTTTAATAGTTTGCTGAATTGTCACTGACAAACTGATGACAAAGAAACACAAAATAATAAAAACTAAAACATGACACGATTTATAAAATATCAACATTAACATCTACTGTACCTGAAACAAACATCTAATTACAATCTGTTTTATATTTAAGGCTATTAGACAATTATAAAGAACATTGTAATTTCCTTTGGAAAAATAGCTTCTGCAGGACTTAACATTCATTATATTTATATTAAATAAATACTTTAAGCTTTCTGAATCACAAATTATTTCACTGAACTAATAAAATTGTTCAGTATCACTTTAGTAAATACATTTATTAACTCAACTTAAAATAGCAAAAAACAAAACAATCACACAAAAACCCTTTTTACATTATTCATGGTGATGCTTCCAGATCAGGAGGTAATCTTTATGCTCTTTTGATACCAATGTTACACATTTCACCTCGTTATCAGAACACAAGTGTGCTTAGTACTGCTGCCAGTCAGGTACACATAGTAAACACAGTGTCCTGGTGTTCAAGCGAGGCTTTTTATCCAGTTTACGCAGTGACTTTAGTTAAGATAACATTCATTTCACCCTGCCTATCAAGACAGCTCACCAACCTGTTGTCAAGACATGACATCTTGGAAGTGATCCTCACATAACCCTTGGGAATGTCTCAAAGGTACATGCTGTATTCCTGATTAGGCTTGTGTGTAACGGATAATCTCACTCAAGTCATAGCCGGTCACTGCAAAGGCATAACCGTCACCATCACAGAACTTGGCTCCACAAATTTGCATATCAGTCACACACTCGTTATACATGTGCTCCATCTGGAAAGGGGAGAGAAATTGACTTATGCTTAGCAAAAATGCTCTTATTTGACCAAAAATACTGTAAAAACAACAAAAGTATGTGCAAATGTATTACCACAATGTAGGTTTTAAAATATAATTTAGTCCTGTGATGACAAAGCTGAAATTTAAGCATCATTACTCCAGAGTTCAATCTAACAATCATTAATAATAGGAACTGATTATATGATATCATGATTTGGTGCTCAACAAACATGTCCTATTATTAGCAATGATAAAAACTGTTGTGCTGCTTAATATTTTAGCAGCAAGCATGGAATTTCAAAAGGAAGCATTTATTTAAGGTATAAATAACAACAAAATGAACATGTAACATTTCGTTTACACAAATGCACTTCTGATCAGTTTAGCAGATCATGCCTTATCATGTCTTTTTTTTTTATCCTACTGTGCTCAATCTTTTGTATGTGTGTTTGAAGGGGTTTACCTCTACACTGTTAGTCTCGGGGGTCAAGCTGAGATGCCACACTCGAACCCAAGAGTCTTCTGCTGCAGAAAGGAGCTTTATCATTCAACAAAAGAAAAAGGAAATGTTGTTAAATGAGTATTTATGTTATATGAGATTATTTTTCAAGACATTCTAAAAGACAGCTTAAAGTGACATTTAAAGGTTTAACTGGGTTAATTAAGGTAACTAGGCAGGTTATGGTAATTAGGCAAGTTATTGTATAATGATGGTTTGTTCTGTAGACTATCCGGAAAAAAATATAGCTTAAAGGGGCTAATAATTTTGATCTTAAAATGGTTTAAAACAATTAAAAACTGCTTTTATTCTAGCCGAAATAAAACAAATAAGTCTTTCTCCAGAAGAAAATAATATTATCAGACATACTGTGAAAATTTCCTTGCTCTGTTAACATCATTTGGGAAATACTTAAAAAAGAAAAAAATTCAAAGGGGGTGAATAATTCTGACTTCAACTGTATGTAATGACCATTTTTGCACATTTTTAATAAGTTGCTTATGACATATTTTATGTATCTGAAATCCAAATATAAAATTGTATGTCAATTGCATATACTGTATTTCTATGCATCAGATTCCTATATGGGGTTGGCAAAAGCACACATATCAATTTTCAATGAAAAATACAAATGGTCACTGGTTATACTGTATGTGTTTGAGTAATGTAAATTAAGCTTACAAATAAATGTAGAATGTACAGTATGTACTTTTGTTGTTTATAATGTTGAATTGCAGGAAAACAATTGTGGGAAGCTTTAGCTGAGATGAAAACTATGCACTGCTGAAACAGGGAGTTTCATGAACTGCATGACCTACAGACTGTATACATGGTTCAGTTCCTACCAGCCCAGTGAATGGGGCGATGTCCAGTGAGTAGATCCAGCGTGCATGGGCATTAACCTCTGCATGCAGTATACCTGTGACTGCCTCGTACAGACGAATCTGTCCTGTCCCATAGCCTGCAATGACTGTGCCCTTCCACAGTTTAACTGAAGAACAGCTAGTGCTGAGAAAACAAGAGCCACAATTTAATTAATTTATTTATATATATATATATATATATATATATATATATATATATATATATATATATATATATATATATATATATATATATATATATATATATATATAGAAAGCCATTCTGCTGTCATTTTTTGGGCTTATGGAATGGTATGCCCTTTTAGACTCCCAACTACATTTGATAACATTTAATATAATAAAAGTTTTAGTTATTTCATGTTAACTTGTAATAGGGCTTATATATAACTTATAATTAGTGTCAACAAAGCATTTTACTTTACTAGATTTTTGTGTGACATATGGGCAACTATTTTTACATTAATACAATATATCGGATACAAATCTGAGAATAGAGTTAGAAAGATCTCAGATCAGATTCCAGTACACATAAATCCCATAGTTTTAATTCATTGGTGGGGATTATACTTTCTGTAAATAATCATGTATGCACACTTTATTTACAAATGTTTAGAATAAGGATACGTTTAACTGTCAAATCAGATGTTTACAAAGTGTTTCTGGATATAGAAGGGAGATTTGGGTAAGGTACACTTAATGTGGAGCATATAATTATTTCACTAGTTCACTTTAATTTACTCACTCACTCACTCACTCACTCACGCACTCACTCACTAGTCGCCACAGTGGTTGCTACAGTGGAATGAACCACCCACTTTAATTTAATTAGATATAACATTTTGTTTATTTGACATGTTGTCTGAGTGTAAATGTTCCTTTAACTTGACACGGCGTCTAAACGACTTCAAAAGAAGCGAGAAGCAAGCGTAACATATCTGTCAAATTAATGTTTACATTGACAACAATGTAAAAGTAGTGCACTGGAATGCAAAAATGCATTCTGTATGAATGAGCCCTAAGTCAGTTTTGTACGTACAGTATATACCCATTGATTAAGGCAAGTTCGACCCTGAAGAGCCGCAGCTTTGCTGCAACCCTAACTATACACACCTAAACAAGCCAATCACAGAGTGTTAATAGGGGTGCTTCTAAGTTCTTATTTGGGCATTCTCGTTTCCTGTCCTCACTTCTTTTCCTCACGTCTTAGCTTCAGGATTCAAGGAAATGTGAGGACAGAGAAATTGAATCAAGTGAAATGATATATTCTCACTTTCTTTAGCATCACTCCGAAGCATTGTCATTTAATGAATACTTACACATCAAGATCCTTCAATGTTAGAGACAATTATTTATATTGTAATAGTTTCAACCTCCACAAAACACTACATTTGTCTGTATTTTTTTGTTTATTTTAAATCTTATAATTAACAATGAACTATTCCTTGTAATTACCTGCTTTTTTGTGCTGAAAAGTACATTACATAGGAACTTCGAAAACATAACTCACATTTACAATATATTTATGCTTAATGTTTACATTAATGTATGTTTGATTTGTCTGATTTAGGTAATGATAATTGGCGCATAAGTGCCAATGAAGAGGAGTAGAATTTACATTGTGCAACATGTTTTGTCAATATCACACTTCCTCAAAGGATCCACCTGTATTTCTTCGCTCATGTCTCCTCAGGAAGCCTCCTCTCTCCTAGCCCCCTCACAGTGCAATTATAGAATTGAGACAAGATGGCTGAGCTTGATCAGTTTCCTAGGTCATATAACGGGAGTAGCAAGGAAATGAGAAATGATATTGAGAAGCACCCTAGAAAGCTACAGACAGGTTGAGTTTTTTTTTTTCAAGGATGGATCAAAAACTTACAGCACTGTGACTTTCCAGGACCAAACTTGACAACCTCTGAATTAGGTTAATTGCTAAATGCAATCTCCCTTGTGTTTGGGATAATTATGTGAATGTGATCCTCCCAAATTATTAATGAAACATTATATATTAACATATTTTAATGAACGATACTTACTCAAAACCAGGGATCTTGTTGAGCAGTTGAAAATCTTCTCCTGATTTCCACACACAGAGGAGTCCAGAGTCATCAGCACTAACTAAATCACCAACGCACTCCTGAAAAACAACAACATCAAAAAACTAAACAAACAAGACAACAACAATAAAAAACTATAAATAGCATGAACATTTTGGCAAATCACACTGATATAAACGCTGTAAGGTTATACCATGTTGCCTGAGCACTCAGAGGCCATGTCTGTGATGGCCTCTTTGTGTTCCTCCAAAACCTCAGACAGGGTGATGTTACTGCCTTTACTGGGAACGTCAAACACTAGCACTGAGCCAGATGAGACTCCTGAAATAAGCCAAAGGGTCATTTTAGGGGCAAAATTACTGATCAAATATGTTAATAGGTCTTTCAAAATAGAACAATATTTACTGTTTGGCCACTGCTGATCAATAAAGACACTTACCTACACAAATGAATTTTTCCCGCACTGCTGCAATCCCTCGGGCAAACACTGCTTTAGCTGGGAAATTACAGATAATGTTGGTTTAATCAGGTGTACAGTAGTCATAACCACTTTTCAACTAAAGATTGAAGGAATGAGGTTTATGATTTACAGAGAAGCAGTGATGTGCACTGACCAGTAGGTGTCTCTGGTGTTTCCAGTGCATGCCAATAGACCATAATAGATCCATCCGATTCATACATCTGGTAAATGAAGACAACTTAAAGGCTTAGTTTACCCCCAAAAATGTCAAATTTGCTTTTTATCTACCCTCATGCCATCTAAGATGTAGGTGACTTCTTTCAGTAGAATATTACAGACGTTTTTTTATCTTTAGTGAAGTCAATGGCTACCAGCACTTAGAGAGTCAAAGAAAACAGATACAGGCAAAGCAAATTAATAACAGTGTCTCTTGACGATACACTGAGTTGTTGTGAAGTGAAGTTTCTAAGCAAGAAACTGAACATAAGTACCTTTAATCCAAAGCCTTGGCTAGTAGTCCAGAGCGTGTTCATAAGGGCAAAACTCAAACATGAGATCGCAATGGTTGTTTCTTTATCTTCTTTTTTATGAGTTGCTGCATTCAGGATAAGTGCAAGTACTGTTCTGATGAAAATTGAAACACGCACATCCTCTTTTCCACTGTAAACTAAAAACATCAGCTTATTTGTAAGATCGTGCTTGCGCATACATCACAGGCAGAAAGCATAATTTTCAAATCTGTGGATTAAAGATAATAAAGTTCAGTTTCACGGTTGCTCAGTGGTTAGCACTGTTGCCTCACAGCAAGAAAGTCGGTGGCTTCCCATCTGTAACAGATGGCATTTCTGTGTGGAGCTTCTATGATCTCCCTGTGTTTGTATGGGTTTCCTCCGGGTGCTCTTGTTTTTCCCACAGTCTAAAGACATGCGCTATAAGTAAATTGGATAAACTAAATTGGCCATAGTGAATGTGTGTGTGTGAATGAGTGTGTGTGTTTCCCAGCACTGGGTTTCAGCTGAAAGGGCATCATTAATTTTCCATTAGCTTAGTCTCTATTTCAAAGGTAACCAACCACTAACTTATCCAGCATATGTTTTACGCAGCAGATGCCCTTCCAGCCGCAACCCAGTGATGGGAAACAACCATACACACTCATTCACACACTCATAATCTACAACCAATTTAGTTCATCTAATTCACCTATAGCGCATGTCTTTGGACTATGGGGGAAAACGGAGCACTCGGAGTTCTAACCACTGAGCCACTGTGCGGGAAGAGCATCTGCTGTATAAAACATATGCTGGTACAGTTGGCGGTTCATTCAGCTGTGGCGACCTCTGATAAATACGGGCCTAAGCCAAAGGAAAATGGATGAAAGTTTAGTTTCTTGGCTAATTATTTTGCTTCAAAACACATCAGTACATCATTAAGAGCAACAGGTGCCACTTTTGTTTTTTCTTTGTTTTTGACTCTCTGTGTTGACTCTCTGTGTTTCAGCAACAATCTTCTAGTAAAAAGAGTTGGCAGATGGCAATAACAATAACACTTAACCCACCTGAATTCCTTTCTGAGAAGTGAGAACAAGAAGATCTCTTGAAGGCAGGACACACCAGGCTGCCTGTCACACAGAAACCAAGGTTTAATATGATCTTACATTAAAATGTTAAAACCAAAAAAATCTTAAAAAGCCTGTCAGACTTGTAAAACAATGAGATAATTGAGTATTACCTGCATGATAAGTGAGGAGCTGGTGGCCACGTTGCCCTCTTTAGACTGCAGCTGTCTGTGAGAATAGTTCAGGCCATCCCAGGAGGCACTGACCATGTTCACCACATTGGCATGAACCACTGTAAAGTAGGTGAGGCAGCGTGGCGCGATGCGCAGGACACTCAGATTGTTGTACAGTGCGGATGCACTGCTCTTTATCTGAATGCTTTTCTCTTTGTGGTACATTTTTGCCATTTTGGTAGAGAACAGCTAGAGATGTTGTTTCTGAAAATTGAGGCAGGTCATGCAAATCAGTTCAGTTCAGTGTATCCTGATATACAGAATTACAGGTGGTGAAGTTCAAACTAACAGTTGCATTGCATTAAATGTACTCATTATTCACTCTCCCTCAAGTGTTTACAAACATTTATGAGTTTCTTTATTCTATTGAACAGAAGTCAATGGCTGCAGGTTTTCAGCAATTCTCTAAATATCTTTTTTGTTGTGTGTTTAACAGAAGACATAAATGTTTGAAACATGTATGGGATGAGTGAATAATGACAGAATGTTTATTAATTGGTGAACTATACTTTAAGTCAGGTTTTAGCTAAAGGATGCAAAGTGTATTACATAGTTTTCTAATAACAACATCACTGGCATTTAGCTAACGACAGATGATATTCATCATTTATTGTAAGGATGCATGCAGAAATCTGAGCAACAGCTTACAAACCCTGAATGAAGGCAGCTGTTGTGTTCTCCTGCTAATCCTCTTCGTTTCTTAGCAAATAGTGAACTAACGTTAAACGGCCCCGAATACGGAAATAACAGACTCGTCTCGTCTGCTATTAGACTAAACAATGAACGCCAGATAAAACGTAAAATGGATAAGAATCTTGTCTTATAACTGTTCAAGCAGCTTTCACCATGTCGCGTCTCTTGCAGCCATAGTGACGGAACAGACGTGTGTAGGACGTCACAGCTTTCTGTGGTGTACGGAGTGACGCACAGCGAGGTGCTGAAGCTTTTGGTTTTCACTTAGTACTCAGCTAATGGATTTGTCCATACATCAAATTTCTGTTCTAGTTCTTTGCTGAATTTAAATCATTTATTTGTTGTGAACTCTATGTTGTACAAAGAACACGCTTAGCCCCATCATTCTTTCTATCTCCACCAGAGGGCGATCGAGACTAGATCTAACTTTCAATTCCATAGCACTTCACATTAGATAAACAATGAAAGTGGTTATATAATACACATATACATACAGATACACACACGCACACAAAAACACAGTTACAAATTTTATATATAATATAGATGGAGTAATATAATTATTTAAATAATAATAATAATAACAATAATTTTGCAGGAGCAAAATATGTTTTATATTAATTGACTAAGTTTACAGAAATTGTATAATATACAATACATTTATACAATAAATGTTGTGCTGGTTGGGGTTCAGCAGTTGTGACAGTGCGGTTCTGTGTATCTGCCCCTTGTACAGTTTTTACAGACGCTAGGACACATTTCTCAATACGTTTGTCACTTTTGTAAAACTCTTTTTTTACACAGTGAGCACAACAGAAGTCTGTGTGGGCTAAACTGGGGATCAGTTATCATTGTTTTGGCACAATGCATTGAGTGACTACATCTCTCAAATTTCATGAATTCTTTTCTCACTCAGACACAACAACTGCCAAAAATCTTTGTACGTACAGGACATTTTGCACGTGCTTACATGTTTTCAAAACTGTTAAACTTATGTTCAAAACAATATCATAATGCAAAACTGAATAAGACAGCAAAATTCAACAGCAATATTTTATTGAAACATATTTCAAATCTAAAAATGCAGTTTAACCAGCCAGATTAGCATTACTATAGTATCTTTATCAGTGGATGGTGGTGTGTATACAAATTCTTGTATTTTAGAATTACTTAGTGCAAAAAAAATTTAAATAAATAAACGACATGAAATATTAACAAATTCTGCATCATGTCTGATTCATTCCAGTAACATATATTTAAGTTATAAACAAAATATATAGCTATTATAAACAGAGATGTGTCCTTGTTTTACATAAGAAAACACCGTAATGCTACATGTTGTTAGTGTTTTTTAGGTCATTGTTTTGTGGGTGACAAAGTGTATTTGTCAGCTGTCAACCTTTGCTAGTGTCGGAAAGAATGAGTTTATTTGAGACCTGAATAAAGTGTTTTGGTAGTTGTAGTGCATTTTGAATGTGAAATGAACTGCTTTGCCAAGCTGAAAGTCGGTTAGGAGAATTGTGTGAAGAGTTTTGCAAAAGTGACCTAAGTATTGAGAAATGTGTCCTAGCGTCGTAAAAAAAAATTTGTAATAAAAGTCTGGATTTAGGCTAATTTGTTGTAACTGTCTTTTCTAGTAACACCACATACACAAGTGGCGGTCACCGGTGTTTGTTTCAAATTACTTACAATTATTATGTCCATAATCCTAAAGCAAAATTAAAAAAAAAACATTTTTGCAAAATCTGCCTCTCATATTTAATAAACTTAATCTTCAAATTGAAAAATTAGACCTATAATACCCTCAAACTCCTGATGATGAGAAAGCTCAAATCAAATGTGAATCAAACAAACAAACAAACAATTATTATTATTCATACTTTTTTGCACGAGAATCAAAAATAAAATGAAATATTCCAAAATCATTTAACTTCATTTTAAGATCTGTAAGCACATTGACATACAAGAAGCTGCCTGAAACCCTCATGTATCATTCTGATATCAAAGTCGTTTGGAATTTTTGTGAAAGAACTTATTGTTAGCATTCTGTGGGAGGTACAAAGTTTCCTCATTCTGAACGTCCTGGTCAGATTCTTTTAATTTTGCTATTATATTATACACATTGTTACATTGAATGACATTTTTAGTGGATGTCCTCTGTAATTGTGGCTGTAGTGGATGTAGGCTATGCCAACAACTTAATGCTTGGAAGAAAAAAAATGTATAACCTAATGTATGAGACGAAACAAAACTTGTTTTATGCTTCAAACACTACACGCTTTTAGATTGTATACCAAATGTACGTGATTTTTAACGTACAGTTCTTAGATTAGAACATTCACATTTTATAGTATTATTTTACACTTTAATTCCCACAGAAGCACAAATAGCTGAAAACATGTTTTCGCTCGGGGTTCCCATTCTCTTTAAATACGGCCGCCTGACTCTTGTCAGCAACTTAACAACAACACAGCAACGGGAACAGAAGCTCTGTCATCTCAGCTTGAATGGAATGCCATTCAAACTGTTCAGCCGCATAAAATGATCATCATGGCACATCTTTTGGAGATTAGGCTTAAGATCTCGCATTAATGTTTGGTGATGGTAAAATACACGCCTTTTACCTTAGCATACAAGCTAGCCTATCCTATGTGTGCACAATGATTGTCGTGCGTTCTTCGGATTTAATGTCTTTCCCTCAGCATAGCAGAGAGCACTTAATTGCCTTTTAGCCTCTCTTGTTAATTAGTATTCTGCACTCACTCTTTCAACACTTTTGCGCTTCATGCGCCATAAATTTCCAGTCTTCTCTCAAGTGAAAGTTTGTTGTTCAGCAGTGTCCGCTGTCGGGTGGATCCACTCTGGCGCTCTTCTCTTCTACTTTTGCTTCGCGGGATATCAGGTTTAGCGGGAGTTATTCGCAGTCATCAGAAAGGCTCATTAAAGGCTACTGAAAGTCTAACGGTTTCTTTTTATTTGATGTTGTTATTGCGACACAAGCCCGCAGTGATGGATATCTTTTGGAGAGGATTTTGCACTTTTCTTCTCACAACAGGTAATTTTAGTCGCTAATGTACTACAAGGAATCTTTAGTTAATTGTTAAAACACTTAGAATGAATTGTGGACTTGTTGATAAACATTTTTTTTTTATCAAATATATTAAGCAACATCAGGCTCGTAACGTTAGAGTACTGCAGTTTAAATCGATTCCCAAGTGAATTTGCAATGTTTACAAAACAGATATGAAAAACAAAAACTGTTCATATGAATTCATAATATTGTGTCTAGTGCCTAGAAAATCATCACACCCCTTTGAAATAATTATTTGATTCGTCATACATGAAATCATCACATTCCAAATAACATTGTTAGAGATGTTTTTGTAGCCTTCTCCTAAACTGTGCCTTTCTACATCTCTGTGTTATGTGAGGAAAGGTATAGATTTTCACAAGAAATATGATGATTTTCTATAGGCCCTGTACATTAAAAATATTATTGTTGCCTTAAATATTTTGAATCAAATTAACTGTTCATCTCAACTTATACTGTAAGGCAAACTGAGTAAAATAGTAAGTTAAACGTTGTAAAGCTTTAAGAAAATTAGTGAAACCTGATGAACTAAGTTAAAGTAACATAAAAACATTTGTTGTGATATTTTGTCATTTAATGTTTTACAGTGTACAAAAGGGAAGGGTCTTTGAACTTGGGGAAGATTAATATTAAACAAGTTTTACACATCTCGATGCAATTGTTTTATAGTGCTATATTGATGCATGATGTATGGTTATTGATGCATGATTAAATATGTTGTGTAAGCAGTACACACACTGTTAGAATTTGCTATGTAAACAATCTCCCTATAATTTACACTCCCCGGCTACTTTATTAGGTACAACTTACTAGTATTGGGTTGGACCCCCTTTTGCCTTCAGAACTACCTTGATCCTTTGTGCCATAGATTCAACCAGAGATTTTGGTCCATCTTGACATGACAGCATCATGCAATCTCCCCACATCCCAAAGGTGCTCTATTGGATTTAGATCTGGTGACTGTGGAGGCCATTTGAGTACAGCGAACTCATTGTCATGTTCAAGAAACCAGTCTGATATTGACATCTTTATGACATGGTGCATTATCCTGCTGGAAGTAGAGGATGGGTACACTGGTCATAAAGGGATCGACATGGTCAGCAATAATACTCAGGTTGGCTGTGGCATTGACATGATGCTCAATTGGTACTAATAGGCCCAATGTGTGCCAAGAAAATATCCCCCACACTATTACACCACCACCACCAGCCTGAACCGTTGATACAAGACAGGATGGATCCATGCTTTCATGTTGTTGACGCCAAATTCTGACCCTACCATCCAAATGTGGCAGCAGAAATCAAGACTCATCAGAGCAGGCATTGGATATTTTCTGTTTTTCAGACCATTCTCTGTAAATCCTAGAGATGGTTGTGCGTGAAAATCCCAGTAGATCAGCAGTTTCTGAAATACTCTGACCAGCCCATCTGGTACCAACAACCATGCCACGTTCAAAGTCACTTAAATCACCTTTTTTTCTCAATTCTGATGCTCGGTTTGAACTGCAGCAGATCGTCTTGACCATGTCTACATGCCTAAATGCTTTGAGTTGCTTCCATGTAATTGACTGATTAGAAATTTGCATTAACAAGCAATTGTACCTAATAAAGTGGCCGGTGAGTGTTTACCTATGCAAACATATAGCTACCAATAATCTTCTGCTTTCCTTGCAGAAGTGACAGGACTCATGATAAGGAACGAAGAGCTGAAAAAGTGTGTAAGGGTAAATGAAGATCAGGTCAGCAGCAGGCTAACCCTACAGGAGTGCAGAGTAGATTCAGCTCTGCAAGAGTGGCTCTGGAACCCAGAGACTCGCTCCCTGAGCAACCCAAAGACAGGAGGGTGTTTAACTGCAGCCCAGATCCAAGAGCATGAGAGCGTGTGGTTGCAGGAGTGCAGATCTGAGGAGGAGGATCGTGAGGGCCAGTCCTGGAGCTGCTCTAAAAAGGGTCTCCTCACATTACATGGCAAAGGTCTGCACCTGAGCGCACGTCATAATTCCTCCAAGGTCTTTCTTTCCAAAGATCGTGGGAAAGGCAGCAAGTGGAGGACGCTGGCTAATCATACGGTATGCGAGGAGACAGAGAGCACACATCAAAACCAGAATGTGTTGCAAGAGTCTCAACAGACCGGACCCCGAATCCTCACTCAAATTCGCTATTGGCATTGTAAGAGAGTTAGATTAGAGTTCTTCCTCAATAATGGCCTTTATGGTGCATTCAGTCATCCCATCATTCTGAATAGTGACATGTCATCCACTTCTTCAGTCAAGTGTTCCTATGCACATCACTCATATTAGACGTTCTGCAATATATCTTTCTTTAATTATTTGGCATTTGGTCATCATACTAACTACATTATATCATTGGCATTAATGGTTCCATGAAGAATGTTTAACATGCATAGATTTTTTTCATTCCACAAAAGGTTTTTTACATTGGAAAAAATCTATAGATTTAATACTAAGAAAGTAGTATCTAGATTATTAAATCTTTTTTAATACTAAGAGAAAAAAAGCTATTTTATGAATTGTTTACTAAAAAGTTATAGGGAACCGTTTTTAGAATTTGTATTTTTAACCCTTTAACTACCCCACCTACTGTAGAAAAAAATGTTTGGATTGCAATTTTTAACTCCTAATGTCGCTAGTTAACACACTAAAATAGTTAACATTTTTTTCAACACATTCCATAATTTCTAAAATACAAAATGGTTGATATGTCGGTTTATGGTAAAAGTACCGGACTTAATACATCTACTATGAAAAATGTGAAAATATGAAGTGTAAGATCAATTTATTTAAAAAAGTATTCAAAATAAAACATTTTTGAATACTAAATCAGTTTTTTTTTAAGTATGCCGAAAAATATTTCAAATTCTCATTTAACCTGTTTTTATTTATTTTTTTTTTACAATAAAACCAAAATCAAGTGTAGTAGTGGAACAGGATTATGTTTGTTTGATCTTTTTTTTTTTTTTTTTGTCAACAATGCTGTGTGTGTTCACCATTATTTAAAAGAGTCATTCTTTAAATGACTTGAACAGTCATTATTTAAAACAGTAAAAACATGGTCAACCGTTTAGTAGAGGAGCAGTCAAAGGGTTAAGAGTGCATTCTTGGGAAAAACAAGAAAAAAAACTGTGCAAGAAAACACAAAAATATAAAGTCAATTGCTTGTTTTTGGTTAAAGACTTCAAAAAAAATCTAAATTCATTTGTATTTGAACTGCATTCAGATCTTAGTCTGATACATATAAGATAAAAAGTTATTCCTGTATTTTAATTCCAATAATTTGTATCTAACTTTCAAGAAGTGAAAATAATTTTCAGCAATCTCTGTAAAATAATGTAAAAAATCTGAAATCATGAATGACTGTCTAAAACAGTAGAAACCCTGTGCACAGTGGCTGTTTTGCGTCTAATAGCTATCATGCTTTATTGTATAATTGTAATTTGTAATTCTTTATTTAGCTGGGAGTAATGTCCAGACCTCCAAAATAAAGTCCACCGAAGCGACACAGACTTCAGATTCAACGGCTGAAACTCAAAGCAGTGCAGAGCCAAGAGATCCTTCTGTTAATGTCTTTACAACAGACTATGGTGAGTGTGGAAGTAGTGAATAAACAATCAAACATTGAAAAGTGTTCTCACCCTGTAAAATTTCAATTCCATTGTGTCCACATGGGGGCGATAGCGGAGAGGAAATAGATGTTGCTGTTAGATGTTGTCATTTAACATGTAGCCTAAATCTATTTTCATGGAAGTATTTTTTTTAAATATACAGGGAGTGCAGAATTATTAGGCAAGTTGTATTTTTGAGGATTAAATTTATTATTGAACAACAACCATGTTCTCAATGAACCCAAAAAACTCATTAATATCAAAGCTGAATATTTTTGGAAGTAGTTTTTAGTTTGTTTTTAGTTTTAGCTATTTTAGGAGGATATCTGTGTGTGCAGGTGACTATTACTGTGCATAATTATTAGGCAACTTAACAAAAAACAAACATATACCCATTTCAATTATTTATTTTAACCAGTGAGACCAATATAACATCTCAACATTCACAAATATACATTTCTGGCATTCAAAAACAAATCAGTGACCAATATAGCCACCTTTCTTTGCAAGGACACTCAAAAGCTTGCCATCCATGGATTCTGTCAGTGTTTTGATCTGTTCACCATCAGCATTGCGTGCAGCAGCAACCACAGCCTCCCAGACACTGTTCAGAGAGGTGTACTGTTTTCCCTCCTTGTAAATCTCACATTTGATGATGGACCACAGGTTCTCTATGGGGTTTAGATCAGGTGAACAAGGAGGCCATGTCATTTGTTTTTCTTGCCAGCCACGCTGTGGAGTACTTGGACGCGTGTGATGGAGCATTGTCCTGCATGAAAATCATGTTTTTCTTGAAGGATGCAGACTTCTTCCTGTACAAATGCTTGAAGGTGTCTTCCAGAAACTGGCAGTAGGACTGGGAGTTGAGCTTGACTCCATCCTCAACCCGAAAAGGCCCCACAAGCTCATCTTTGATGATACCAGCCCAAACCAGTACTCCACCTCCACCTTGCTGGCGTCTGAATCGGACTGGAGCTCTCTGCCCTTTACTGATCCAGCCATGGGCCCATCAAGACTCACTCTCATTCATCAGTCCATAAAACCTTAGAAAAATAGATATTTCTTGGCCCAGTCTTGACGTTTCAGCTTGTGTGTCTTGTTCAGTGGTGGTCATTTTTCAGCCTTTCTTACCTTGGCCATGTCTCTGAGTATTGCACACCTTGTGCTTTTGGGCACTTCAGTGATGTTGCAGCTCTGAAATATGGCAAAACTGGTGGCAAGTGGCATCTTGACATCTTGGCAGCTGCACGCTTGACTTTTCTCAGGGCAGTTATTTTGCGCCTTGGTTTTTCCACACGCTTCTTGCGACCCTGTTGACTATTTTGAATGAAACGCTTGATTGTTCGATGATCACGCTTCAGAAGTTTGGCAATTTTAAGAGTGCTGCATCCCTCTGCAAGATATCTCACTATTTTTGACTTTTCAGAGCCTGTCAAGTCCTTCTTTTGACCCATTTTGCCAAAGGAAAGGAAGTTGCCTAATAATTATGCACACCTGATATAGGGTGTTGATGTCATTAGACCACACCCCTTCTCATTACAGAGATGCACATCACCAAATATGCTTAATTGGTAGGAGGCTTTCGAGCCTATACAGCTTGGAGTAAGACAACATGCATAAAGAGGATGATGTGGTCAAAATACTCAATTGCCTAATAATTCTGCACTGCCTGTATATTATTATTTCATCCATACATACAAGTACTTATTTATTAGTTACTAATGCCTATATATATTAGATATTATTAATTATTCATTAGACACTAGTACATTTTCATTAATTGTTATGTATTATTAGATTACTTACTTAGATACAAGTACCTATTTACTAGGTATTAGTACATATTTAATATATTATGACTAGTTTATTACTAGACTATCATGTTATAAATAAGAGCTAATATATTTTCTTTAAACAATAAACACACAAAATGCTCAAAAGAATGAGTAGCTAGTAGATGGAAAATATCAAAAAACAGATACTAGCAAAGTTTATAGATTAAATATTATTCAATTCACCTTTATTTGTATAGCGCTTCTACAATGTAGAATGTGTCAAAGCAGCTTCACATAGAAGATTATCGTAAATTGAAACAGTGTCAGTCCAGTTTTCAGAGTTTAAGTTTAGGTCAGTTTAGCTCAGTTCAGTGTGGGTTAATAATCACTACTGAGAGTCCAAACACTGAAGAGCAAATCCATCGATGCGCAGCTCTACAATATTAAAATGGCTTGCCATGTTATGCCATGCTTTAATGATGAGCCAAAGAAAGACATAATTTTAAATAGAGGTGCATAAAATTTGTGATATTAAAAAAAAACATGTTTAAAAACAGGTACAGGCTGGAAAATGACAATGTTGCTTCTGAGCATCTTGGCTCTGTTACTCGGGCTTGTGATCCTCACCCTTAACATCTACCAGAACAGGTAACATTCTTCTCATGTTTTAGTAAATAAGTCTCAAACTCCCAATGGCAGCATTTAATTTCAAGTAAAAGTCTGTTTGTTTTTCTTGGTTATGCAACTGATCTATCTGAACATGCCCATTGTGATCTGTTTCATAACAAGTGAATCCTCAGATTTTCCCTTCATAAGTGGTTTTCTTCTTCATGCTCAGGAGGAAAAAGACAGTGGTGGTGTTGAAATCCTACACACCAACAGGAGATGCCAGTCTGCCAGGATCACCAGTGCCCAGTGAGAGAGCCCCTCTAACCAGACACCCTATGAAACCTGCTCAGTCCCCCTCCATCCAGCGAGGCGAGATCCTTGTCGAGTGGAAAGACGGAACAGTCACCCCTCTGTTTGAAACATATCTAACTGATTAAACTGTGGTCGAGACTAAAGGCCTGTTCATACCAAGAGTTATACGTTTACCAATAACTGTTCTGGCATCATGATTTAGTGTTATTGTCTGCTGCTCAACTCTTTAGCGAATCGTGGATTCTGATAGGCCTTCAATGAAAAACCTGTTAAAAGAGATTTCAACAATATACACTCTTATAATATACAATATACACATAAAGAAAGAAAAACTTGTACTGTATCTTTTTTTAAAAAAAAGGGGACATTTTATAGCATAAAGGGTCCATATTGATACCAGAAGAGCAAATATTCATATCTAAAAATTTGACAAGGTACACTGTACTTTTAATATGCACATTTATGGTACCAATATGGACCCTACATGTACATGTAGCATTTGAAAAAGTAACATTAGAATGACAGCTTTTGTTCCTTTAATTTTTAGAGCATATTATTACTTTGTGTTGTTATTGTTTTGGTTGCTATGATTTTAAATAGAGAACAGTTTTTATATTATTGGTATAGTTTTCACTTTTCACCCTTGGTGTGAACAAGCCTTAAAGGTCCTGTAAAATTAGAATCACTATGTTAGTCCTAAGGATATGTCATTGTGCTCCAAATCATAATTTCCATTTAGAAGATATGAACATCCAAAGCTTGTTTGTTGTCACTTCCACCTAAATGGATCAACAAGATTTTGACATTACCTCATACTTCAGACCAATCAAGTGCTGTTTAGTGTCCTGCCCCCTTCAAGATGGACTTGATGCACTTGAACTTAATCTCTGGCAGATCTTAAAATGAAATGCTTTTGACCAACACAGGCTCATTTGTGGATATGTACCCCTGTCTACATTTCTGGAGAGTGCGAAGGTCCAGAGGTACGTATGGCTGCATTTCATCTTTAAAATGAATGCTATGGGGCAGTATGATGCTGCCGACAGCTTCCGTTTCTTTTAGTGATACCAGCTGACCACTTACCTCTGTATGGACGGCTTTTCTGGTGTTACCAGTTTGCCCAGTAGCTCGCCACGTACTCCGATGGAGTTGGAACGTGGGGCTAAGTTGACCATGATGACAGAGTTCAATTCTGGTGAAGAACAGTTCCAGAAACCAGATAAAACAAAGGAACAAATAAATAAACAAACAACAGGCTGAAAACGCGGTGAAATCACGTGTCTGCGACAGCTTTTCTTTTTCTATATTGCTGTTGAAAACACTATTGGTTGGGTTTAGGGACAGAGGTGGGTGGGTCAGTCAGTAGACAGAAAGCTGGCCTGTTTGGCTGAAGTGTATATTAAGGCTTCTGGTGGATTTATGTGAGAAGAGATTGCGCAGGAAATATTTGAGATCATCAAAAAGCATACACAGTGGCCTCTGGTGGATTTGCAAAAACTGTGAGCAGACGTACCTCCAGTTACGTATTTCGCTGTCCACAGTAATGTAAACCTGGGTATATATTCGTAATGAGCCTGAGTTGCTATTGGCTATTTTTTTAAAGGGGAGGGGCTACTATATGTCCTGCCCTGTCTTCATGTTTCATTTGAGATTACGTCAAACAAAATGGATATTTCAAATTACTTTACGGGACCTTTAACTTGTGTCCCAAGCGAAACGAAAAAACTGCATTGATGAATTATTACTCAGAATACTTGCTTCTGATTTAGCCAGTATTTCTAAAGAACTTTATAGGGAATCACTGCCAATTGCAAGGTCATGGTCAATGTATTTATTTATTTGTTGTGTTGCTCCATAATAACTGCGAAATGAAAGTCAGAGTCATTACTGCAACGTCAAAGAGTTGGTTCACCCCTAAATTAAATTTCTGTTATTAATTACTCACCCTCATGTCGTTCCATGTCGACCCTCATGTCGTTGTGTCTTCTGGACACAAATTAAGATATTTTAGATGAAATCTGAGAGCTTTCTCATCCTCTATATACAGCAACAGTCATGAAAAATCCAGAAAAGAGACCAAAAACATTGTTAAATTGTTTAATGTAATTTCAGTAATTTAAATATAATCATATGAAGCTCCAAGTACATTTCTGTGCACAAATAGGGTGTGCTTTTACTACAGGCAATATGATGCTTGTGAGTTGCACTGCTGACTCAAATGACATCATATTGGCCATAGTAAATGTGTACCCTGACCTGACGAAGAAAAGAAAATGTTATACAGTTGAAAAGACACTTATGCAGTTTTTTTTTTTTTTTTTTTTTTGGCATAGAAAAGTGTTCTTGGAGTTTTTTATTATTACAGTTGATCCACTAAAGTCAGATTTTGACAATGTTTTTAGTTCCTCTTGAATTTTATGTAAATGATTTTAATTTGTGTACAGAGTATTAAAGAAGGTCTCAGAGAAATGATATGAGGGTGAGTAATTAACAACACAATTTGGATTTTGGAATGAACTAACCCTTCTAATAACAACATATTGACTAAAACTTCATTTCAAAGTCCTCCTGGATGCTGTACAGACTCTTTTCTTTTAAAATAATTTCACATCAAATCAATATTGCATTTATTCAGATATTTTCGATTTATTTTGCTATTATGTCTGTCTGACTGTATTTTATCCCTTTCATATCGAACATCTTTAAAAAATCACAGACATCTGTTGGGTTTACTGTGCTCTTGCAAACAGAATGCCATCCTTCGGCTGAGTTTTGGAAAAGTGAAGTTGGGTTCTGATCAAAGACAATATTCTGTACCTTGCCAAAAAAGATTTAAGGTAACTTCAGGTTAAAAACATATCAAACCTAACAGAAACTACTGTATAATTAACAATGAATGATTTTAAAGTAGCAAAACAGAAAAATAGGTATCTTATATCTTGAAAAACAGTGATACATTCAAAGCATGCCTCTAAAACACTTATTTTGTACTAAAGGTTTTTATAACAAGTGTTGTGTTTAAATGTAATGCACTGTATGTTATTATTGAACTGCATAAGCCTAACTTGCATAACCAAGACTTTAGTGATATTGAAGGTTTGAAAACAAGGTTTTATTAGTGATATTAAGATTTATTGGAAAATTTGGAAAAAATAAAAACTTTGTATGAGACATACATATATTAAATATCACTTGTATTTTTTAAATGTTCAATAAAGCGCTACTAACATAAACACTTTGTTGTAACTTGCATTGAAGGAGTGGAGGGGCACCACCTAAACCCTTTTGCCAGATTTTTTTTCATCAAGGAAGCTTGGCCTGTTTTTTTAAAACACTGCTTTGTAAAGCTCTTCAGCTGATGACAACAGCCGAGAAATGAAAAACATGTCTGTGCAGGTGAGTTGTTAGGGTGTAAAGCAGATATATGTTAGAAAGGAGAGAGAGAGAAAATGTGAGGTTGACATGCAAAGCCAGACACACAATCATATCATATTTTATTCTGGAATTCTAATCGTTTTCCTTATATTTTTTATCACATATTTAGACGAAATAAGAGTAATGTGTTAAGGCTCTTAGTCTACTTGATTAGAAACAGAAATAAGTATACAATATATATCCACAGTGGTGGCCATTATGCCCTAGAAACAATAGAATAGAGCCATCATAAGAACTTTTTCTGCAGGTTTTTCTTAAAAAAACAAGGTTGGCCTATTTCACTGTCAAACCCAATCAGTCAGTCCTTCACAGAACTCAAAGGCATGGAATAACATTCTCAAAGTTCTCTGTAAATATACTGATGCTATGCCAGAGAAATGTGATGTAGTAATTGCTGCAAGGTGGACATACCAAATATTAAAGTTTATTAAAAACAGTACAATTCAGTTCATCTGTTGTTTGTTGTCCTCAGAGCAACCATCTGTATGTTTTATGAACATGAAATAAAATCATGCTTTGGAGGCAAAAATCTATATTTTCCAGGCTGTCAGTTGTTCAAATAATATCTTACACGGTAAAAATAAAAAGTTGAGTTAACTTTAAATTTTAAAGCAACCGGCTGCAAAGAAATTTTGAGTTTAATAAGCTTCAGTTTTTTAAATTGGCTGAAAAGGCTGGTTCAACTCAAGTATACTTTACGGAATAATTTGGCACAACTTCAACCACTGAAGCTTAATAAACTCAAAATTTATTTGCAGCCGGTTGCTTTAAAATTTAAAGTTAACTCATCTTTTTATTTTTTGAACATATAGAGAAATAAAAATTTAAAATCTCCTCAACTGAATATTTTACTTTCATTGAACAAACAGTTCCAAACATGCAGTTAAATCATTTTTATGAGTAAATTTAACTCTGAGCTCAAAAATATGTCCACCTAACTTAAAATTTTAAACCGAGTTAACAATTTGTAAGTTGGATTTTTTAGTGTATATTATGTTACGTTCCTACAAAAAAACACCTAGGGGTAAATCAAAAATAAATAGGAACGAACAAATGAAGAAAGAGGGGAGAGTACTGCCTCCAGACCCAGAATCATAAAACACCACATTCTTAAATCAACTTTCTGATTACCATCAGGCAATCATGGGTTTATTTTGCGTAGCATAAGAATATAATATGTATCTTAAAGATTGAAAAGCATAATACAAAACAAAAATAATACCTCAGGATATGGGGGTCAAAAATAACAAACAAAACAATCCAATAACTAATTTAAAGACAAACTAACTTACCTAACAAAATAAACATTCCCCAAAAGAAAATACAAGTTGCTTCCCTTTCTCCCTGCCTACCACCAAAACAGGAGAAAAAGGTTTTAAAACAAAAAAGGACACCCCATACCTTACTAATACCGTCATAAATGAATTCACATTATAACTCAAAAAAAAAGAAAGCACACGAGGCACAAGCCCATGGTCTGGGACTGGAGCAGCTCAAGTGACGTGTTGTCTCCCCTCTCTCTTGGCTTCTGGTCGGCTGCAGCCAGTATATATAGTTCAGAAATTAGCTGCCAGATGAGAATCAGGTGGCAGCAATCTGCAAACAAAAGAAATCAGGAAACAGAAGACACTGCAATATAGAAACCCAAAATAAACATCACGGGATGTAACACCCCCACAACCAAGTTTCTACATTGCACTCCAAAAACAAAAATGTACATAAAGACTCATTCACAGTTGTTCCATTTAAACAGTTTCAGCACTATACGCCCTGGACAGTGCATCCGCAACTATATTTTCACATCCGCGCCGATGTTTAATCTCTAAATTAAACTCCTGCACTACCAATGCCCAACGCATGAGCCGCTGATTTGCATTTCGCATACGGGACAAGAACAACAACGGATTATGATCAGTGTATACAGTAATCAGTAAACCACTGCCTCCTACATAATCTCAAAGTGTTTGTAACGCCAGCACTAGCGCAAGAGCCTCTTTCTCTATTGTACTGTAGTTTCGTTGACATGATGAAAATTTTTTTGAAAAATAGCAAACAGGATGCTCCAGGCCATTATCATCTGGCTGCAGAAGTACTGCACCAGCACCAGAGAAACTTGCATCAATTTCTAGAGTAAAAGGGCGACAAAAATCAGGTGCGGCCAGGACCGGTGCATGAAGAAGAACATCTTTTGCTGCCAAAAAAGCATGTTCAGTATCATCAGACCATTCAAAATGTCTTTTAGTACTCAAGAGATCGGTTAAAGGAGTGACAATGGTAGAAAAATTTCGGCAAAACGCTCGATAGTAGCCACACATTCCCAAAAAACGTCTGAGGTCACGCTTGTTTCTTGGCTTAGGAAACTCCAAAATAGCAGAAACCTTGGCTTCTACAGGTTTTACTGACCCCCTGCCCACCTTTTTGCCCAAATAGGTCACTTCGGCTTTAGCGAACTCACATTTCGCTAAATTTAAGGTAAGGGAGGCATCAGCCAATCGAGAAAAAACAGTTTCCAAAGTTTGCATGTGATCCTCCCAAGAACTAGAGTACAGCACCACATCATCTAAGTAAGCCTCACAATTTCGAACGCCAGACAAAACCTTCTGCATAAGACGTTGAAAAGTGGCGGGAGCGTTTCGCATCCCGAACGCTAAAACCGTATACTGCAGAAAGTTGTCGGGGGTAACGAACGCTGAAATCTCAGCAGCGCGCGGAGTTAAAGGCACCTGCCAATACCCTTTTAGGAGATCCAGTTTTGTTACAAAGGCAGCAGAACCAACCCGATCTACGCAATCCTCGATACGAGGAAGGGGAAACGAATCTGCTTTTGTTAAAGCATTTACACGCCTATAGTCTGTACAAAAGCGGTAGGTGGAATCCGGTTTGGGCACTAACAAACACGGAGAACTCCACGAACTCTGACTTTGTACTGCCAACCCGTTTTGTAATAGATAATCTACCTCCACTTTCATCACTTCACGCTTGTGTGGATTTACGCGGTAAGGATGTTGTTTTACCGGCTGCGCGTCTCCCACATCAACATCATGGTACAACACCGAAGTGCGACCCGGCACATCTTTAAACAAAGAAGGGAAAGAGTTAATCACTGCAAACACATCAGTATACTCAGACCCAGATAAGTGTGAAAGGAAGGATGACAAATCTTTCATAATTTCACAATTCTGCAACCGAGAAGAGAAAGTGCCGTTTTCAGGCTCAACGGGTACACTAGGAACAGAATTATCTACAGGCGAAACTAACAAGGTAGGCACAGCTTCATCACACTTTAGATAACGCTTAAGCATATTAACGTGACAAACCCTTGATTTTCTACGACGATCGGGAGTCTTAATAACATAATCTGTATCACTGATTTTTTTTTTCTACAAGATAGGGTCCCACAAATTTTGCAGCAAAAACTGAATCGGGCACAGGCAGCAGTGCCAGCACAGTATCCCCTACCTGAAAATCTCGCTTGGCAGCATGCACATCAAAGCGTTGTTTCATTTTTGACTGCGTAGCAGTGAGCACGAGCAGTTTCACATGCAGTGTGCAGTCTCTCCTGAAAGTCGCTTACATAATCTAACAGAGGGGATTTCGGGGTTTCCTTTCTTAATAACTGCTCATAGAGCAACTTAAGTGGTCCGTAGTGGGTGAGCAAAAATCAACTCTGCAGGACTAAAACCTAAGGATTCTTGCACAGAATTTCGAGCAGCAAATACCAAAAAAGGCAATCCCTCAACCCAATCATTCCCCGTCTGCACACAATAGGCTCGGAGCATGGACTTTAAAGTCTGGTGGAATCTTTCAAGGCAACCCTGAGACTCAGGGTGATAAGCGCTGGACATTTGATGTTTGATCCCTAATTCACTCAAAACTTGTGCAAAAAGTTTAGATGTAAAATTACTACCTTGGTCAGTTTGGATAACACGCGGCAAACCGAAAGTGGTAAAAAATTTCACCAACTCTCTTACCACCAACGGAGCTTTCAGAGAGCGCAGAGGGACAGCCTCGGGGAACCGCGTAACAGCACACATGATGGAAAGAATGTACTGATGCCCCGATTTAGCTTTTGGGAGAGGGCCGACACAATCAACGATCACTCGCTCAAAGGGTTCACCTAGAACTGGAATGGGACACAAAGGAGCTACAGGTATCTTTTGATTCGGCTTTCCAGTCTTTTGGCAGATCTCACATTGACGGCAAAACTTAGCGACAGAAGTCTTTAAGCCAGGCCAAAAGAAATATTTTGAAAGACGATGGTAAGTCTTATTTACCCCTAAATGTCCTGACAGCACATTTTCATGGGCAAGTTTCAAAACAATCATTCGGTAATTATTTGGAAGAACAATTTGGCAGGTCTCGTACCACCCCTGCTCATCAGTACGAGACCTCCATCTTCGCATCAAAATGCCTTCATCCCCAAAATAATTTACCTCACCCACTCTTTCCTCCGCATCTGCTGCAGCCACACAATGTACTAGGGAAGGATCTAATTTTTGTTCAGCCGCCAACTGTTCTTTATCGATCTGCACTGAAAGATCAGACTGAAGAATGATTTCACTAATAGGCTCTGAACAAGATGGTTTGTTTGGAACATCAACATCACTAATAAATGAATCAGAAAGATCAATCACTTCTTGAAACTTCTGTTTCTGTGCACGTGTCACAACACACGCCGGGAATACAGTCGGAAACTGCCGAGCTAAACTGGGGACTTTCTCATCACTAGGATTACATGATACCACTGGACATGGGAAGACTTTGCCACCTGCAAGGTCATTACCCAATATAACATGTATCCCCTTTACTGGCAACTGAGCACACACTGCTAATTCCACTAAACCAGATACCAAATTCGATTGTAAATTAACCTTATGCAGCGGAACCTGAGCACATCCCATTTCTATCCCCCGCACTAACACACTAGTACCAGTATCACTATCTATTGAGAAAGGCAAAACCTCTCTCAATATAAAAGATTGACTTGATCCTGTATCCCTTAAGATCGAAACAGGTGTGTTCTCCGACTCCGAAAGAGAAACATGTCCCATTTCAATAAATGGTTCATATAACACGTTTTCAGCATCCCGAAACGAAGAAACATTTTGAGAAAGGGCCACACTTTTAGATTTTACAGACGCACCTTTTTTATTCCACTCTTTACAATCGGCAATCAAATGATTAGGATCCAAACAATAGAAACAAGCTCGCTTACTTTTTTCCCGACCAGCCAAATTTGCAGGCGGACACGAACGCAAATTCCCTTTAAATGAACGAGCAAAATGCGGAGCCGAATCCTCTCTACCCACACGGCTCATTTTGAAGAGGGTTAAAATAGCCCTGTTCTGGCAAAAACAATTTCCTGTGGGTGAGCGCATATTCGTCAGCGAGAACAGCAGCCTCCGGAAATGAAGGACACTTTTTGCTCATTTAAATGGATTACAATTTTATCTGGAAGACTCTTTTAAAATCCTCCATTAAAATCAATTCCTGTAACTGCTCCAGCGTATCAACTTTACTCGAAAAACACCACTTCTCGAATAAGGTCCTTTTCTCCCTCGCAAACTCCACATAAGTCTGTTTGGGTGACTTCGCATGAGCTCGGAATTTCTGCCGATAGGCTTCGGGAACCAACTCGTAGGCACGCAACACCGCGGCCTTTACCACATCATAATCTAACGACTGCTCCAGAGGTAACGCAGAACATATTTCTCTCGCTTTACCAGATAAGCTGCATTGCAAAAGCAATGCCCACATATCTTTAGGCCAAGCAAGTTTCCCAGCAATTCTTTCAAATGCTACAAAATAGGCATCAACTTCAGTCTCACGAAACGACGGAACTAATTTAATATACCTACTTGCATCAAATGGAGCATCATTAAACTGCTGAATTGAACTAGATGCAACCGGTGATGCAATTGATGGAGGACGCGAACGAGGCATTGGCACTGGTTTTACTAAAGCTTGAGCTTCTAAATCCAATTTACGCAATTTAATTTCACTATCTTTTTCAACCTCAATTTGACGCAATTTTATAACTTCAGAGTCATATTCTTGTTTTTTTATCATCAAGTCCAATTCTTTAAGTTTTACAGCCAAAACAGGGTCAAAACTTTCGACAGAATCTGCGTTTGGGATTAGCCCAGAGACGCAATACATACCCTCAGTTTCCCCAACACTTTCGTCTGAAGACATTGGTAATATACCGTCTTCCACCAATTTATTATACAAAAAATCTTTTATGACCTTTTTTGTCGACTCTCTTGGAACATTAACGTTAAAAAACTCAGAAATGACAATTAAATCTTTTTTTCTGCATTTCTCAAATACTTCTAAGGATGGTGAAAGCGTAAAGGACACTAAATCAAATTCCATTTCTCTTTTCCTCTCCACCTAAAGCGAAGTACACCCAAACAAACTACAACAAAGCTACGAGGGGAAAAAAATGAAATGTATAAAAAAAGTGGACCTACCTTCGAGTAGCGTTGTTCTATCGAGAGAAGTTTCACTTCACATCATGCGCAACCAATAAACACAAATGTCTGACCAAATTGAAAAAAACCCAAAAAAAAAAATTTCACACGTTTGAGAGACGGACGAGCCCCCAATTGTTACGTTCCTACAAAAAAACACCTAGGGGTAAATCAAAAATAAATAGGAACGAACAAATGAAGAAAGAGGGGAGAGTACTGCCTCCAGACCCAGAATCATAAAACACCACATTCTTAAATCAACTTTCTGATTACCATCAGGCAATCATGGGTTTATTTTGCGTAGCATAAGAATATAATATGTATCTTAAAGATTGAAAAGCATAATACAAAACAAAAATAATACCTCAGGATATGGGGGTCAAAAATAACAAACAAAACAATCCAATAACTAATTTAAAGACAAACTAACTTACCTAACAAAATAAACATTCCCCAAAAGAAAAATACAAGTTGCTTCCCTTTCTCCCTGCCTACCCACCAAAACAGGAGAAAAAGGTTTTAAAACAAAAAAAGGACACCCCATACCTTACTAATACCGTCATAAATGAATTCACATTATAACTCAAAAAAAAAGAAAGCACACGAGGCACAAGCCCATGGTCTGGGACTGGAGCAGCTCAAGTGACGTGTTGTCTCCCCTCTCTCTTGGCTTCTGGTCGGCTGCAGCCAGTATATATAGTTCAGAAATTAGCTGCCAGATGAGAATCAGGTGGCAGCAATCTGCAAACAAAAGAAATCAGGAAACAGAAGACACTGCAATATAGAAACCCAAAATAAACATCACGGGATGTAACAATTACCACTTAATTTTTTTAATTATTATCATTCATTCATTATTATCATTCATTCATTAAACCAGCAACCTTCTTGCTGTGAGGTGACAGTGCTACCCACTGCACCACCGTGACGCCCTAACTATTATCATGTTTTTGCTAATAATTACATTCAAATTACTAGAGATCGCTGACAGCTGATTCTAAAAAGGGTCCCCACTTACTGATTCTGAAATGTCATGGAATTATGTGTATTATTTGTATATTTGTATTCCAGATTTGTCCAATGTGTTATTTTAAATTGTACTTTCCTCAATGTAAATTTTCTATACTGAGTCTTTTCTATTCCAGGTTTTATTATTTTTCAGTGCCATTGTATTCCCTTTCACGCTTCAACATCAACCAGCAATCATTTAAGTCAATTGCAGTCAACAGTCTGTACTTGTTAACTAAGGCAAGTGTGCCAGGAAAATGTCAAACGTAAGAGACTGGCCTGCAACATAACCACTTCAAAAACTGAGTATCACAAGTAGATGACAGAAAAGCTAAAATCTTGTGGAGACACAAGCTTACTGGGTCCCACTGGCCATACTAGTCAAAAAGTAGTACTGTATAATGTTGGCTCACTGGTTATAATTGCATGTTAGGTCTCATTGGTTGTCAACATAAAAATGTAGCTAATTGGGTAGTGAGCAAATTATTGCTGTCTTGAAAATGTATTTGCCTCTACAGATTAATTGTAATATTTTAATCAATAATCTGTATTAATCTGTATGGTCACACTTTATTTTGACGGTCCGTTTGTTGAATTTAAGTTACATTGCAACTAATTATCAATAGATTATAAGTAGACTGTTAGGTTGGGGTTATGGTTGGGGTTGGGGTTATGGTTAGTGTAAGTTGACATGTAATTGCAAAGTTTCTTATAGTCAGTTAAATATCTGTTGAAGGACTGTTAAATGTCAGTATCAACAGATATTAAGTAGACAGTCTACTAATACTCAAATGGACCATCAAAATAAAGTGTTACCATCTGTATTAATGTTATTGGCTAATTGAAAAGATTGACAAGGCCCTTGAAATCAAATTCAATCTAACTTCCAATCTAGCTTTGTTTGGGGCTTTAGCATGTGTCCTACAAAGATGTGCCAGTTTTGTCAAAATGTGTACTAAAAACATTTGTGAACAAGCAAACCTTGCAAATGGATGTATTTAAAATGCTGTCAGTGGTTTTGTCAGCTTAATGCTAAACACACCATCTGCCTGTTTTTCTGTTCATCATAGGTTGTGTTATTGCAGCTTTTTACTTCATGAATGTCTGAGAATTTGACATTTGGCTTTGGGTGGGAACCCTTTATCAAGGCTAATACAGATCAGTTTTAAAATCTGCTTTTACCGTAATGCTCATCCTGTGTGTTTAGTTTGCAGATAAGCAAATTGGCAACATTTGCAGTCAGAGAACAAATTTTTGTTATGTTGTATTTATTTATAAGTGATAACTCTACAAGATACAACCACAAGATATCCAAGACGTGTATCGGCATGCAATCATGTTTGACAGCTTTTTGAAAGCCGATGTGGATTTAAGGTGTGTATCGAGCAGACAAACGTGTTGCATCAATTAGTTTATCTATGTTTGATTTGTTAAATATCATTAGCATTATTTGTTGCAACAAATACTGAAAGGATATCTTTGGATGCCTTTGAGGTTACTGTAGCATAATCAGAGACGCAGTTTTAAGACTTAAAGGGCACCTACTTTACCTCTTTTTTAAGATTTAAGATAAGCCTGTGTCTCTAGAATGTGTCTGTAAAGTTTCAGCTCAAAACACCAACCAGATTATTTATTAAACCTTTCAGAATATTGGAGTTTTTAGCTCTGAACACAATGTAGCTGTTTTTGTTGCCTGTGCCTTTAATGCTAGTTCTCCCCGCCCACAGTGACAGACATGAAGGAAGCAGATCTCACATAACGTTTGTGAGAAATACAGTAAGAACTTTCCCAATGAATATTTGATGTATTTGTTGTTGAGTTAATTAAGCCTTTCTGTAACGATGAGTCACACATGATGTCATTACAAAGTTCATGCACACACACACACACACACAGCGCGCACGTTTAACTTTGCACTTTTTTTGCACAGCAAATATGACAGGACAAACGTTAATATCCAGTGCTGTATGGACATCCGTTATGTTAATGTACAAAATAAACCTGATTTAATGTCCACAATCCGGGATTGAAGTGTCTTCTTTTATAGTTGTACTGACATGCGGCTGTGGTGATGAAGTAAAGATGGTAAAATTGCTGTAATTCATTACAAACATGCACTGTTTTAAAAACATTTTAAATTTGTAAAACTCATTCTTGATCACATTTGATGATGATTGATGATCACAGCGAGCTCAACAGATCTTTTAACCCCAGTTGTTTTGCACACGTCCTCTCTTGTTGATATGATTATACGTGTTACTACGGAGACATGTTAATACACAGCTGTCAATCAATTCAGTGGGGGGGTAAAATAGCACTTCAATGTCACGTTGTGCTGGGCCTCAAAATGGGAGGGATTTGGATCCTATTTTAACGTCAGAACATTTTAAAAAAGAGACTTATTGTCTTTTTATCACCCTTAATATGACTGTGGACACACTATACCTACACACAGTTTTGTCCAAACAGCTTCAAAAAGATGATTTTCATCATAGGTGCCCTTTAAAATACCCAAATTTATTTATTTCAACAATTTTTTTTTTTTTCATTTGCATTGTTCTGTTATCACTACTTTTTGTTATCATTGTTATATATTCAGTGTGCTATGGAAATTAACCAGGAAGAAACAGCTACAGTCTGTGACAAGCATTATAAAAATGTAACTAAACTGTATTCAAACTTGGTGAAATATTTTTACACAAAAACTAGGGTTCATAGTTAATCTAAATCTACTACATTGCAATGTAAAATGAAACTGAGTAGAACCACCAACTTACAGTTCCTCAATTAATAACTATAAAAAACAATATTCATGGATAACATTAACTAACATCTAGCGGCTTACAATCAAAATTGTATATATACTAACTGCATGGGTAATTAAAAAAAACTATTTATTAAAAGACCTGCAATGCCATGCACACAGTTATTGTTTGTAATATAATGTAACATGTAGTTAATCTTAATGTCCCTGTAGCCCTTCCTCAACTCAACCACACCACAGAAACAGAAACATAACAGAAACATCATTTCCAGCATACTATTTTTGCGCAAAACACAAAAAACATATAAATTCTTTACTCTTAATCCTTTTAAAGCAGGGGTGCTCAACCCTGTTCCTGGCGATCGACCTTCCAGGTAATTTCAGCTCCAACCCTGATCAAACACACCTGAACCAATTATTTAGAACGTGAGGAGCACTTGATAATTACAGGCAGGTGTGTTTGATAAGGGCTGCAACTGAAAACTGCAGGTAGGTCGATCGCCAGGAATAGGGTTGAGCACCCCTGTTTTAAAGTGTAACCTTTTTTTATTTTTTTGGTAACACTTTACAATAACAGTACATGAATACAGATGTATTAATATGTAAACTAAACATTACTTTATTATGAACTAATGATGAGTTAATGGATGCGCTAATCATGAACATAACTTTAACTACAACATGAGTTCATGTGTGAATGACGGCTACCTTAATTACTTGTTACTACATGTTGTTGATGTATTAATTAACATTAAAGTTTAAGCTAAATGTAAGCAACATGAATTCATGAGCTGTTAATGTATAATTATGTCATGACTTTACTTGGAGGGGCACATCATCATTAATTAATCCTTAACTACTCATGAACTCCTGTGTTTAAACTGTTCATGTTGATGTTGACACTTTTCTATTGTTATTCAGTGTAAACACACTAGTTTGACATGCATAAGGAGTTCATGAGTAGTTGGAATGGGTTAATGATGATGTGCCCCTCAAGTAAAGTCATGATACAATTATACATTAACATATCGTGAGTTCATTATGATTAAATTAAGCATAAACTAATGTGGTAATTAATACATGAATTAACAAACAATCATGTACTAACAAGTATTCAAGGTTGTCGTTATTCACACATGAACTCATATGACTCACGTTGTAGTTAATGTTAGTTCATGATTAGTGCATGCATTAACTCATCATTAGTTCATAATAAAGTAATGCTTAGTTTACATCATTATTCCTGTACTGTTATTGTAATGCGTTTTTTTTTTTAGTAAAAGTGTCAATTAGATTTTTTTATGGCAGATTGGTTACCATTTGACACCATGATTAAACTAGTGTAGCAAAACTATAGTAAACTTGTGGTGGTTTAATTAAAATAACCATTGTTATTTTTTTAAGAGTGTATACAATTCAATACACATCAAAGCATGTTGGGTAAATCAGATTTCTGTCTTTTGGTGTCTTATTAATTACTCTTTTTTTTAAAGTTGTTAAAGGTCAAGAATATTGATATAAGATATGTTACAACCATAGTTCTTGAAATTGTGTAGAATGATGTATTCTTACAAATTTTGATTAAACTGTAACAATATATATCAGAAAATATTTCTCAGAAACCAGAGAATTTGCAATCAAAAAATCTCTCTCTGCTCTTGCACAAGCGTAGTTAACATTTACATTACACATAGGAGACAGGACCATATAAAATGCTTGTAATTGTCTTTGTATACAAGAAGAGGCTCTCCCGTAGGATATCTATCAGCATTACAGAGGATGTCCCCACCCAAAAGATCATCATTGGATTCTTATCCGTTCCTGTCGTCTTTTTTCCATTGGCTCTGTATTTGTATCTTGCATTGTTCTCCTGCAAGCATGCAGATATGGAAATTAGCCATAATGGTAATGCGCAGCAAATCTTGCTTCATAAAACTGCATCAGGAAGCTGAAAAAAATGAGGGACGATCAGATAAATGAGATGCTAAATGAGGCTAAAGTCCCAGAGCGAAACTCAAATGGTCTAAAAATCTAAATGATGCTCTGTTAGCTTTGTAAGGAATGCAAGTCTGTGTTGTCTCTAAAGGAAGGATTTGTTTTAAGGCTTCCTGATTAAAGATGATTCTCTCTCTCTCTCTCTCTCTCTCTCTCTCTCTCTCTCTCTCTCTCTCTCTCTCTCTCTCTCTCTTTCTCTCTCTCTCTCGCTCTCTCTCTCTCTCTCAATTCAATTCAATTCAATAATTGCTTTATTGCCATGACAAATGTTACAAATGTATTGCCAAAGCATTTATAAAGTTTACATAAAAAGTAACATACATATACAGTATAATATAATAAAAAAGCAGTACACACAATAGATAGTAGTAGTAAAAAAAAAGAAAAAAGAAAAATATATATATTATAATTAAATAAAATATAAATAATGTATCATATTATTTAATATATCATATTTATGTTGGCTTGAGAAAATCTTAACTTTCCGCCAGACTGTCAGACTTAAGGTTGGGCTCATTTAACTCCAATCTGCCAATCACTGATGACCTTTTAACTTACTAGCCACACCCTAGCAACCACTTACGCCACCCTAACAACTGTCCCATTGACTTCCATTGTAAACAAAAAAACTGCCATTGACTTTACATTGAACATACTAATAACACACCAATTCATACTAACAATATACCAATCCATACCAGAAACATACTAATCATACTAACAATATACTAATCCATACTGGAAACATACTAACAAACATACTAATCATAATAGCAAACATGCTAATTCATACTAAATTTATGCTAACTGCATGCTAGAATATACTAGCAACATGCATGCTAGTGACATTCTCTCTCTCTCTCTCTCTCTCTCTCTCTCTCTCTCTCTCTCTCTCTCTGATATAACAATAGGTGATTATTTAAAGATTAATGTAAAAGGTCATAGATGAAAAATCATAGATGCACATTGTGCAGTTCACTGTCAGAAACAACTGACGCACAGCAATAAAACCACAAAATCTGAAAAGCCAATGTCAAGATCAACAGTTTAGCGCTGCAGGCAACAGATATCTTGCAGATCATTGACAATATTAAAACCTGTTTCTATGTTACTAATAAACTTTTAGATGAAAATAGATCCAAACATTGAATAGATCCAAGCTTCCTCATTTCAAAGTTGTTAACTTTTCCTGCAGATCATTGATTTTTCAAATACTCAGACAATCCTGCCTGGCACTGACCATTTTACATTCAGTCATTTACCCCCGGTTTCACAAACAAGGTTTAAGGCTAGTCATGGATTAAATTGCATGTTTGAGCTGTCTCAACTAAAAATAACTTGCAGTGAGATGTCTTAAAATATGTCAGTGTCATTTTTTGTCTACAGGTGCACACCAGTAATGTATTTTTCTAAGGCTGTTTTTATAAATGTGGCTTAAATAGCCTAATTTAACTAAGGTCTAGTCCTGGCTTAAGCTAACCCCTGTTTGTGAAACTGGGCCTTAATGTTTTTTTGTGTTCACATAAAGGTTTATAACCACTTGAGGGTGAGTAAAAAGTTAGCAAATCTAAATTTTTAGGTGTCTATCCCTGAAGCCTGTGACTTAACCAAATCTGTCAATAGAAGACTGGAAAAAAGTTGCCTTTTTCAAAAAAAAAAAATAAATGTTGCAACATTTAGATGTCCGGATCAGAATTTGATGTTAACAATAACCGCATGAATCCATCACTGTTGTCTTGGCAATCTTTTAGCTTTTTAGGACCACAGATTAAGCGCTATAACCTACCTGGATATAGACCATATCAAGAGCATGGAATTAGCATGGACAGAGGGGATTTGTTCCCACCAATATCCACTGATTACATATGTCCTCAGCAACAATTGAATCACCTTCAAAATAAAAGAATGCTCTGTCGACTCTTAATAATGCATATTGGCTGTGACTATCCCTGCTTTCAAGTGAGAGGCTGCTATGATGCAATTGGATGTTCACAGTGCCAAAGTTGAAAGGAAACTTTGCAATCAGGCTGTGCAAGACTCAGCTTAGACATGGACATAAGAAGCTACTTTTTAAAGAAAAGTGTAAGTCAAGTTTGCTACGAGTCCACCATAATAGTTTCCATTGCTGTGCAATTAATCAAAATTTAGTTTCGATTTTGGCCTCCACAACGATTCTAAAAAAAAAACAACAATCAAGATAAAATGGTTATTGCGTCATAAGCATCCCCCTTTCCAGAAATCATGCATTCATTCCTCCGCAAAGTGAAATCATGTCAATTTCTGCAGCATGAGACTTGCTGTAAAAAATGCTGAGTTCCACACAATTACTTTATAATTTTATTTTATTTTTTATATTATTGATTGTTTTTAATTTATTTTTTCATGTTTTTAAAAGTGCAAAATAGAACATGTGCTGCTCTGTTTACGCACTCAGAAACAGAACAATAACATGTAAAGTAATATGCAAAATTGTGTTCAAATGTGGCACTAAGTGATAATGCACAAATAAACCCTGTCAGTGGAGATCTTTATAAAACTACTGCTAAAAGTTTTTTTTTTTTTTTTTTTTTACCTAACAATAGCCCAGTTCTAGATGGCACACTTTTTGTGCATTTGTGATCTTGTGCAGGCTCGTGCAGACATAGACAACAAGTGTGCATGTTTGTACATTTTTACAGCTTTCCCTGTCAAACAATCAAAACTATATTAAGTCAGGAAATGTTGAGAGTGACTTTGTCAAGTTCTGATGCATTATTCCCTGCAGGCAATTAGCACAGATATACCCGCTCTGAGCAGGGCTCGACTTGAAGATTCTGGTATGGGAAGTGAGTGCTCTAACAAGGAGGTTAAAGACCGCAGCATGTTACCTTTATCACTAGAGCGATCAGCACTTTACAGACATATAGTTATAGTACTGCATCCATCTTTCCTCTGGAAAGTCTTTATGTTTTTAATGTATGTGAGTCGAATTAAGAGCTTCCTAATTTGGAATAAATCAAACATCTGTAGGTGTGAAGTTTGAGAAAGATGACCCCATCTGATGATTAAATTTTAGTTTACTAAAATTAATTTTAGTTTACTTAGGTTGCAGACATTTTAATACACAAAATTACTAGGAAAACAATTAAGTGCTTTGTAAAATGCATGCTGATGTTTATGGAAGACGGCAATAAGTCAAGTTTATTTATAAACTAATTTTGAGAGCATCGCGTGCTTATGATTGACCATGGCTGGTCCCGCATTAACTAACGCATGATTCACCAATCAGATGATTCCCAACTCATAATAAAAAAACTGAGATTCTTACCCCAGTCATCTTAATCTTGAAGAACCAGCACATCTAATCGCTGTAACTATGTCCAAGCACAAATGGCAGAGGATAGCAACTTTAACCACACAGCTCCTCTTGCATCTCCAAGCTGACATCCAGCGCACCAAAACTTGACAGAGCACTCTCTTGAATACATATTCACACTCCTCAAGGCTACCAGTCCATCCATACAGCCCACACCCTTGACGCCATGTTCAACCTAGCATTCTTGGCTTCCTCAGGTGCTCTGAGATGACTATAACTTCCAACTTCAACCCAAATATTCACCCAACAATTTCAGATCTAACTTTGTGGGATAAAGAAACCCTTTCTCTCTTTATTAAACAAAGCAAGACAGACCAATACAGAAAAGGCCATTCCATTTACATTTTCAACCTCCTCTCCAAAAAGTCCCTTCCAAAACCCTGTAGCTTTTTTTTACATTAAAGGAGATGCCAAAATTCCAACCCCATCTCCCCCCTTTTTTGTGGATGATGCTAATCATCTCAAAACATGATTCTGATTCCAAAAGCACCTAAAAGACGCTCTCTGCCTCTCAGGTTTCCCCCCAGACCCCTTTTCCAGCAATTAAGTTAGAATCAGAGCAGCCACCACTGCCCATAAGGGCTCTCACAACAACAAATCCAGACCATTGGTTGTCTGAAGACCATCGGTCGATGGTCTTCAGACGCCTTCAAATCCTACATCCGCCTTAGCCATTACCACCTCAAAGCCGCCCAGCAGACCCTTATTTCAGCCGCCAACCACCCACTAGAAGCCAAGTGCATGAGCATTCCCCAGCCACTTTCTCTTCTCTCCCTTCCTCTCAACGCTGAGTATGACCCACGCTTCTCCCTCCCTGTCCCACCTACACGGGCTCGACCCCGCTCCTCCACTCTTAAGCCTGGTTTATACTCGACGCGTCCGCTAGTTCGCTTGAGTGCGGCGGCGATTCTGACACCATCGCAGAGTTTGCGGATGTTTGCTTTGGGTGCTCGCGACATGATTTTGGCTGGGGGTGCGCACGGCATTTTTTGAGACTCGAGCGAAGAGTGCGCACGGCGCCGCGTTTGGTTTGAGTTGAATATAAACCACTTTGAAGAGATTTTGTCTGAAACAGTACGACTGTACAGACATCTTTATGATCCGTGATCATAGAGATAACCAGCTGATCAATAATTCTTGGCTAGAAATTGCAACAGCAGTGGGAAAGAAGAAAAGTTTCTGTTAAAAAGTTTGGAAAAACCTGAGGGATAAGTTTGTTAAAGCCAAAAGAAGCCATGGTAAAACTGGAGACCCAGGTACACAATTAGAGAAATATGTTTTTCCACCAGTCACAGGTTTTACACTGATATATATATATATATATATATATATATATATATATATATATATATATATATATATTACAATATTGAATTTAAAACAATTTAATAGTTACAAAACTACAAGGAATATATGAACCTATCGGTTAACAATATACTGATGCCCTGTTTTTCTGGGCTTTATTGGTGATAATGGTCAGGAATGTTTGGACTATTATTGCCTTTTTAGCATAAGTATAGGACAGAAAGTAGCCAGACAGTAATGTGTGAATTGTGAAGCGGGCTAAATCTAAAAAAACATCTGTATTTTTAAGTGTGTGCTTTTTTTTGGCTTTTATTCTTGCCATAAAAAAAATATATTTGTTGAACAACCCATTCTGTTGTCATTGATATTTTAATAAAATTTAATAGGTAAAACTGTCCGAGATATGAACAAACGCAAGTGATGCATCAAAGTTTGATTTAAAAAATCTTGAATTGTTATAAAAATCTTTATAATCATTAAAATTCATTTCTTCATTTTCTTGTCGGCTTTGTCCCTTGCGGGGTCGCCACAGCGGAATGAACCGCCAACTTATCCAGCACGATTTTACGCAGCGGATGCCCTTCCAGCCGCAACCCATCTCTGGGAACTTCCACACACACATTCACACTCATACACTATGGACAATTTAGCTTACCCAATTCACCTGTACCGCATGTCTTTGGACTGTGGGGGAAACCGGAGCACCCGGAGGAAACCCACGCGAACCCAGGGAGAACATGCAAACTCCACACAGAAACGCCAACTGACCCAGCCCAGCCGAGGTTCGAACCTGCGACCCAGCTAATCATTAAAATAATTTATGAAAACAATAAAATAATTCATTTAAAAATCTTGAATTATATTAATGATATGACGTAGTTCCAGAAACTTTCTACTTCTCTGTTTATCTGTCTGACTTCACGGTCAGTTTCTTTTGACCGCCCCATGTCGTTTTAAAGAATATCACAACGGCGAATTTGGCAAGTATAAAAGCGAGGTGCGCGCGCAATCAGCGGAGGTGCGCGATGCGGCGCCAGGCGAAAGTATAACTCCAGCTTTAGCAAGCACCACTCTGCCCCCCTCCTCGCTCCTGAGCGAGCAAAACTTAGCACCCAGTACTCTCCCCTTTTCCCTTTCCTCCTAGTTTCCTTCAGTGCAGGCACTACTCAGCACTAATCATGCACTAATCTTATGAGCTCAGAGCTCTCTCCCGGGAAAGCATGCCAAACGCTTCAAAATCAATCATCAGCTAAGTGTGAACTCTTGAATAATCATTTTACACATACTCGTACAATGTGTGTCATTCACAACAGATATACACTGTTTTATAACTAGAATTTTTTTCTCTATTCTTCTCCCAGTTAAACAGACACTTACTTTCATGTAGTTCCATGTTCCTCTTCAGTGAGTGGGTATGTGGCGTGTCATAAAGTCATAAACTCTAAAGTCAGCTGAAGTGGTTAAAACACATTTGAAAGGGTTACATTAACTATAACTAAGCAAGATTAGCTTTCCCTCACAACCAAAAGCAAACTTTTTGTCACTCAGCAGTGTTGTTGGGCAATAGGCACCCAGCGGTCACATACTTGCTTCACTGGGAGAAGAACCCTTAAAAAATTGTCCACTCTCTGTTGCATAGCAGAGCAAGGTTCAGGAATAAAATCTAAATTCATAACCAAACAAATGTAAGATTTTTGGAAAAGTGTTATGTTCAAATAATTTTTAATCACCCGGAAGAAACCCACGCAACACAAGGAGAACATGCAAACTCCATACTGCAATGACAACTGAACCAGTCGGGACTCAAACCAGCGACCTTCTTGCTGTGAGACGACAAGGCTAAACATTGAGCCACTGTGCTGCCCCGATTGGAACTATGATTGGAATATTCAATATAATATGCTTGTTGAAACTTATGGAGAATGTAGAAAAAAATCATACCCTGTAGCAGTGGCGACTTTAAGCTGGTCACATTTTTTTTATTTCTTGTTTTTAGCTTAATGAAGAAGAAACAAATTCAGTATTAGAAGGAAAATAACAAGATTATATAAAATGAAGAGGGATAGGGCACTTTCCACAAGAGTCACAAAACCCATGGAAACAAGGACAGTCCGAAGGGCAGAACCTTACTGCCATGTGTGGCCCCCGAGCGCACACTGGAGAAATGGTATGCGTGGGGGAAACACGACATGGAAGTGAGCATCCTTCAGGTCCATACCTGCAACCAATCCTGTAGATGGATGCATGGGCAGATGCATTTCTGTATAAGCATTTTGACCAACATCCCATGGAGATAACAGATAACTATGTACAGATAGAATTGGTTATAGTCCTTTGTTGTTATGGGTACGATGAAGTGCAGGCAGTAAAACCCGCTGCCCATCTCAGCTAGAGGAATCGGCTTGATTGCATTCTTCATCAGGAGGACCGCACTCACCTCACATGAGACAGATGCAGAAGCTTTGTTGACTGCAGAGAGATACACAACTGTGAGCTTGGGAGGCCGTACAGAGATTTAAAGGCTGTGGCAAAGTGCACTGAAGCTCCGAGATGGAAGGCAGAGTGTCCCATGCTGGCAGTGTTTGGGCTATCACACCCAGGGAGAGGAGAAAACACTCTTTCTACCCAGCTGGGGAGACCTGGTGACAATAAGAACGTATGGGCTAACCCTAACAGGGAGAGTGCAACATATGAAAAGATGCTTAGTGGGAAGGGAAAACACTGGTCCACCTGGAGCTGGGAACTATACCATGGCTGAGTGAGGCATATGAGATTGCCAACAGGGATTGAGCAAAGCAGGCATCGAACCCCAGAAAATTCTTCTTTGGCTCTCTGCGAAGGTACTTTTTTTTCCTCTCCCTACCATATTTCTCCTGGCTGGCTCCTCTTGTCTCATCTTATTCTATCACTGAGGTTCTCCTTGCCCTGCTCTTCAAACAAATAAGGAATTATGGATTTGATCAACTGGTCTCTGAACGCAGTTGACCCCATCTTCTCAATGAGAAGTATTGGTTTAGGGGAACCCAACGGTCCTGCGGGAACGTTTGCAGCTGGATACATAATGGACAGGTGGGAGAAGTGGCATGTCGTGTGCTTGGCCGCTCTGTCCCTGGAAGATATTGAAGATATCTATCTATTCCAAACTTTGATAACAGGGTTTCTGCTGATGAGCTTAGGCCAGGGGTGTCCAAACTCGGTCCTGGAGGGCCAGTGTCCTGCATATTTTAGTTCCAACCTCCATTAAACACACCTGAACCAGCTAATCAAGCTCTTTCTAGGTATACTAGAAGCTTGCAGACAGGTATGTTGAAGGAAGTTGGAGCTAAACTATGCAGGACACCGGCCCTCCAGGACCGAGTTTGGACACCCCTGGCTTAGGCGGAGCCCTTGGGTATCGATGATTGATGAAAGCGGTCAGTGTGGCTCAAAACTATTGACTGCATCGACATGCTTGATCCCCGGACATCTAATGAAGTTTTCATGTCCATCATCCAGGCACAGGAAACCATTGCTTCCAGAAAGACACGTTGCTCGACCATGTTGCTCTTTTAGGGGAAATCTGCTTTTGAAACTACTGTTTTGTAAATGGCACCAGTAAAACGTCCAGGGACAGGAGAATGGACCCAGCTCGACTGCCGCTGCTTGCATTGTCATCCACACTGGATGCTGGAATTTAGCTGGCTCTCTCTGGAACTCAGTCTCGCAGATATACAGTGCATCCAGAAAGTATTCATAGCACTTCACTTTTCCCACAATACAGCCTCATTCCAAAATGGATCAAATTAATTTATTTCCTCAACATTCTACACACAATACCCCATAATGACAATTTGAAAAAAGATTTTTTGAAACTGTTGCAAATTTAATAAAAATAAAAAACATGAAAAATCACATGTACATAACTATTCACAGCTTTTATCGTGAAGCTCTAAATTGGGCTCAGGTACATTCTGTTTCCACTGATCATTCTTGAGATGTTTCAGCAGCTTAATTTAGGATCACCTGTGGTTAATTCAGTTGATTGTACATGATTTGAAAAGGCATACACCTGTCTATATGAGCGCAGTGGCCTCCATCATCCATAAGTGGAAGATGTTTGGAACCACCATGACTCTTCCTAGAGCTGGCCGGCCATCTAAGCTGAGTGATCGGGGCCTTAGTCAGGAGAAGGGCCTTAGTCAAGGAGGTGATCAATAACCCGATGGTCACTCTGTCTGAGTTCCAGCGTTCTTCTGTGGAGAGAGGAGAACCTTACAGAAGGACAACCATCTGTCCAGCAATCCACCAATCAGGCCTGTATGGTAGAGTGGCCAGACAAAAGCCACTCCCCGCCTGAAATTTGCCAAAAGCATCTGAAGGACTTTCAGACCATAAGAAACAAAATTCTCTGGTCTGATGAGACTAAAATTGAACATTTTTGAGTGAATGCCAGGCGTTACGTTTGGAGAAAGCCAAGCACCGCTCATCACCAGGCTAATACCATCCCTACAGTGAAGCATGGTGGTGGCAGCACCATGCTGTGGGGATGTTTTTCAGCAGCAGGAACTGGAAGACTAGTCAGGATAGAGGGAAAGATGAATGCAGTAATGTACAGAGACATCCTAAATGAAAACCTGCTTCAGAGTGTTCTTGACCTCAGACTGAGGTGATAGTTCATCTTCAAAGCACACCGCCAAAATATCAATGGAGTGGCTTCACAACAACTCTGTGAATGTCCTTGAGTGGCCCAGCCAGAGTCCAGACCTAAATCCTATTGAACATCTCTGGATAGATCTGAAAATGGCTGTACACCATCGCTTCCCATCCAACCTGATAGAGCTTAAGAGGTACTGCAAAGAGGAATGGGCAAAACTCCCAAAGATAGGTTTGCCAAGCTTGTGGCATCATATTCAAAAAGACTTGAGGCTGTAGATGCTGCCAAAGTGCAGCAACAAAGTAATGAGTAAAGGCTGTGAATTCTTATGTACAAGTTTTTTTTTTTTTTATATAAGTTTGCAACAATTTAAAAAAATCTTTTTTCACATTGTCATTGATGGGGTATTGTGTGTAGAATTTTGAGGAAATAAATTAATTTAATCCATTTTGGAATAAGTCTGTAACATAAAAAATGTGGGAAAAGTGAAGCGCTATGAATACTTTCTGGATGCGGATTCTGAAGTAAAGTGTGCTAAGTTCTCTGTGGCTCCTGTCTTTATACGCTATTTATATCTACTTTATACTTTATTTATATGCTATTTGCTATTGCCGTCAGCTGCGAGAGCTGCACGCTGCCAACTCATAGGCATTCATTGCTCCATTTTTTTAATCTTTAAAATGATTGGTTTTCTGGTGATATCTCCAAATGTGTCATGTCACACAACATTGGAGTTCCATCACAATGGGAAACTAGTTATTATACACTTAGTTTAAGAGTAGGCACTGAGGACCATCATATTTCACCAAGGTCCACTCACTTTAACATTTCCAGCCATGCTACTGTCCTGTAGTCATTTAGTCTTGTTTTCAATTCAACATGGAATGTGATTTGATGTATATATCATGCCATCATGATTTGTATTTCTTATTACCTTTTTCAGGTATTTATGTTTAATCAGCCACTGAAAAATTCCAGAGCACTCCTGCTAAAAAAAACCCCACCAGAGATTTAAAATCATGTACATATTTTAGGGTCTGGAAAACATCTCAGGTGTCATCAGTATGGATTCCTCTCAGCTTGTTTTTCCACATGTGGACAGCATATGGGTTGGCAGTATCCTAAAGGCATCTGTGGGCTGTGATCTTTTAGCTCCCGGCAAAAAAATGCCCCTTTTAAAAAGCATGAATTCAGGCAGTTTTGGTGCATCAAAACAGGAAACAACATACTGTAGTAAACTAGGGAATGTGCTTTACAAGTGCCTGACCGGAAAAAGAGTGACCAAATCATGACTTGCACATTTTGCTAAAACAGATCATGTTCTTCGTTTAAAAATACTACAGACATATGTTCTAAAATCCACAGCTAAAGTGGAAAAAAAATCACACATAAATCTACAAACTACGCACATATTGCTTAGCGCAAAGGAAAGACATTGTGTTCTTTTGAACATTGCATGCCAATGTTTAGAGCTATCCCTGTGAACTCTTTCAAGAGAATTTTAAGGTACATTAGACATGTTTTTCTGCATAAAAAAAAAGCAAAAAAAAAAAACAAACAAAAAAAAAAAACAAGAGGCATCATTCCATATGGCATTTTATTGAAACCACTCGCATTCCTAGCTGAATTCTATGTGGCCTGTCTTCTCTGTAACTATAAAGTGCTTAAGTGCTACACAAAGAAAGTAATTTTGTCTTCAAAAGAGCCTACCAAACCAGAAAGCCAAAAACACTGAACACAGTATTGTTACGATTACCAGTGATCCAGCCTGAGCAGATCACTGGTAAACACCTATGGACTACAAATCTGCCATTTAGGAACTACAACTCCATACATGCACTCCAATCACACACACATGTTCCTCATCCTGGCTGATTGCACACACACACCACCGGAGGCTTGTCAAAGACTGATTACACAAAGTACATAAGCAGCACACACACTCACTTCAGGGCCGAGGCTTGTTTACCTGTTATCTGTTTTCAGTCAGTCTCAATTCTAAGCGTTTTCTTGTTTTGTTTTTGCCGTGTGTTTACCCTCGCCTTGTTATCCTGTTTATCTCTGCCTGCTGCCAGCCTTTTGATTATCTGCCTGTTATATTGACGACGACTCTGGATTGCCCTCATACATCTGTTTGCTCCTGTTCTGATCATTGCTTGTCTGACCACCCCTTTAATAAATCCTGCATTTGGATCCACATCCTGTTGTCATCGTATATCCCTGGTTACAGAAGACTCGGACACAACATGGATCCAGCGGGTGTCAAAACTATGTGTCTGCGTCAGGAAGCCCGTTCCATCGAGGAGTACGTGGAGGACTTTATTCAGGTAGCCCATTTAACCACTATGAGTGAACTTTGTTTAATGATCTTTTTTCGTGGTGGGCTATCTGAACCACTGTACTCCACAATGCCATTACATGAGCCCCACTGGACATTAGAAGTATATATCGATTTGGCATTGCAAATGAGTGGTTCCCCCTTCACTGTAGGCGAGGTGGAGGAGACCCCTAAATGTTTTTTTTTGGGGGGGGCAAAGGACCGCAAGAACCGCTGGCAACGGGGCTTGCTGCTCATTCCACCGCCACGCATCAGCCAGCTTACAAAATGGCCGCCTCCAGTCTTCAAGCTCACAAGATGGCCGCCTTCAGTCTGCCAACTTACAAAATGGCCGCCTCCAGTCATCCAGCTCACAAAGTGGCCACAACCAGCCCTCCAGCTCACACATGGGTAAGCGCCAATCTGCCTAGAGCTCACAAGATGGTTTCCTGTTCCGAGTCTGTTTCTGCCATAGTTCCTGTTCCTGTTCCTGAAAGGCCATCACCTGAGCCACCATAATGGCTACCACCACCTGAGTTGCCAGAGCTGCTGCCACCACTAGAGCTGTTACTGCCAGAGCTGCCAGATCATCCAGAGCTGCCAGATCCTCAGTCACTGCCAGAGCTGCCAGATCCTCCAAAGCTGCCAGATCCTCCAAAGCTGCCAGATCCTCCAAAGCTGCCAGATCCTCCAAAGCTGCCAGATCCTCCAAAGCTGCCAGATCCTCCAAAGCTGCCAGATCCTCCAGAGCTGCCAGATCCTCCAGAGCTGCCAGATCGTCCAGAGCTGCCAGATCCTCCAGAGCTGCCAGATCCTCCAGAGCTGCCAGATCCTCCAGAGCTGCCAGATCATCCAGAGTTGCCAGATACTTAGTCACTGCCGCCAGTGCTGCCACAGCCACCGCTGCCAGAGCCACCGCTGCCAGAGCCACTGCCGCCTGAGTTTCCCGAATGGCCGCCGCCTGAATTTCCCGAATGGCCGCCGCCGCCTGAGTTTCCCGAATGGCCGCTGTCGCCTGAGTTTCCCGAATGGCCGCTGTCGCCTGAGTTTCCCGAATGGCCGCCGCCGCCTGAGTTTCCCGAATGGCCGCCGCCGCCTGAACCCCTTGAATGGCGGGCGCCAGATATCCCTGAATCCCTCGAATGGCGGGCGCCAGATATCCCTGAATCCCTCGAATGGCGGGTGCCAGATATCTCTGAATCCCTCGAATGGCGGGCGCCAGATATCCCTGAATCCCTCAAATGGCGGGCACCAGATATCCCTGAATCCCTCGAATGGCGGGCACCAGATATCCCTGAATTCCCCGAATGGCGGGCGCCAGATATCCCTGAATTCTCTGAATGGCAGGCGCCAGATATGTCTGAATTCCTCGAATTGCTAGAGCAGCCTCCTGAGTTCCATGAATGGCTGGCAGAGCCGTGTGACTTCCCAGAGCCGTGTGACTTCCCAGAGCCGTATGATTTCTCTGAGCTGTGTGACCTCCCAGAGCTGCTAGAACCCAAGCCTCCTCACCCACTGGGGTTGAATGAACCGCTAGTGCCTTCTGAACCCAAGCCTCCTGACCCACTGGAGTTAAAGGAACTGCCAGTGCCTTCTGAACCTAAGCCTCCTGACCCACTGGGGTTGAATGAACCGCCAGTGCCTTCTGAACCCAAGCCTCCTGACCCACTGGAGTTAAAGGAACTGCCATTGCCTTCTGAACCCAAGCCTCCTGACCCACTGGGGTTGAATGAACCCCCAGTGCCTTCTGAACCCAAGCCTCCTGACCCACTGGAGTTAAAGGAACTGCCAGTGCCTTCTGAACTTAAGCCTCCTGACCCACTGGGGTTGAATGAACCGCCAGTGCCTTCTAAACCCAAGCCTCCTGACCCACTGGAGTTAAAGGAACTGCCAGTGCCTTCTGAACCTAAGCCTCTTGACCCACTGGGTTTGAATGAACCGCCAGTGCCTTCTGAACCCAAGCCTCCTGACCCACTGGGGTTGAATGAACCGCCAGTGCCTTCTGAACCCAAGCCTCCTGACCCACTGGAGTTAAAGGAACTGCCAGTGCCTTCTGAATCTAAGCCTCCTGACCCACTGGGGTTGAATGAACCGCCAGTGCCTTCTGAACCCAAGCCTCCTGACCCACTGGGGTTGAATGAACCGCCAGTGCCTCTTGAACCCAAGCCTCCTGACCCACTGGAGTTGAAGGAACTGCCAGTGCCTTCTGAACCTAAACCTCCACTGCATGGTCCTGGCCCTCCGTCCCTCCCTCTGTTCTGCCTCAGCTCCACCCCATCCGGGTCTGTATTTCGAGCGTCTGGAAGCCGCTCTTAGAGGGGGGGCTCTGTTACGATTACCAATGATCCAGCCTGAGCAGATCACTGGTAAACACCTATGGACTACAAATCTGCCATTTAGGAACTACAACTCCATACATGCACTCCAATCACATACACATGTTTCTCATCCTGACTGATTGCACACACACCACCGGAGGCTTGTCAAAGACTGATTACACACAGTACATAAGCAGCACACACACTCACTTCAGGGCCGAGGCTTGTTTACCTGTTATCTGTTTTCAGTCAGTCTCAATTCTAAGCGTTTTCTTGTTTTGTTTTTGCCGTGTGTTTACCCTCGCCTTGTTATCCTGTTTATCCCTGCCTGCTGCCAGCCTTTTGATTATCTGCCTGTTATATTGACGACGACTCTGGATTACCCTCATACATCTGTTTGCTCCTGTTCTGATCATTGCTTTTCTGACCACTCCTTTTAATAAATCCTGCATTTGGATCCACATCCTGTTGTCAGCGTATATCCCTGGTTACAAGTATATGTTTTCATTAATTAAACTTATTTTTTAAACCATGTTTAATTGTGGAATTTGGAGAAAAAATGCATTACAAATTATGCAGAAAATTCCAATAAATATGTCATATTGACAAACATGCCCCAAGAGATATTTAGCCCAGTCTACTCACATGGTGCAACTATAATCATACAAAGCTCAAAGAAGCTCTTTGTAAAAAAAAAAAAAAAAAAAAAAAAGTTCACCAATGTCTTCTTACATTTCGCATTGGAACAACATGAGAATGAGAAATTAATCAAATATGTTTTATTATATTTATATTATAATATATAATAAATATTTATATTACTTTGAAGTGTGAGAATGCTAAACTTTCATAAAATTCCTGGCATGTACAATGAGAGTCAGGAGAGGTTTCAAATGCAAAAGTATTAGTAATTTGTTGAATACAATGGAATAATTTGAAATACAGAGCTCTGGGTCACAGCTGTCCCCCACGTACATGTATGTTCACCCAATCTGTAACAACAACTTTTTCCCTAGACCCACTTTTATACACACAAGTAAACAACTAGTGTTTCAGGAATCAGCCGGGTGCGGTCCATCACTTATCAAAATGTTCTGTATTATCTGGCTTTTGCACCCCAGACTCTGGCCCTCTTGACCTGCAAACATACATGAACTTTAATTCATTTATTCATTCATTTTCTTTTCAGCTTAGTCCCTTTATTAATCCGGGGTCGCCACAGTGGAATGAACCGCCAACTTATCCAGCACGTTTTTACGCAGCGGATGTCCTTCCAGCCACAACCCATCTCTGGGAAATGAACTTTAATTAATATTAATATATTCATATATGGAGTGAGCTACCTTGAGACGGCTCACTCATGAAGAACTTCATATATGGTATGTTTTGTGAACATTCAGTTCCTTGTTGTTACTCTGTTTCACAGGAAAACTTACTCAAAAAGTTAAATAAAGTTAATTTCAGACACCTAGGTCTCTGCACAGCCGCACCCACTTCTGCAAAGCACAGGTTTTCTGGTAAAGCTTATCACACAAGAAAAGACGTTTGGTGGATACATGACACAACTACAACTATTTCAAGAGTTCACACTTAGCTGATGATTGATAATAAAGCGTTTTTGGCATGCTGTCCCAGGAGAGAGCCCTGAGCTCAGAATATCCTCAAGCCTGGGGCTCCCTCCCGTTTGAAGGGCGAGAGGAGAGTTTGAGCTCTGGTAGGTCTCGAGAACTCTCCTGCATGTGGACGTGCTGAGATATAGCTGGCTAAGAGTTGTCTTAAGATTCTATTTTGGAGTAGTCAATTTACTTATGGTGGATGTGTTTGGACAGTGGAGGATACCGGGAAACCTGGGGGAAACCCACGCGAACACAGGGAGAACATGCAAACTCCGCACAGAAACGCCAACTGGCCCGGTGAGGGGCCGAACCAGCGGCTTTCTTGCTATGAGGCAACAGTGCTAACCAGAGGTGTGGACTTGAGTCATGTGACTTGGACTCGAGTCAGACTCGAGTCATGAATTTGATGACTTTAGACTCGACTTGACAAAATATAAAAAGACTCCCAACTCGACTTGTACTTGAACATAAATGACTCGTGACTTTCACTTGAACTTGCACCTATTGACTTGTAAAGACTTGCTACTTCCCATAAAAAGCGCAAAGATAAAAAGTATGTTGACCATACCTGTCAACAGTTGGATGTGAAAATAAGGGATATGCCCACCATAATAAGGGATTCCCCCGACCCCCGTTTAAAAAATCCCCAAAATACTAAATATGTTCATTTGGAGCTGTTTCATTGTAAATTAACAGTTAAATGGTCAGTAATATGTTTTATTATTATTATTTACAAAAGAAAAATAAATAGTATACATTAGCAGCAAATAAATTAACAAACAGTTCAGCTTATTAAAATTAATAGCTATTTTAATTAAATAGAATCAAGTTATCAAATCTCATTAGCCGCTTCTGTATAACTTAAACATTCTTATTAAAGAGCAACAAACGAATCTCTTATTTATTTAGATTTTTTTCGTTTGATTACATTAAATAACAGGTGTCACTTTAAAAATGCACACATCTAACGTTATAATAAAAGCATTCGATTGCTTTCCTAACTTTTTATGCTCATTTAGGTGGAAATTAGTTGTGTTTGGGAAAAAAACCCCACCAAGATCGACATCTTTAGATATTATTATTATTAATTATGTGTATATGCCTGTTCAAACACGCACCTAAAACCCAGTTTTCATGCCTAAACAAAGCGAAAGCACAGAACAGACTCACATTAATGGTATGGGTTGTGTATAGGGAGGCTCTGCTCTTTAATGTTTATTTGCCACCCTTCAGAGAAAGACTGGAAATATGGGAGAAATAAGGGAAATTACCTTTACGGGATGATAGCGGGAAAGAACTGTAAAATACGGGGGAATCCCGGGAAAAACGGGAGGGTTGACAGGTATGATGTTGACACGGACCGCTCTATCGCTGTATGTCTGTGTGCGTGTGTGTGACAGAGAGCATGCGCGCAGTTGGCACGACATCCAATAGATTATAACAATAGATAATAGATGATACCGAAGATAGTATTATTTGGCTATAAAAATTACAAAGTGGTCAACAAAAAACGAATTGCAGTATGTAAAACATGCGGGTCGAAAATTACAGAGGGAGATGCCAGAACTTCCAACTTTGTTTGAGACTTGAAGTTGCACAAAGAAAGCTAAGTTTTGAATGAATGTCAAGATTACCTTATTATGGCGTTATTTCACTGACAAATGTCATAAGCGCAATATTACAAGTCGAAAGCGCATTCATGTAATACGAGCAAGCAAATCTTTTTGCTCACGCGCAGGTTTCCGCTGTTCGTGGACAAAACTTATTGCGCGCACCTCATTGAGGTTGTTTATGTAATTTTGGTTAATCACAAGTTGATCACCGAAGACATAACATAGCACAACTAAACTTAATGAATTAGACAGCAGTAGACCTGCAATTTCTGTGTGATGTGAGGCAAAATGGACTCTATTGTGGTGGAACTCGTTCTTGTGGAATGTGCTGTGGAGACGAGACGCAGCACTGTTCAGCACTTTTTCAGAAAATTACATTTGTATTTTTATGTATGCGAGCAATGTTCTTTCATAAAAAAGGTTTGTTTAATAAATACAGATCTTACAACCATACATAATCTGTATACATTTTATTTTTCTGTTAAAAAGACTCGAAAAGACTTAAAAGTCAAACCATAGGACTTTGGCCTTTGACTTGGGACTCAGGACTTGCCTGTCTTGACTCAGGACTTGACTCTGGACTTGAGGGCAATGACTTGAGACTTACTTGTGACTTGCCAAACAATGACTTTGTCCCACCTCTGGTCCTAACCACTGGGCCATGCCACCCTATCAGAGAAGGGGAGAAGTAGGGATCGCTCCGGTTACTAAGGTAACCCTCGTTCCCCGAGGGGGGGAACTGAAATGCTATGTGGAAACTTTCACTATGGGGATTTCATTTAGAAAGCCAATCATCTGAAAGAGTATGTAAACGGACCAATGAAATGCCAATGAGTTGGCAGCTTCACCTTGTGCAGCTGATGCTCTTTGCAATTAATTTGGCTATAAGAGCACAGTGGGAGCAAAGCCAAAGCATATTTTTTTAGTGGAAGAGATTTTCACCTCAACAGCTAAGGGGCAATCATTATGGCGAAGGAACATAGCATTTCCTTAACCATCCCCCCCCCAACCCCCCCCCCCCCCCCCCCCCCCCCCCCCCCCTCAGGGAACGAGGATTACTGTACCTTAGTAACCGGAGCGTTCCCCTTTGAGAGGGGAACTTCAATGCTATGTGGAAAAACTTCCACTATGGGGAAATGAATGGAAAACGCCATAATGATTGAAACATACCTTCGCCCCCGATGAGAAGTTTGCCAGGCAAAAGAGAGCGTGAGCGCACCTGCATCACCAGAGGCGCGGTCTTCCACCGCCTGCCCTAGAGGCACTCAGGCCTGTAGAACGAGGGGTCGTTCCAGGGGCTGAGGGCGCGGCGACACATTGCAGTGACAGTCACTCGGTGTGTGCTCGCGTGCCATGCACGTCTGGGGACTCGATCGTGAAGCCAGTGCTGAAGTGGTCTCATATGGAGTAATCTGAGCGGCATACAGCAGCTGCAGATGCCATTTGCCCCAGGAGCTCGTGCAGGAGATTTCAGTGGGACCACTATTTTGCTGTCAAACTCTCTCAGACAGTTCAACATTAGCTGAGTGCGCTCTCCGGAAAGGCGCGTTGTCATAGTGACCGAGTCCAGCTCCAACCCGATAAAAGAGATCCTCTGCACGGGGGCAAGTTTGGTCTTTTCTCGGTTGACCTGAAACCCCAATAGGAGTAGATGCTGGAACACCTTGTCCCTGTGCATAGTCAATTGCTCCCTCAAGTGGGCTAAAATCAGCCAGTCGCTGAGATAATGGAGTAAGCGAATGCCCGCGAGCCGAAGGGGCGCTAGGGCACCCTCCGCAAGCTTGGTGAAGACCCGCGGAGACAGAGAGAGCCCGAAGGGGAGGACTTGTACTGCCAGGCTCACTTGACACAGACCGCGGAAAACTGACGGTGGCGTGGAATATGGAGACATGAAGTACGTGTCCTTCAGGTCTATTGCTGCAGGCCAATTCCGAGGACGAACGCACCGGAGGATGCGCTTCTGCATAAGCATTTGAACGGCAGCTTGTGCAGACAGCGGTTCAAAATGCGCAGATCTAGGATTGGCCGTAACCCACCGCTCTTTTGGGTACGATGAAATACAGGCTGTAAACCCGCTCTCCATCTCGGCTGGAGGGATCAGTTAGATTGCATCCTTCGCCAGGAGGACAGCAATCTTCTCTCGCAAGACAGGGGCAGGGCACAGGGCTGACCCTGCTGACATGCAAACCCATGAACTTGGGAGGCCGTTTCGCGTATCGAATCGTGTAGCCGAGTCTGATCGTGCGTATGAGCCACCGCAAAGGGCTGGCCCGAGCTAACCAGGCAGGCAGAGCCCTCGCTAATGACTGCATCGCTACAATCGCTGACGTACCAGCAGTGGGGCAGCGCGGAAGAGCTGGAGGCGAGAGATGTACTCATCTTGCACCCAGACTCTGGAGGGGAGGGCTGGAGGTGTGAGAGAAAGGAGACCGTCCTCCCAGACCTCGTGACCCAGTGGCGAAGTGCGCCGATCCTGCGAGGATCCTTACATCCACGCCGATGGATGGCCCATCGTATCCGACTGCACCGCCGTGAATTCCTGGGTGAATCCACCAACGGTGTCTGCGAACGGGCCAGACTGGTATATGGGGAGTCAAGAAAGTGAACTAATGTGGCCATCGTCCTTCCCAGGGCACGCGCAGCGGACTTGAGGTCCATGGAGCTCAGTCGGCTGTGGTGCGGGGCTTGTAACAAGCCTGGGTCGGAACCTCCCGCGTGCAGCTGAGCCAGCACGAGCGCATGGACCCTAGCGTGCGGGGTGGAAGCAGCCTGCCCGTGGCTGTGTGGGCTCTGGCTTGGAGAGAGGCAGAAGACCGACACGCCTTGGACGGAAGATGAGACTGACACCAGCAGGAGGAGGCACCACGCGGGCCCATGATGGCAATCTCAATCTGGGGAATCGACTCGTACTCCCTGGCTGCTCCACCATCAGGGGTGGTGAGGCGGAGGTGCATGCAGATCGGGCAGAGAAAGGTGCCCTCCAAGACTGCGTGAGCCCACTGTGTACTTCCAGGAAGAAAGGGATGGGAGGCTAGAAGGTCTTACCTTTTTAGTCCTCCACATACACCCATCTAGTCAGTCCGGCTGCGGGGCTGGGGGATAAACCATCTCCAGGCCCACGGCCAGACCAGCCCAGGAAAGCACGGCTATCATGTCTGTTTCTAGATCCGCCACCGCGCTCGCTCTCGAGGGGAGGGAGCGGAGGGATGGGAACCTTCATCAGACCATGACAGCCTATCCTCCGATGCAGCGGTGGACATCTGAGCCTCGGTGTCATCAAGTGAGAGGGCGGCCATCCGGGGATGGATCGTTTTTCTCACTCGAAGCTTGGATGGAGCGCGTGGAGGAGCGAGAGGTCCGCAAGCCCGAGGGCGGCAGATTTACTCCCACTGTAACCCTCAGATCTGTCCGAGTGCCCACCACGGAGCGGGGGACAACTGGGGTGGGTGGCGATTTTGCAAAAGCGAGCCGCAATCTTAACTGCGCAACAGACATGACACTGCAGTGATGGCATGCACTGCCCGCGAGCACCGCATTAACATGCTGGACCCCCAGACACGAAACGCAGTGCTCGTGCCCATCATCCGAGGACAGGAAACCACCTCATCCAGAAACACACAGTCGGAGCAACGTCTTGAAAAAGACGCGCTGCATGACCGTGTTGCAACAATACATACCGCTCTGGAGGACCGGACCCAAAGGACGCCAGGCAAAGAAGAAACCCAGCTTGACCGTCTGCCGCTGCGTGTCACACACTCTGGACCGGGAGAACGCTCTCGTTCACTCTCTGTCTGAAACTCAGCTGGAGGAACCCTCATCGACTCTCTCAGAAGGCTGTTGAAGTCTCTAAAGTGAAAATGATGCTTTGGCTTTGCTCCCACTGTGCTCTTATGGCCAAATTAATTGCAACTAGCATCAGCTGCGCAAGCTGAAGCTGCCAACTCACTGGCATTTCATTGGCCCGTTTATATATGCTGCGTCCCAATTCGCATACTTATACTACGCCCTAAAAGTATGTACTTTTTTGTGAAGGAAAAATATATACTTTTGAGTGTGTAACAGAAGAGTATGCAAGCTTTGAGACATACTACTTCCTCGTTAAACAGATCGTTGTGTTGCTTAGTTAAGAGCCCTGTCAATCATCCACATTTCTGTCATATTTAATTTCCTACCTTATTGGAGAAGCAGCAACAGGATAATCTCCCATTCAATAGTCCTTCATGCAGAGAAATCTCCTCAGGTCTTTGGATAATTCTGCATTCAGACGGTAATGTCCAAACACGTCTTTATATAAGTTCAGTATTGTTGTTGCAGAAGAAATATAACACAGACAACACCATTTAAATATTCTCCAGTGGGCTAGATATTAACTAACAGTCATTACTGAAGCCTCTCTGCTTGACGGTTGGTCTCGCGCGTCCATCGTGTTTGTAGTTTGTTTACACTTTTCACCCGCGTACTGTGGGGAATATCAGCGGTTAGAGTATGGACGCTTCTACACTTAAAATTTTGACCGGAAATAGTAAACCATACGGGAATTTTTGGCATGCTCTTTTCAACATACTACGATTTGGGACATACTAATTCTATTTTCACATACTATTTAGGACGGATAGTATGCGGATTGGGATGCAGCAATACTCTTTCAGATGATTGGCTTTCTGAATGAAATCCCCATAGTGGAAGTTTATCCACATAGCATTGAAGTTTCCCTCCCGAAGGGGAAGGAAGGATTCTTCAAGACGAAGATGACTGGAGTGGAAAGCTCTGGTGATTTTTATTTATTACACCTTTTAGACACCTTAGACACCCTGATTGGTGCAATATACGAAGCTGATGCGGTACCAGCTGTGTTCAATCATAAGCACATGATCTTCTCGAAATCAGTTTATAAATAAACCACACTCAATAGAAAGAATAAAGAGAGCCAAAGGTAATAAAAAATAAATTCTTTTTTTCCAACAGCAGGTGTTGCAGGTTGGTCAATTAAAATAATTAAGTTTCTACTATGCCAATCATAAATAAACAGCAGTCAACACCTAAAGCCTGACAGTGATTTTAAGCTATCCAGATTCATTGCAAACAGAATTTGGCAAAAATTTAAATGCACATACTAAACAATTGTAATGGCGATCTATTCCTGCCAGTTCTCCACCATTTCCATAGGGACTCGGCACAAAGGATTGGATGCGTAAAACCACAAACTTGCAATGCAACAGTTTACTTTTCGTTTGTCAGGATACAACAAAATCAAAAAACAAACGGAAGAACTATTTACACTTTTCCAAGCTTCAATATAAACATGGTTTCAAAGAACGGTCAAAATACTGTCTACCATCAAGCCCCTTTTTTCTTTCTAATCTTTTTTTCCTGTTGCTTGCGCATACATATGACGTATGGCATTATTTAACATATGAAACGTCATGTACATAATATAATATCACAAAATATACAAATCAAATGTTGTATCAAATAGCAATTACTATATATCTCAATACAAATAATAAAATATAATTGACAAATATTGGAAATCTCTTAGTGCTCTTTATGGCTCTAACAACAATATTTCTTTACTGCAATCAATACTACTGTATGGAGAAAGTGAATGTTTAATTTCAAAGCACAAGTGAGTGTCAGTATTGTTTGTGTATCAGTGGAAGCGATGGCTGTTGCCAGTATCCAACTCATGACTTCACATTCTTCACACATTTGTTCAGCACAAAATTCAATAGATAAGAAATTAAACGGTGCATGAATCCACAATATACAGCCCAAAAGCCTGTTGATAAACTTTGAGAGTACACCAGAGTAGCAAAACAGAAACTACACAAAAGCACAAACAAGACCAAATAAGCAACTAAGGAGAACTAAAGGCTTTAATAACCAGATGATAATGAGGAGAACAGAAACAATTGTGGGAAACCAGCAAATGACCAAGGAGACTAACTAGGGAACTAAGTCAAACAGGAACAAAGAAAACAAACTCGTACGAGTAAAAGGTATACATAAAGTTCATGTAAAGGGATAGTTCACCCAAAAATGAAAATTCTGTCTTCATTTACTCACTCTTTACTTGTTTCAAACCTTTATGAGTTTTCTTCTTCTGTTAAACACAAAAGACGATATTTTGAAGAAAACTGGAAATGGTATTTGTTTTTCCTACAATCGAAGTCAAATGTTACATGTGTTCACCTTTCTTCAAAATATTGTGTGTGTGTGTCCGTGTGTGTGTGTGTGTGTGCGTGCGTGCGTGTGTGTGTTTGTGTGTGTGTGTGTGTGTGTGTGTTCAACAGAAGAAATAACTCATAAAGGTTTGGAACCGTTTGAGAGTGAGCAAATAGTAAATTTTTATTTTTACATTTTCATCTCTTTAGGATAATGTTGAAGTATACCTCATGTAGTAAATTCTTAACATTTCAGCTTTTTTACTGTACTACTTTAATATTGTTATGGCCTAAATTAGTCCCTTTTTTAGTATATAAAATTATACTTTTAAATGTTCTATAACTATAAGAGGCAATGCAGCGGCGCAGTAGGTAGTGCTGTCGCCTCACAGAAAGAAGGTCGCTGGTTCGAGCCTCGGCTGGGTCAGTTGGCGTTTCTGTGTGGAGTTTGCATGTTCTCCCTGCGTTCGCGTGGGTTTCCTCCGGGTGCTCCGGTTTCCCCCACAGTCCAAAAACATGCTGTACAGGTGAATTGGGCAGGCTTAACTGTCCTTAGTGTATGAGTGTGAATGAGTGTGTATGGATGTTTCCCAAAGATGGGTTGTGGCTGGAAGGGCATCCGCTGTGTAAAAAACAAATGCTGGATAAATTGGCGGTTCATTCCGATGTGGCGACCCCTGATGAATAAAGGGCTAAGCCAAAGGAAAATGAATGAATGAATGAAAATGCTTTTGCTATGCTTAAATGATAAAAAGTTAATAACTGGTTATCATTTAATCTGATTATATAATCAGATTCCTAAATTCTAGTGTTTACATAACATTTTAAAATGACCATAATTAGATTACTGATGCTTTATATGGATTACATTATTCTAAATTATTCTTACAGTGGCAGTAAATTAGCTAATTCCCCTTGATTCTTTTTATTCTCCTGCATGTCATATTGTTAATAAAGGGACTAAAAAATCAAAATGAATGAATGAATAAGTATAAGAGTAGTAAACAAGTAGTTCATGATTAAGCTTATGAACTTATGAGTATAGTAGTAGTTTACTGTTGAATTACTTGTAGTGAATATTTAGGAAGGCAGAAATGTGACATGTGTCCTATACTCAGATTTTGGCCTCTGTATTTATCCATAAGTGTTATACTGCAAATGTACTTAGCAAAATTATTTTCACTATTGATTGTTATTGAAGACAAAGTGTACAATTTGCAGTAGCCAATTTGCAATAATCAGTGTATTAGAATATTTGGAATAATAAGTTATTAGTATAAATTATTTTATGCATAAATACTATATTTATGATATGTACACTTAATAATTTATTTGTAGCTTAATGTCTTCGTAACACAAATGCAATAATACATTTTGATATCCCTAATCAAGCATGTAATGATCTTTCACAGGTATATAGCTCCACTAAAAAAATTAATTGTTGCCTTAAATGTTTAAGCCGAATCAAATTAACCTTATTTGAACTTATATAAAACTGACTCCATATCTCATCAAATTAAGTTGGAACACGATTAGCTTCAAATTAACTAAAAACATATGATGTCATCACTTATTGATCATATAATTTTTACAGTGTACTTAAAGCATAATAATTATACTGTACATTCATTTGTTCCAATTTAGCACATACAAGTGCACTTAATTACAGTAGCAGTTCTCAATCCTGGCCCTCGTGGCCTTGTGCATATTTTGTATGTTTTTTGTTACCGCTTCAGAGGTTTGTTCAAAGTGCCCTGCATGCAAAGTGGACATCAAAGGATATTCTGTCATTATTCTGGCTTAAAATCACGTTCAATTCAAAGGGTAATGTGCTCAAAACGTGACTTCAACTATGTAGGGAGCATGTCAATGTCAACACAGTTCCTTACATAGTTGAAGTCAAGTCTTGAGCACGGCTGAGCCAGCATCCCAGCTGTGACATCGCTGGGATAAGAATCAGCACCTCCAGGTTCGAGGCCATGGTGCTCCACCGGAAAAATGGTGGCTTGCCATCTCCAGGTTGGAGGAAAGTCCTTATCCCAGGTGGAGGAGTTCAAGTATCTTGAGATTTCGTTCACGAGTGAGGAAGGATGGAACATGAGATTGACAGGCGGACTGGTGCAGTGGCAGCAGTTATACAGTCGATGTACCGGTCCGTTGTGGTAAAGAAGGAGCTGAGCTGAAAGGCAAAGCTCTCGATTTACTGGTAAATCTACGTTCCTACTCTTACCTATGATCATGAGCTTTGGGTCATGACCGAAAAGACAAGATCTCAGATACAAGTGGCCGAAATGGATTTCCTTCACAGGGTGGCTGGGCGCACCCTTATGAATAGTGTGAGGAGCTCTGTCGCCCAAGAGAAGCTTGGAGTAGAGCCACCGCTCCTCCTCATTGAGAGAAGTCAGCTGAGGTGGCTCGGGGATCTGTTTCGGTCGCCTCCTGGACGCCTACCTAGGGAGGTGTTCCAGACATGTCCCACCGGGAGGAGGTCTTGGGGAAGACCAAGGACAAGCTGGAGGGACTATGTCTCTCGGGTGGCCTGGAAACGCCTCAAGATACCCCCGGAGGAGCTGGAGGAAGTGTTTGGGGAGAGGGAAGTCTGGGGTTCTCTCCTGAGACTGCTGCCCGCATAACCCGGCCCCCGGAAAAGCAGATGAAAATGGATGAATAAATAAATAAATTAATTAATTAATTAATGAGTGAATGAACAAAAGAGACATGCAAAATAAATAATGCAGGGGCTGCAAGGACCAGGATTGAAAACCACTGCTCTAAAGACACTGAAAGTTATGAGTTACTGTAACTTATGTAAGAGGTAAAGTACATTCAGACAGTTGTTAACACAAAATAATGCCTGAAAGGTTTATCATTTCATACATTTGAAGTAGGCTTATGCTGACAATTTGTCTGGTTGCAGGAATACTAAGCATATACAGGCCCATAACCAGCCTGGTGAAAGAGGTGGTTCTTTTTTATTAAAAAGTGGACAATTTTGCAAATATTTGCCTCATTTTTTATTTAGTTATGAGGTTTAGATAGGTTGCATTTTAGTGACATTTTAAGCACTATTTTTAGCTGGATTGGCTTGTTGGATGGTCATCATAACCACATTTTTTGATGTACCAAAAACATTTCCTAAAGATTTACATCAATTATCATTTACATCATAAACATCATATATACATCAATTACATATTATATCATTAGAAAAAAATAGGAATCTGTTGAAGTTTTAAATTAAAAACTGTAGCCTATTGTAATTTAAATATCATTAATTTAAATAACAAACTGGCCCGCACATTCAACTTTCCACAGTCACGCTGATGCAACAGCCAACACAGGATTCCGCTTGGTGTTAAAGCCTTCTTCGGTGGATTATTTTCACAATTTATTATGGCATAGTAGTCAAAAAGGACAAATAAACTCATGTAAGGGACACATTTTGGACCTTGAGTAAGTAAGGGGTGGGTCTTTCGAACCACCTGAACCCCCTGGCTATGCCTGTTTGTTTGTTTGTTTGTTTGTTTGTTTGTTTGTTTGTTTTTCTATAGGCATTAGTTCAAACCACAAATCAGTTTATTTAAGCAGCTTTTATTAAAAAAATTGAGAAATACATTACTGGTGTGGATCTTGAGACAAATCAATGACACAGATGTATTTTAAGATTTGTCACTGCAAGTAATTTTCAGCTTAGACAGCTTAAATGTGCAGTTTAGTTTCAGAATAGCCTTAAGCCTTATATCTGCAACTGTGGGAGTATGTAATAATAGGTGCAAAATAAAAATAATTGGTAACAATTTCGTTTAGTACCACTATTCTCACTATTAACTAGTGGCTTGTAACCTGCTGTAATTTATTAAAATATTGACTGTTTATTAGAAGAACATACAGTATGTACTTTATTAGTATAAAGTACATATTCTGCATCCTCTTATGCTACATACCCACTCTTATCTAACCCAGCTGTTACCTTAATAAAGAAGCACCAAATTAGGAGTTTATTGAGGCAAAACTCCTAGTTAATAGTTTATTAATACTAATATTTGTGCCTTAAAATAAAGTTTGACCAACACAATCTCACTGCAATTCGTAACTTTTTGATTTAGTGGCTAATTCGTATGAATTCGTACGATCTAATTTGTACAATTTAGTACGATTTGCCCATCACCCAATGACGGTTGGGTTTAGGGGCGGGGTTGGGTGCCACGCTTCGTACATTTTCGTACGAATAAGCCACTTAACTGACAAAACGTAAAATACTTACGTTTCCTCGTGAGATCAGGCTGGTTTGACCCAAAAAATTATTAGGCCACTCAAACAAGAATTAAAACAGCTACAGCCATGTTTAGAATACATAATTATACTTCTAAGTACATGCCAATGAACATGTTTAGATTTTCTGTCTTTTTCTGTCCAGTGAAGAATACTTGTAATTGCAGTTTTAAATATATTTCTGAGAAGTACCTAAAGTACATTTCAGAGAAGTAATTAAAAACACAGATTACACAATTTTTTTAGTAAGAGAAAACTTGAAAGTCACTTTTGTTGCAATACAGAACCCCAAAGAAGATCGTAACAAAAGGCGTCCACAAAACTTTATGGAATAACCAAAAACCTTTCTTGAACACCAAATGATTTTAAATAACATGTTGCATCTATTTGCATTTTTATTGCATTTTTCGAAATGCATGTCTATGTTGCTCTAATTGCACACAGGAAACATGCACAAGGACGAGGACACATAATTACTCAGATAGATTCCTGTTTACGTAAGAACTCCACACCCAATGACAATACCATATGTTATCATCAAAATGTCCAGAAAACAATCCAAACAGTGCAAGATCTCTTAAATAAGTACAGATTTCACACCTCATTTAAGTTGGCATGCATTACCTAAACGTACATCTGACGGCGCCAGAGCTAAAATGAAACACGTGGTGGGAGACCTCCATGCAGCTGTGTGGACCCTAAGCCAGTGCTGGATACCATTTCACTAAGATAAGCTGCGTGGAGCCTAAACAGGTTTATTCATAGTACCTGTTGAACTTGTTTCCCACAATGACTGAAAATCAGGACATGCTTTCACTTGAAAGTGGTCTTTTTTTGCTGAAAACTAGGGTAGTGAAAGTGCTTTGGGCACAGAGAAGAGGCTTCTGCTAATGTACCGCAAGGAGAAACAGGATGCAGTGGGCACGGGACTCATGTTTTCCCACTAGAGAAGGCTTTAAAGGTAATACAAGCTACCTGAGAACATTCACAACAGTTTCCTCACTGATAATAAGAAATGTTTAATGGCCATCAAATCAACATGTTGGAGAATTATTTCGCTGATCTTAGGAGTAATGATGCTGAAAATTAAAAATAAAAATGTTTTAAACTGTAATGCTAACTTAGATAGATAGATAGATAGATAGATAGATAGATAGATAGATAGATAGATAGATAGATAGATAGATAGATAGATAGATAGATAGATAGATAGATAGATAGATAGATAGATAGATAGATAGATCACTAAAGTTCCTGCCTACCCTCAATCCACAAGCTTGAATTAAATGCATTGATTTATGTTGAAAGGAGGCTGGTCCTCCTTTGTTTTTGTAAACGGCTTTAGAAATGTAACAAAAAATGAGTTACTGCTTTGTCAGAAACACATTGTTGTTAGCAACAATTTGTTTTTGTGGGATTCTGGGCAATAAATCTCGGATAATATAATAATTGGGTTCTGAGAACAAGCTAACATGATGCAGCTTGGGTGAAGTAATTGTATTAATCCCTTTTCTTGAAGATGGAATGCATTATATTTTAACATGCACACACCCAGATGTTTCCCCAAAAGCTTTTAAATGATTAAACGTGAAGCTGAGAGAGCCTATACAATTTCCCACTCGCTCATACTTTTATTTAAGCCTCCAGTAGTCCACACCTTTTGTTTTTATAAGCCTCTAATTAGACTTGTTTCATTCATCTTGTGCTGTTGTTGGTAAGGAGTAGCTCTGGCATTTGCCGAATTACAAAACCACTACAAATGGATTAACACCAGCCACCCAGAGAAGCACACAATGTCCTTAATGAAGACAAACATGAGGCAAAGTGTGAATTCGACAGAAAATTACAAGGCATGACATGTGAGACTTCTTTAAAAAAATTTATTAGGATAACAATCAGTTGATTTAAAACATTCACTTTCAAAATTAACATGGTTATGAAACAAACAGATCTAACAGTCTAAATGTCAAACCAATGTCAGGATCTCTCCACTATCAGACATATGTGTACATGTTAAGTCGTAATCCCTACATGTAATAGAAAAAAATCTGCTTTAAATGAAAATGACAATACAAAATATTTACAATTTTTAAAAAGTACTGTAGCTTTTTTGGGTAACTTCTCAACTTTCTCAGCGTGAATGGCAACATATTTAGATAATAGTAGCACAAAAGCGTGAAATACTGTAAATATTGATAGGTGTAACAACAACAGTTTCATTTCAAAGGTCTAAACTTTTACTAGCTTTTCAAAAGAGTGAATTAATATAATTCGTACTGTTGAAGTAACACCTTGATCCCTTAATGGAAGATTGTAATGTGTGTGAAGAAAGAAATAAGAGTCATGCTTGAAAAAACAATCAAATGTCTGATGAAAAGTTGGAAATGTAAAAAATGTTGGGTTGGATAACATTAACCCAGCAGTTGGTTAAATTTTAAATAAAACTTTTAAGCCAAACACTGGTTTAGTCAGAATTGTACCCAAATTTGGTTAAAACAACCCAGCATTTTTAGAGTATAGAAATGTATAACGTTTTTTATTCAAAGTTCATAGGATGATCCGCAAGACTGTGAGAATCCCCTCTGAAACAGATGAAGGAGTCTTGTGTTGTGCGAGGGGTTTTTATTGAACCCAGAGATCCATAAGCAGAAGCTTATGTGGATTTGTGGTGTTGAGGGCTGATGGAGATCATGCAGATCATTCCTTGCTGGTGACGTCATTGAGTTTCATTGCCTCCTCGCTAGCTTTAGCTTTCTTATCTCGTACCTCTCCTTCCACATGCCATCCCACTATCAGCTGGTACACAATCACACCGATAATGACTCCAATGAATGGAGCGAAGATGGGCACCAAAAACCAATAATTCATGGCTCTGTTGCAAACCAGAAGAAAAAGCATTTGTTAGTTTTTTCCATAAATCTGTTTAATTAGGCTGCTAGTCGGTTTATTAAAGGTATCCACTTACGAGAAAACTTCTCCACCCCAACCAGCCATGGCAGTGAAAAGACGAGGTCCAAAATCTCGAGCTGGGTTTACTGCATAGCCAGAATTGAAGCCCATGGAGAGGCCAATGATAAGGACGCTGAATCCCACTGTGAAGGCCTCAAGACCTTGAGGGATCGGGTTGTTGTAGGGGTCCACAATGGCCAGAATGCACACAATCAGGGCCGCTGTGCCTATCACCTGTCAAGATGGTTTTATGCTTATTGTGTTTGCATAATTGTGATAGTAAATAGCCCTATTGAAAAAATATTATAAGGAATGAAAAACTCAATGTTTTTACATTTGCCTGAAGGAACGTTATACACCTGAGAAAAAAATTCTCTCACAAAGCATTTCACTCAAAGTCCATGGAGAACATTTGTGTGTTGAAAGCTAAAGTTTTGATTGAATGCAATATAATAGATCTTCCCTTTTATTTTGATTTAAATACCATCCCCATCTCCTCTTAGATACAAAAAAGTCATGTTATAGTCATGTAAATTAAATTAAAAACTGTTCACTTTAAATGTTTACCAGTGAAAATGACGTTAGAAATGGCTTTGCAAGTTCCAAGTACAGCATGTGTTTGCTTTTAATCAGATATATTCAATACTGTGCTTGGATTTACTGACCTGGTCAAAAAATCCATTTAGGGGGGTGAGATGTGAGTTTGGGTATGTAGCAAAAATCCCAGCAGTGGCTTTTTCACCAATTACAAGCAACTCATTTGATTCTCCAGCAAAATCATAAATTGCATCTAAAATACAAAAGAAATAAATCATAAAGTAGAAACGTTATAATAAACTGCACAAACTGTAATTACTACAATAAATCTACTGACAATGACAAGAACGAGCAATAAGACCACATAACATTTACCATGATATTCGCCAAAGATAATAGCGGCACCCAAGAAGGCTCCGAGTGTTTGGAACAGAAAGTACACAGGAAACTTTCTCCATTTTTCTCTTCCCAAGAGGCAGAGAGCAAATGTAACAGCAGGATTTAAATGTCCACCTAAAGATGAGAAAAACAAGTTCCTTCATCCCATGGGTTCATCCACAAAGAATCTTTTATAAAACTCAGTCCTGTTTTTATGGCCATGCACAACAACAGCTTAAGATGCAATTTTAGAGGAGTTTGCCTACCTGACACCTGGCCGCAAACCAAGATTCCAAGAGTAGCAGCAAACCCAAAAGCCAGGTTTACAGTGAGAAAGCGACCATGAGTTCCTCCGCTTAGTACCGATTGGGCCAATGCACCACAGCCAAACATCTGCGAAATAAGAACAAGCATTAATCACTGTTTGAGAATGCGCACATTGTTACAGGAATTAAGAACTACGAATGGTCATTTTTCCGACTAAGAGCAGACCTTTCGCAGCAATTCAGCTGCGAGCCGCAGCGTATACTTTAAGCTGGTGATGAAAATAGCAGGTTGCAGATTCAAACTCTGCTAAAAATAAACAAAATTTCCCTCTTTTTTTCCAAATGCTACAAATCTGCAGTGACTTTGGCCTGCGTGCTTTCCACATTGAACATCTCAGACAGGTTATTACAAGTCCCTTCTGACAAAGAGCAATTACAAGTCACTGTTCAGACTTGTGGCTGAAGATTCTATTTTGGAGATCACGTCAGTGTGAACTGAAATACCTGCGGCATTTTGGCAAATTACAAGGCTCACGATACAGCTTTACCAAAGTCATATAATTGACAGAGCTGTCAAATTAATAAATCTCAGCAACAATGTCAACACAAGCCTAAAAACAGCATCTCACCGAACCGATTTATCACTTTAGAATGGCAAAAGTATACCAAAAAAATACCAAAAGTATTTCCTTTTGTGTTCAGTAAAGGACATCTGAATGCTAATACATTTCCATGTCCCTGTTTGCTTTTTTCAACACCATTGAGAGCGATTGTTCCTGTTTCTGCTCTGGGAAGAATGTCCGCTTATAATATCAAAACTCTGACCTTCACAGACAAAGACTGCGTTCAGAGTAACTTGTATATCGAATACCTTTTGCCACTCAGCAAACATCACATGTGTTGAGCGATGCAGAATTGTATGACCTCTCCATTCAAGTATTATCTTTTATTTGACCCCGACCACACACCTCAAAAGCAAACAATGAGTGTGTATCGTAAAAATGAGTTGTTTTTTCTAAAAGGCTTGTAAAAATGGCATAATAACCCTGTGAGCTTTTTGTTACCACAGGTTGATGTCAATAAGTTTTTTATGAGAGTCATATTTCACAGCCCGCCTGTGGCTGTCATGCACACACCCTGACCTATTAAACATGCGTTTATTAGACATCGTGTTTGGTGCAATTATTGAAAACATTTCCATATTGTGATATCACAATGTTCAACACTAACGCTGAGTTATGGGTCTGCTGGAAAGCACTGTGTATTGTATCCCTACAATGCATGTCAAAACAACATTAAATTGACATCTGATATTGGCGTCAAAAACGTTAGATGTCAATTTGATGTTTAGTTTTTGTGATGCATTGTAGGGATACAAATTCCAGTGTACATTTTTTTTTGTACTTGAAGCTTTCAGATAAATAAAACTTTTCTTATAACACTTTTTGTGTTGTTAATTGGATGTCAATTGGACATCAAGGTTTTGACATCAAATCGATTTGCATTTATGACATCAAAGTACCCGCTGGGTAGCATATGCTAGTAAAACGTGCATAGTTGGCAGATCTAAATGTCCAAAGTTCACAGTATTGTTGGTGTGGCTTGATGACTTGATGATTCAATAAAGCTCAAATGATTGGCTTAATGCTCACGTTTTAATTGCTACATTATAACAGTTATGACGAATCAAGTGCTACTCAGCGAAAGCTTTGACATGTGCTTCTTTTCTGCTGCATAATGACATGCTTATCTGCATAAAAATCGCCACCAAGCTAAAGAGGATGTTAAGTAGATATTATGTTTGTCATGCTTTTTCTCTCTCTCTCACACACACACACAAACAGAACTACCCTTCTTTATTTGCAAAATACTTCCTTTAAGCTAGTTCCTCAGTCCATATTTTACATTCATATTTGACTACAGTACCCTTTCAATTGTTCATTTAATTTCAATTGTTTTTAAATGTGCACTTTCATAGCATGGAACAATAAGACTGATATATTAATAAAAATCGGTGTTTCCAAAAAAAAATCATACAGGTTTGAAATCTTACAGCTTTTCTATAATAAAATTCTAATCAGAATTCGTATTGTTATTATTATTTTGCAGTAAATTAAAGCTCAATTATTCACTCATTTTAGATCTATGTTGTTACTCTAGTGTTTGCACAGTAGTACAAATTTACATTACAGTTTGTATTATTCAGTCATGACAAATTGCACATACCAAAGTAAACATTTCAGCCCAACTTTCAGACATTCAGAAGATAAGCAATTACTCTACAAATGATACTATACAGTAACACTCATACAATAATATACAGTGACTCTTACTTCTAGTGTTTTTTAAAGATTATTTGAGTCAAAAGAATATAGAGTTTTAGACCGAATGACAAAAATACATAAATTCTTCTGAGCTCAGCTTTGACTGTCAGTAATTCACCATTAAGGAGAAATACCCACCACCAGGATGAGAGTTCCTAAGCATTCAGCCAATCCCTGGCGCAGTAACTTGTTGCGGATCTGGAAAGTCTGCGCAAGCTTATCCAGAACGCTCTTCTGCCAACCCATCTTTCAGCCTTGTCCAGATGTTTTCCTCTGTCTGGATGAAACAAGCTGTATGTTCCTCAGAGATGTGTGCTCACATGAAGTCCAGTGCTCTGCTCTTATACATGATGAACCAGGACCAACCCTTCAACTTCCAGCCTGCCCCTTTACACTACATCTCTGACACACACACACAGAGAGAGAGAGAAACTCGCACGCACACACACACACGCACGCACAAACACGCACACACACACACAGACACATTCACCTATACACCACATCAACTCCCTCGATCCCTCCCTATATTATTCACATTAGCATTCACACCCCTTTACAGTGCATTCATCTGCTTTTCCTCGCAGTTAACAGGTTCTTCCTTTTCTCTCACATCTTTGTATTTTGAAACCTCATCACCCATTATTAAGCCTTGTAGTGTAAAAGTGGATCTGTGTGTGAAATTTTAGAAGTGTAATATTGGTTAATCTCGAGAGACCAGTGGTGGTTGAAGAGTTTCACTTCGGGTTGACATAAAGCATGACTAAGGCTCTGCTTGCAGAAATGGGCAGGGCCGCTCACTTAGTTGTGTGTGATTCATAAATTATCTTTTTAATAATGATGCTGATTAGGCAGTAAATGATTGTGAACATACTGTAGCATTATTGTGAAACATTTTTTCATTTAATTTCATTTAAAAGCCATAAATATTCTTAAATAATAGAATTACCACCTAGTTAGAAGCAGAGGGGAAATGTTTGTGTACAGAGGAGTCGTTCTCAATGAATTGGATTTTCGTTTTAATACAAAACAAATAAAATAAAATAAATGAATAAAATGTAGTATATCTCAAAATCAATGCATGATGTTTTCTGCAAAGAACTATTCCAATTTGGATGACACAGTGGCTCAGTGGTCAGCCCTGTCACCTCACAGCAAGAACATCACTAGTTCGAGTCCTGGCTGGGTCAGTTGGCATGTCTGTGTAGAGTCTGCATGTTCTTTCCGTGTTCACATGGGTTTCCTCCGGGTGCTCCGGTTTCCCTCACAGTCCAAAGACATGCGCTATAGGTGAACTGAATAAACTAAATTGTCCGTAGTGTATGTGTGGGAACGTGAGAGTGTATGTGTGTTTCCCAGCTCTGGGTTGCAGCTGGAAGGACATATTTGAGTAAAATATATGCTGGATAAGTTGGCGGTTCATTCCACTTTGTCAACCCCAGATGAATGAAGGGACTAAGTTGAAGAAAAATGAATGAATGAATGAACTATTTTAATTTTGCAATTCAATAAAGGTTATTTTATTTGCTTGTTTGTCTGATCAACTAACTGACTGATTCATTAATTCATTATTTCATTCATTCATCTGTGTTAATTTATTCATTCATTCATTTTCTTTTCGGCTTAGTCCCTTTATTAATCTGGGGTCGCCACAGCGGAATGAACCACCAACTTATCCAGCATGTGTTTTACGCAGCGGATGCCCTTCCAGCCGCAACCCATCTCTGGGAAACATTCACACACACTCATTCACACTCATAGACTACGGACAATTTAGCCTTCCCAATTCACCTGTACCACATGTCTTTGGACTATGGGGGAAACCGGAGCACCCGGAGGAAACCCACGCGAACGCAGGGAGAACATGCAAACTCCACACAGAAACGCCAACTGACCCAGCCGAGGCTCGAACCTGCGACGCAGCGACCTTCTTGCTGTGAGTCGACAGCTCTATCTACTGCGTCACTGCGTCGCCTGTGTTAATTTAGCTGGATTCTTTTTTTCTGTAATCAATTTTAATGGTAAAATTACATTTCTTTAATCACAAAATTTGTTTAATAAATTGAAATCATAATAATTTAACATAATTTAACAAGTTGGTTAGTCCCTTTATTAACCTGGGGTTGCCACAGCTGAATGAACCGCCAACTTATCCAGCATATGTTTTACGCAGCGGATGCCCTTCCAGCTGCAACCCATCACTGGGAAACATCCATACACACTCATTCACACTCATACACTACGAACAATTTAGCTTAGCTAATTCACCTATAGCACATGTTTTTGGACTTGTGGGGTAAACCGGAGCACCCGGAGCAAACGCAAACACAGGGAGAACATGCAAACTCCACACAGAAACGCCAACTGACCCAGCTGAGGCTCAAATAGCGACCTTCTTGCTGTGAGGCGAACGTGCTACCCACTGCGCCACCGTGCAGCCATAATTTAACATTTTACAATAATTAATTTTAAACAGTATATTTTTTCAACTGTGTGAAAATGTATCTTTCTGTCTTATTTTGTTCTCATTCGGTTTTATTGCTGTTACAACAAACAATCAAACAAAAAAGAAACATTGTCTGAATATTATTTTAAGAAGTTGTAATAACCAGTAGTAATAGGTCTATGTTTCTCTCACAAAAATGCTTCAAGTTAAACAGTTTATTTTTTTTTTAATTACTTTTGTTATTCTGTTGTGTTGTCAACATAACTTGTTATTTTGACAGGTTGATATGTTGTGAGTTGACAGATGCTAAAAACACTGATTACCACGTGTGATTGTGTGTGTAGTAAATGAAACCCCTGCATTCATTCACACTGACACAGAAAAAAAAACAGAACTGAAAAACAGAACTCTTTTATTGTGGTTTATATATTCACTATACACATTATTATGGAAGCCCGTTTCTGCCCCTGAATGATAAAAATATATATATCAATAAAAAATAAAAAAAGTATGATAAAAAAAAAATTATTAAATAAAAAAAAATAACTATAAAGTCAGAATTCTGAGTTAATAACTCAGAATTGCGACTTTATAACTCAGAATTCTGACTTTATAACTCAGAATTCTGACTTTATAATTTTTTTTTTAAATAAAATTTCTTTTTTTATCATATTTTTTTTTTTTTTTACTGATTTTTTTTATCATTCAGTGGCAGAAACTCAGAATTCTGACTTAACAACTCAGAATTGCGACTTTATAACTCAGAATTCTGACTTTATAATTATTATTTTTTTATTATTTTTTTTTATCATACATTTTTTTATTTATTTTTTTATTGATATATATTTTTTTATCATTCAGCGGCAGAAACGGGCTTCCATACATTATTGGTTGATTAGGTGTACAGTGCTAATTCTTTTTTCAGCCGACATTGGCAGATTCAATGACAATGCGTGTCATACAGTAAATTCTATGTTTTTGACTGGACATGCGATAACATATTTAAATATATAACTCAGTCAGTTAAATCAAAATAACCGAGCATATATTCATTATTTATTGATTGTAATGTAGATGTCCAAAGTTGCTGTGTGGACCAAGCTTTGGTGACTAAGGAAACCATCATAGCTGGTGATGTCAGTGTGCTCAGTGTGGTTCATTTCCCATAATGTTTTACAAGATAAACAGCAAAGATAAATTAACGAAATTCCTGCTCCTATATGAAAAAGCCAGGCCTAAACAAGTCAGTCTGGTTAAGGCATTGTGATTATAGATATGGATTAAGGAAATATCTTTACAGCTTCATGATGTATGCAGTGTTCATAAAGCACAGTATTCTGATCTTTTCCTTCTTATTTCATCGTCTCCTTTCCAGTTTAAGTACAATATAGTGATAAGTCTGAGATAAGTTCTTATACTTATTTATTTATTTATTTATTTATTTATTTATTTATTTATTTATTTTCTTCTTAACACAATTCCAGCATCTGTGGCTATATTTATAGTGAGAACCAGTTAATTAATGTAAAAGTGTTTCTTACAGGTTGGAGGAGGTACTGTTTAGAATATTCAATTCACCAAACATGTCTTTGGGCTATGGGAGGACACCAGAGCACACGGAGTAAACCCTCGCTAAATTAGGAAGAACATTCAAACCCCAGACAGAAAGGCCTCCCGTCCCTGCGGGTCGATAGATATTATTTTGTGCTACAATAGGGCAATCTGACATGGCTGGACAAATCGACAGAACACCACCCTAACTTCTTGTATCTTACTGTAATTGGCAAATAAATAAAGAGTAGTTTCTGTCTTAAATTCTAAAAAGAAATCTATATGAGCCTGCATATATGATTCAATAAATTAGTACTTTTAAGTTAACTTTAAGTGTAATATCTTTGAATAATGATCAGTGAATGACAGAACATATGTGCAAAAACTGATAACAGATCTGCACCCTTATACAGGTACATATTGCAAGTCCATGCAAGCACAGCTGCGCAGAATCCTGTCTAACCGGAGAAACTTCAGACTAATAACTGTAAATCTAAGACTGCTTGAAAACACTATGACTAAAGTTTTCCCCTGACACAATGACTCCACCAGGGAAGTTGGTAAATCCTATGTCAAAGCCATTGCATAACCTGCCACTATTAGTACAGCCTTTGAGTGTGAAAAACAATAGTGGAACTGCTTAATAGAGTAATGTCATAAATCATGCTGATGTTTCGGTCTTCATATCTTTTGCATGTGATCAAGATAAGAGAACAGCACAATAACTTATTTCAGCACAAGAGCTCATAGTGCAGCTGTGGTGGAAAAGTCAGTCAGATTTCATTCTTGCCCATTGGCAAAGTTCTTCTTAGACATTTTGCATTGAAGAGCACTGGGTGCAATGTCTGCCTTGTAGAGCGAAGACAGTTTGATGTCTGTCTAAAGTAAGGGTTGTGACAGGGACAGGCTGCAACAAGCTCTCACATTTTCTAACCATCACATATCCAGACCCGGCAGGTGTGGCTGTTTGTGCTGTTTTCATAAGAAAGATTTTTCTGCTCAGCAGAGTGGAAGGAAACCACTGAAAACAGGATCAAAGCTAAAAGGTTACAGTATAATTGTTGTAACTATTAACACCTCAGAAAGAAGGGCTTATTTAACACTTCTTCAAATCTTGACAGGTTTGTGTTATATGAAGTGAAGTGACAGTGAAGTATGGTAAACAATATTTTTGTCCTCTGTGTTTATCCAAATTTGGGGCCAAGAGTAGTGAAAACACTCAAACACTTAGCTGTCAAACGTTTTAATTATTCAGGTTCATTTATTTTGTATTATTATTTTTTTTTTTAGACAATTTGTTTTCAAAGAGCTTATTTCGCTGTGCTCCCTTCGACCGCTGTAATTTTTCCTTGTCAAACAGCGGTCAGATAAAACCCCATTTAAGAAAATTTGTATTTGTTTGTTTTGTGTCTTCTTTATTTGTCAACCGGCTACATGGGTTTCAGCATTAACAGCAGGTGACAAATTGCAAAATAGGTCAGATTAAAGTTGTGTGAGAGGTTTGTTAGTGTTCAAAAATGACTGTGGAAGGAAAAGTGTTTTCACAAACAAAAAAATAAAACAAAAACTTCTGTTGAGTCTGTTGAAAGCATACAGTTCGATGTTCTGTACTCTAAAACAGCCCAACAATCTTGGTGTGCTGTAAAAGTCACGAACCAACAAGGTGCGAGGCATATAACCACCATAATAATCACCAACTTATGCTGATCACACCTGTGTGATTGTATGCATGAAAGAGTTTAACTCTCTAGGGCTCTGTGATGGCAGCCTGCTCTGGGCCCGAATGGGCCAGCCCACACCATGCAGCTGTAGGATAGCGTCAGACTGTAGGTGAGTGTCTGTTAGGTTAGTTTGTTTGATTTGTTTGTTTGAAGTCACTTCTCTATGAGCACACATTGGAGGGAGTTTACCAGATTCAGGATGTAAAATTGGTGTCGGACATTGATGAAGGAGAGCGCTCTGATTGGCTTTTTATCTACAATTCTGAACACAAAAAAACTCACGAGTCACGAGGATAAGCAAGACAAGAGACAACACAAAGTAGCGGGCTGTCATTACGCCTCATAATTGTAAAATATTTGCAAACGATATTTTAACGGATTAGCAGATTATCAGACATTGCACAAACAAATTTCTATGTGGTGAGCAAAAAATACTGTGAAAATGGTATGTAATTGCTGCTTTGTGTTTACATTTTGTATGTGTGCAGCACTAGTTCCACTTTCCCTCTGTGGAATGACAATACAGACTACTGCCACCTGCAGGTATGTAAAGATAAATCCTCTTACACAGGCACAGAATGTACATTCTAATTTCAGTTGGCTGTCATGTGTTTAGTGTGTTCACACGCAGCTTTTTGTCCAGATGGAACCCAAGATCAGTTTTCATCAAAGTTCTTTGATGTTGGCTTGGTGTGTCCTGGGCTTCAGAAAAACAGCTTATAAGTCACAAAATAAAGTATTTGGGGGAAATGGAATATAATTTAATTGTAAAGTAGAAAAATTGCCTTGTCTATGTAAGGCTAAATGTATTTGCACTTTTCAGTAGCTTTGTGCAAGATAAGAAAGTTGCTAATCGGGTAAGTACAGTATGCTAATCTGAGCAAAGGTTTGCCAACGAACATTTTTCAGATCAGGTTTTCATCCATCTAATCATAAAAATGTTTTGGTTCAATAAATATCACCCAAAACCAGCTAACCATGATAGAGCTTTTACTGAGTATGTATATCAGCTGAAATGCAATTGCAATACTGAAACTGATAAAATGTTCACTGACTCGCAGATCATATCTCTGTGGGTTTCAGTCATGATGTGAAATGGCTAATACTGTATCAGAGATGAGCCCCTTTTGTTACTACCTGCATACTCTCTAAGTCAGTGTTTCTCAACTGGTGGGTCGCGACCCAAAAGTGGGTCGCGGGAACATTTTCAGTGGGTCGCGGAGTGTGTGGTCAAAAAAACAACAAAAGTTTCATTTTTTAACTTATTTTGCTTATACCGGACTTTTATTTTGAAATGCGCGCGCGACAACCGTACCGACTACTTCCCGATAAACATTATGATGATCCGTGGATGAGCAATCCCTTTGGAATCGACGTGGAAAGCGTCACGTTGCCGAGCAACAAAGAGAATCAGCTTGGGGAGCCGTTTTGGTGCCGCAAAGTGCTTTCTGAGTATTCGTCCCTTGCCATTCGTGCGATCAAATCCATCCTACCATTCAGCACTACGTATTTGTGTGAAAGTGGCTTCTCTTCCTTGGTGCAGCTTAAGTCAAAGCAAAGGAACAGGTTGGACATAGAGCACGATCTTCGGGTCTACCATCACCCCAGACTTTGAAACTCTTATCATAAGTAAAGCACATCCTCAGTTATCTCATTAGCTTCCCAAATTACTGTTAAGTGAAACAGATGTTTATAATTGCTGTCATATTAGATGTAAAAATGTTTATGATTGTTTTAATAATTTTACTGTAATTTGCTGATTGGTTCTGTTCAACAGGATCAGTGTTAATGTTTTATTAACAGTTCAGTTTAGTTCATGGTAACTGAACCTTTTCTTACCCTTACTTTGTAATATTTCTATAATTTGATACATTTTGTTAAATGACAGCAATAAAATATTGTTTATTTGTAAATATTGGTGACTTGTGATTTATCTGTCACTATTTGTGTATGTTAACAAATAAATACAAATTAATTATAATTCCTAAAATTATATTATAGTTCCTAAAAGTTTGGGTCGCGGCTTGATGACCATGTAAAAATGTGGGTCCCATGGCCAAACCAGTTGAGAACCACTGCTCTAAGTGAGAGTCCTGTGATCTGGTGATTACAGCAAGAGTTGTTACAGAGGATTCTAGATCATGCAGTGCCACTTGATCAGATCCAAGAAGAGATGAAGAAGAGATGATGCCAACCCTACGAGGACAAACACTCATTCATTCATTTTCTTTTCGGCTTTATTAATCAGGGGTAGCCACAGCAGAATGAACCGACAACTTATCCAGCACATGTTTTACGCAGCGGATGCCCTTCCAGCCGCAACCCAACACTGGGAAAGACAACAAACACTTAATACACAAATACACTTTATTGAACATGTATTATTGTTACATGTAATTATTATTTCTTTTGGAAGGACACTATATACTGTATAAGTACTGATAAATAAAGTTTATATATTTCAAATCCTATACACAACTCTTTTCGGAGACATCAGGATAAGGAGAAACAGACTAACACAGTGGTCGGGAACCTATGGCTCGCGTGCCACCTGTTATATTTTTTAAACCACGAGGAAATCTGATAATGAGCGGATCAAGAGAAGATGAATCTGCGCGAATGGATCAGGAGACAGCAGCAAAACGATCTCAAATCAGCCAGAAAACATGACGGAAGAGGTAACTGGGCTCATCTGGAAGTTTAGACTGAGTGAGTGATTTTTGCTTGGCACATAATAGTAAAGTGAACTGAGTGTCAGTGGTGTTAGTAAACTGAATAGTGATGTTTTATGCTTATTTCGCTATAACCGCTGAGTAAGGTCAGGTTCCGGTGTCCTGACATTTAATACTACCCATCAGATTATGCTACCAACAGTATATATATATATATATAAAGTCACGTGGCTCTTTAAAAATTGCATTTGCCAAAAAAACCCCAGAAATGGCTCTGCAGAAAAAAGGTTCCCGACCCCTGGACTAACATATGCGTAATAATTAGAGAGGATTTGGATTTCAAAAGTTGTGCGATTGTGTTTTTTGTATGCTAATGCAAAGAGATGTGTCTTTAGTCTAGTTTTAAATAGACATAGCGTGTCTGCCTCCTGAACTGTACTAGGAAGGGTGTTCCAGAGTTTAGGTGCCAGATATGAGAAGGATCGAAAGATCGATTTTAATTATATGTTGAATCCCCATGGACCGCTCTACTTATCCACAGTGTGCCTTGTTTTATGCTCATTCAAGTCCTCCTGAGATGTCAGATGTATTCATATCACGTTCGTCAGCATGAGATGTCTTATACCTAACTTTTTAGAAAAAATTGAGTTTCCCACTTGGGTGATGTTCATGTGCATGCAACTATCAAGTCATATTTATGCAATATGACTTGATTCAAAGAAGTAAATTATATGTTTATGACTAGACATGTGATATTACATATTTAAATTTATCCATTCATTTTCTTTTTGGCTTAGTCCCTTTATTAATCAGAGGTCGCCACAGCGGAATGAACCGCCAACTTATCCAGCATATGTTTTACACAGCAGATGCCCTTCCAGCTGCAACCCATCACTGGGAAACACCCACATACACTACAGACAATTTAGCTTACCCAATTCACCTATAGCACATGTCTTTGGACTTGTAGGGGAAACCGGAGCACTCGGAGGAAACCCAAGCCAACATGGGGAGAACATGCAAACTCCACACAGAAATGCCAACTGACCTAGCCGAGACACGAACTAGCAACCTTCTTGCTGTGAGGCGATAGCGATACGACACCCCTACATATTTAAATATCTAACTCAATCAGTTGAATCAAAATATCTCAGCATGTATTCATTAGTGTTTGTAATGTAGGTCTAATGTACGTTGGCCATGTTTTGGTGACAAAAGGAAATCCACATAGCTGATGTCAGTGTGCCAGTGATCAGTGTTGTTTATTTCCTATAACTGTGCTTTTCCGAGATAAACTATCTTTCCTAACATCAAAGAGACTCCTGCTCCTGCATGAAAAAGACAGGCCTGGACAAGTCAGTCTGGTTGAGATTTATCGATATAGATTAAGGACACTTTTCTTTACAGTTTCTAGATGTATACATTGTTGATAAGACATGAAATTCTGATCTGTTCCTTCTCATTTTTTGGTTCTTTTGCATGCGTTTTTTTTTTCCAGTTCAATGGTTAAAGTGATGATTTATTTCTTTTCTAAACACCATTTTGGCATCTGTGGTTATATTTCTGGTGAGAACCAGTTAATTTAGTACTACGTTTAATCATTTATGTGCATTCAACATGTAAATAAAATTTACACTACACAACTTTAACATGAATTTGGCCAGAAGTGGCCATGCCTCCTACTCATGAACCTGAGGTGCGTTTCCGAAAACCATTGTTAGCCAACTAAGGTCGCAATTTGTATCGGTACAAACATAGTTAGTTGATTTGGCGTTTCCCAAATCCATTGTTCCAACGAACATTCGCAAACTGCCTCGCAAACTTCTAAGCTTGCAACTACAAGTCTGGATCTGTAGTTAGAAACATAGTTCCTGGCTGTGTTCTATTCCCACTTATCCCCCCTATGCCCTATTCATTTAGAACATTCTAACATTTAAACTTGAAATGATAAAAAAAAAAAAAAACATTAAAGTCATCTCTCTTAGGTGTAATTTGCTTTCAAAATATTTTTACAGTTCAGTTTTAGCGATCTTCGTGTTTACAATTGTGCTCCCTTTGCAGTGCACTTTGAAAACATTGATGTCATTTTAAACACAGCCATGTCTCATGTTAAAAGCTTTAGGTGATTTATGATTTAAAAGCGAAATTTATATTACGTCTCCAAAGCTTGTGAAAACAAAAAACATAGCATACGTTAATGCTTTTAATTTTGTAGTAGGTTATTTATTAAGTATCTGTACTGTGTACAGTGTTGGGGAGTAATGGAATACATGTACCGGCGGTACGTATTTAGAATACTATTCATGAGTAACTGTATTCCGTTACAGTTACTACTTTTAAACAGGGTATTTAGAATACAGTTACTTTCCTAATACCATTGGAATACTTAGGGCGATGCGTGTCTGGCCCATAATAATATTACTAAATTGCCACCGAAACCATAGAAACAGAAGCTACACTCCCGACTGCTATCACCAGCGTTAACTCAGTGAGACTCACGCAAATGACCCTGTTCTCACGCTCTCAGCCACACCTCCATTTTCTCACGCAGCAAAAAGGACGATCGCAAACACCGAACAACCGGACAACAACCATGATTTTAAAATAAACTGCTTTTTTTGTCCTCATTGCTCGTGAATTCGCTGCTTGATGTTTTGTTTGCGCTTTCAGAGGTTTCATTTACGCTTCTTAAATTTACGTTCGCTTTTCTGACACAAATGTGGGCGGGACACCTTAGCCAAAGTTGGCAGCCCTGGTTAACTTGAGTGTACAAATATGAAGGATTCAGACCAGGGGCTAGAGGGGATGGAGCCGCAACCGAAGCAACTTTCTAGCAGCAGTAAAGGAAAAAATGCATTCACGTCTTGGAAGTTCAAGCATTTTTTCTCTTTAAAGAATGAGAGGGAAACCTGAGCGAAACCTGACAGTGCAGTGCAATCTCTTTTTCTGTGCAGACTGTGAAATACAAAGGGTAAGCAAAATGCATATTATATACATATACTGTATATTACAGACAGTAATGCTGTCTATGTTCAAGCACTTTTTATCTTTATTATAGAAACAGAAATTGAATTTGTTGACACTTTGATAAGTAAACATTATTTAATAAACATAATTATATTGTTTTATTTATTTATCAGTCAATAATGGGCATTATTGGCCCTCTGTTTTCCTGCAGAAATTGCTACCAACGCATAGTGTGACATTTAATAGACTTGAAGGCTGTTTTTAAGGGCAAGTATTCCAAGTATTTAGAATACAGTACCAGTATTAAGCAAAGTAATGGAATACGTTACAAAATACATTTTAAAGCAGGTATTCTGTATTCTGTAACTAAATACATTTACAAAGTATTCTCCCCAACACTGACTGTGTATGACATGGGCCTGTTGGTTAGTACATTTCTGCAGTGGTTTGCATGTGTCAAATTGTAAAAGTAGATTTTCAAAAAAAAAAAAAAAACAATATCCTACTTAATAACAATAATAATGGCTGCACGGTGGCACAGTAAGTAGCACAATCGCCTCACAGCAAGAAGGTCGCTGGTTCGAGCCTCGGCTGGGTCAGTTGCCATTTCTGTGTGGAGTTTGCATGTTCTCCCCGTGTTCGCATGGGTTTCCTCCGGGTGCTCCGGTTTCCCCCCACAGTCCAAAGACATGCGCTATAGGTGAATTGAATATACTAAATTGGCCATAGTGTATGTGTGTGAATGAGTGTGTATGGATGTTCCCCAATGATGGGTTGCAGCTGGAAGGGCATCCACTGCGTAAGTATGCTGGATAAGTTGGTGGTTCATTCCGCTAAGGTGACCCCAGATTAATAAAGGGACTAAGCCGAAAAGAAAATGAATGAATAACAATAATAATCATCATTAATATTATTATTAAAGTAGGATTTTTTCATTTCCTAATAAAAAATAAATATGAAATGTAATAACTTGCCTCAATATTTATTTATTTATATGATGTATATATGATAAAGCAAAGGAAACATAGGCCCTATATGTGCCATTTACATATATTTCAATTAATATAGAAAAGGAGTGCATATTTTTACCGAAACTAATATTGTATATTTTTTAAATGTGCGTGTGTGTAAAACAATGAATTTGCACAAAGAAATTATGGGGTTCTTCTCTAAAGAAATTGTGACCACCCCATTTAGAGCATGATTATGGGTGTTTCACGTTATAACTAATGTGGTTCAAACCATGGATCTGCGACAGAGGAACTACGGGTTTTGGGAAACACTCTTCACTACATCGTTCTTTTTCCAAACGATGCATCGTACTATGATAGTTCAGTCACAAGTTACGTCGTGATTTGGGAAACGCACCCCTGGTCAGCTGAATGGTTGTTATGTATCATCGGACATGGTGAAAGGCGTCTCTTTGATGTTCACACTTGTGGTTCAGAAGGATGTCAAAAAATGCCTCTATCTTCCATCTAGTGACATTTCCCAGGCGTTCTTGACAGATTAGAAGCAGTGGGATACTATGTTATGTCAATCCACCAGCAGTCTAGGAAGACTGCTCAGAGGATGTCCTACTGCTGGCCCACTATATGCTTCACACCCATTCACAATATACCTGTCCTAGCTCACCACTAACTCTGAAGGAAACATATTGAAGCATTTTTGAATATGGTCAACCAGAGTCTAGGGAGACCGCCTTTTCCATTGTGGAGGGGTGGGGCTGTAATTACATATTCCAATAAAAGAGCTGTTTCCTGAGCCTCTGAATCTCAAACGATGACTGACATGCTGCTTTTTTCACCCACAGTGCTGAGGTCTATTTTAGGCTATACATAGCAAACTGGTAACTTGTTCTGGGGTTGTGTGTATGAGTATTAAGGGTACATACGTAGCCAAGATGGATTATGAAGACACAAATGTCTACAATGAAATGGCTATAAGAATGTAAACATGGTTTATTAGGAAACTTACTTACAATGTTCTTAATCAAGTTCAGTTTCGGTTTTCAGATTTGACCATAGTTGTATTACGGTTACACTTAATGACATTACAGTGTATGTGCCATTGATCATAAGAACTACTGTGTAGCTGCAATCATTGGTGTGTCAAAAAGCTTTTGACTCTGTCTACCATGACATATTGCTGGATATGCTAAGTTATATGCAGGGCTGGTGCTACAAGAGGACGTGAGGGCACTATCCCTCCTTCTCAGATCGCCATTAACATTAAAAGGTATTTTGGGGATGAAATGTGCTATTTATAAATTACATTTGCTAAGTGTATAGTCTTCCTAGAGTGAATAATACGTTAAAAATAATGATGTGTTGGTTAATGACACTGTCAGAATTGATTGGTCATTTGGTTAAGCACCCCTCCCTAACCTTAGGTAAACTTTCTTGCATTAGCGAAAGCAATCACGAATGCTATTGCTGAGAACTTTCCATAATTTCAAGGCTGCATATTATTTTGCCTTAGTTCGCCATGGACTTCAGAAAACTGATTAAAAAGAAAGAACCGCAGCAGCTACTATTACCCTCCGGCTCTGAGCTTCAAACCAGCAGTGCTAAACATTGAAAAGTGCAGGCCAATTTACACCACTGACAAACACTGAGTCCACTAAAAGCAAGGACCCACCCTCACTGTCAAGTGTACCAGAAGTCAATGGTAAAGACAGCCCATTTCAGGATTGTCTTAAATAGCAAAGAATTCATTCATTCATTCATTCATTCATTCATTCATTTTTTTTTCAACTTAGTCCCTTTATCATCAGGGTTCGCCACAGCAGAAATGAACCGCCAACTATCCAGCACATGTTTTAGCGCAGCGGATGCATGTTCCAGCCGCAACCCATCACTGGGAAAATTATAGACGGTCATTGTCTCTTAAATTGGTTCAATGAGAGGGAATGGCTAAAATACGCAAGAGTAAGAAGATGCTGCATTTTGTTTCCCATGTTGGAAATTTGGTGTTACTGGTACTGGTTTTAGCAACTGGAAACATGCGATAGATAAATTGAAGGGATTTTACAGACATGTTAACAATAAGAGAATGTGGCAGGCATGTCTATTTAAGAAAGAGGCAGCAATTGTATCATAGATATTTACATTAGATGTCGCCTACCCTGTTGTTGCCTATTGGAAGAAATGCATCAATAGAGCCACCATTTTAGTACAGGGTAGCGCTCCATGGAAATGAATAGGGGACCAAGGTTGCAGTGGAGGACTGTGGCCATCAAGAGCCAGCGACATACACATATATACATATATCTATGATCGGGAGTTTTCCCAGTGGTCATTATGCAAATATTTCTTTTTAAATTACGAAAATTATAATTTAAAATCACTTTTGTACATCGATAGAAAATTGAACCGCATGGGCATTCCTGACCAAGGCCTTGAACCAGGCCAAAGCACGCTTGTTCCCCCCTCCCGTCTCCCCCGACGGGCCACCACTCACATTACATTCGGGGCCTGGGCACGCTTACGTCATCGATGATGCGCTCCTCAGTAACGCCCCATTCACACGGGGCTTCAGCGTCAACGCTTGACAGAGGGCGTGTCTGAAGTTGGGGCTGACGCGATCATCATAGCAGCGTCAGCCAATGAAATTAGTCAGCAATAGGCCACTGTTGAGACTGGTGTATTTGCATACAGCGATCTGATTGGCTGACGCTTCCGTCGGCGCTTGAAAAGTTGAGCATGTCCCAACTTCTGCAGCGAGCAACGCCTCTGAAGCGGCGCCGACGGATCCACAATGCAGTTCGGCAACGCCTGACGTCACCCATTCAAAGTGAATGGGAAGTGTTGAAGCTGACGCCCCGTGTGAATGGGGCGTAAGCGCTTTCACTCAGCACAGTGGAGATTTCTTTAGTTACATCGTTTAAGTCGTTTGATATGCGGTGACACGCAGTCAAGTATTTCGCCAAACAGATCAGCCACTTTTGACTCTCATAAACAATCATAAAGTCCTCGTGCTGCAGGAATTAGGAGGTTTGCTGAAGGTGCAGCTGTCGTGCAGTGAGGGGTTTGCGTCTTTAATAAACTACGACAGCTTGCATTCATTGAACAGCACAAATGATTAATTAATCCATATCAAACAGTCCCTTAAAACTCACGTCTCTCTTTCAGTTTCGCACTCACACACAAGCGTACCGCGCCAAAGCCCAAGTGAACTGCGCTCTGGCACACCTCTTCCAACCGGGCCAGGGCTGGCCAAGTGAACCGTGCCTGAGCCCAATTCAGAGCACTCACACTTCTCAAACGATCTGGGAAACGGGCCTGGGCACTGTTCGGATAGCATAGTGTGAGTAAGCCCTTAGTGTGGATGGAAATGTACTTATCCCTCCCTACCTGTTAAATTTGATCTAACCGTGTCCTGAAACACACCCCCTCTTCCTGCTTTCACTTCTCATTCTAACGGAGGGAGCGATTTGTTGTGAATGTATCTCTGTTATGAACGACTCATTCACTTAAGTAATTAGCTGACAATAATAACAAGTTTTCTGGCAGCACAGCATCTGGTTGTCATATTTCTTTTTTATTGTTTGCTGATTTTATTCAACAAAACTAGAATTTTTAGTGCAAGTTGGTGCTACTTTGCCTATGGGGAATGCAGTAAGTGACTTTAATATTGTCAATAATGTTACTTGTTAAGCACCAAAAGTTCATAACATACAAAAACATAAAAAACTAAATCTTACCTGAAATGTTCTGCCTTTGTGCTTTGTTTTTCTTTGTTTGCTCGTTACTACACCCGTACACAGCACTAAAGTCCCAGCATCTTCACATCTGGCACACTGTCTTGACTAGGGCGGTTAATGACGTTTTCCTGGGAGCACTGTACAAATGTGGCGGCGCCACTGACGCATGCTTAGGGTCCGTATGCGATATCTAGTGTATATCTATGCAATTGTGATGTTTTCAGGACAGGAGATTTGCAACCCTAGTTAATTCAGATCAGCTCTTTGAAAATGCCTTATATGTAACGGAGGCCAGCTAGTAAAGTGCTGTGCAGGTAAATCTCGCTCCTCTGACCTCTAAAGGTGCTCTAGCGACAGATGCCATGGTCTTTAGCTTCCTTGGTAGAGCAACCGACTCCCATGCGGAATGTCGCCGGTTCAATCCCAGCTTGGAGCGGTGGGGTGGTGTAGGACTGGCAGAGGTTACATTGGTGCTGTGACCCGGACGGGAGTGAGGTTTTAGGGGGAGTGAGTGTAATGGAGGCCAGCTAATGAAGTGCTGTGCACTTCTCTGACCTCTAAAGATGCTCTAGCAAACAAATGCTAGAGGCCATGGTCTTCAGCCTCCTTGTTAGAGCAACCGACTCCCATGCAGAGAATTGCCGGTTTGATCCCAGCTCGGAGCATGTTGAGGGGTGTAGGGCCACTAGTGGGGTTACAATATGTAGATATAGATATATTGAATTCCTGGTCTCAAACAAACTGCCATTGAGGGGTACAGTTGATAACAGAGACCAAGCGGATAGTGACCTCTTCCTGCCTCCATTTAAAAAACACAATGAACACACTTTTTACACACTGAAAAATCAAAGAGCTAGCCCAGGCGTTCAGTTTATTTAAAAAAAATGTGACATACACATCACATGATGTTCAAAATGATTTTATTAAGCTGATGAGTACAATCATAACAGTGAAAATTGTGAAAGATGCTGGGGGTTGGGGGTTTATAATTAAAGTGGACGGAACCAAGGATGCGACTGAAAATTCCGCAAAATTACATTGGATTGATTTCACATATGCTTCAAGACAAGACATGTATAAAAATGTGTTTCCTTATGTTTTGTCTGGACATAGTGTCTCATTTACTATTGGGAGACTATGGTTACATATGTAACTCGAGACATTTTTGAAAAAAAAAATTGCCGGAAGTTTTCTATGAGGGTGTTGCAAATATAGTAATACCAGATGTTTTCCGACCATGTGTGAATTTTTTTGGTTATCATAAATAAAACAGCATATAAATCCCACAATTAAGTATTTTTGTAAATTGAAATAGAATATACCACTTGTTAAGAATAAAAAATGTGTCTGTGTGTGAAATATATTTTTTTCTAGATGTTATGCAAGATAAGAAACTTGTTAATCAGGTAAGTACAGTACACTTATTTGTCTACCAAAGAATATTTTGTTATGTTTCCATCCTTCTAAAGAAAAACTGTTTCCTGTAGTTCAGTAAACATCATCCAAACCCTTACTGAGGTACATATCTAGTGCTGAAATGCAATTGCCAATACTGAAACTGATAAATGTTTTCTCTGACTTGCAGATCTATCTCATTGGGTTTCAGTCATGATGTGAAATCTTGTGCCATTCAACTGCTGTCCAAAACATGTGCTTTGTACCAAAAATAGGCTTTCATCATTACTCATTTTATGAAGTAAGCAATGAGCACATCCTCATTCCACAATTTAAACATGAATGAGAAAATGAGATTATTGATTAACTGGCTAACTTTAACTGACAAATCTCAATGAAATACTAGTGGAATATACAGCACATCATCATCCATATGGATTAATAATAGAATAAACTAAATGTAATATTCATTAATAGATGTATATTACATAAAATAAAGGGATAGTTCAGCAAAAAATGAAAATGTTACAGTTATTACTCACCTTCAAGCCACTGAAGATGTAGGTCACTTTTTTATAATAAGTTGAACATTAAAAAATATTTTTATCTGAATCCATAGTCCTTGATGCAAGTCAATGTAATCACCGGTTTGAGTTTAGAAATTAACCAAATCAATCAATCAAGACCAAATCAATCCCTCTGGCTACTGATGATACATTTAGGTCTGAGGTTCCTGGGCGGATCATGGTCACCAGTTTGTTCAATGTGGCCTGTGGAATGTTGGTCCACTCCTCTTCAATGGCTGACTCCAGTTGCTGGATATTGGCAAGAACTGGAACACACTGTTATATACGCTCATACAGAGCTGTGCAAATCATGCAGAAATATCAGGTGATTGTTTGTTGATGAATAATCCAACAACGGTCCTCGCGAGATCTCATTGCGGTATCATCTGTGAATTCAAAATGCCATCAAGTGGATGTTCCTCTGTCCATAACAAATACCTGCCCATTACAGTACCATAACCCCCACCAACACCATGGGTCACTCGGTTTCACAATGTTGACATTGGTAAACTGCTTACCCATTAGATATCATACACACTGTCTGCATCTGCCCTGTACAGTGTGAAAACCAGGAATCATCTGTGCAGAGAACATCTAATCGAATGTGAGCATTGTTTACTCTCAAGTCGGTTACAATTGTTAAACCTGCAGGTCGAGACCCCATGACGATAACGAGCATGCAGATCAGCTCCCTGAAACAGTTTGTGCAGAAAGACTTTGGTTTGCAAACCGGTTGTTGCAACAGTGTCTGGATGTGAGCAAAGTGCTTGTGTAAAACTGAAGTTGTGAGCTTCAAGTGTCCTCTGTTTTTCTAGAATCACCTCATGCAGGTTTTTGCCTCTGCCTTGCCCAGGCTGTTGTCCAGAAGTGCAGTTGTCCCTGACAACTCAGTGAACAACAGTAGATTTTCTTCTAGGGCACATGCTGTGCTTCACACTGACCGAAACACATGCTTCCCCCCAAAAAAAAATAGCACACACTTTTTCCTTTCTTTACACAAACATTTTTTCTTTCTACTTTTCCCCTTCCCTTTTTCCAAATGTTCTCTCTAAAAACAGAACTTATAGTTTAATGATTGGCCAAATTGTTAGTTATTACTGGGCTAAAAAGTGTTTCTGTTGAAAACAGGTGTTCTCAACTTAAGGTGTGTAACCAATTGTTTAAAAAATGACAACACGAAATGTCAGTGAATACAACACACTACAAAGAGGCATGACAATCAATTACAGTTATGTTTACTCACTAAAACTACATCTTGAGAAACAAACAGCAAAACCTGAAATTCAAGCTTTGTCTTCTGTGAAAAGCCGGTGTACTCCCACCTGAGCTCAATCTTTGTCAAGGCATTAATTATGAAATCTAAATCATTTTGTCAGTAGATCCTGTCATGCATTATTCATATGATGTCCTGTCAGTCTCTGTTTTCTCAATGGTCCAGCGTGGCTACAAACTGAAAACTTGGAAATGAATTTTCTGTTTGATACTGCACTAAGATCATTTCTTTTTTTTTATTTCTTTTTTTATTTATCTTTTTTTTAATGCAGTGAAATTATTTATCCATTCATTTATCTTATAGTGTAACTTTTTTCCTTTTATAATTTTTTGCCAATAAAGGTAACGATATTGTCCTTGAGGAAATATCTTTTTAAATGTATAGATTTGTACCTAAAGGGTCAATATTGACACATTCAAGGTAATTATTAACACCTACAGTACGTGTACATATTAATACATAACAAAATGTATCTTTTGAAAAGGTACCGCAAAAAGTGACATCTTTTGCACCTAATTTATGAGTGTACTGTTTTCTTTAAATTGTATACATTTTTATTTAAAAAAAATAGATGAATAGAGTTAGGTTTAGAAGCAGGAGTGAGATTAGAATAATTCAACAGGATAACTGGCAAGACTTCACAATATTTAAATGTTTTTAATATAAGTTAAACATGTAACATACCACAAAAGCAAGAAAAAGATTTTTACATTTTATTTTAACTTTAGTGTGTATGTTGGGGGGGGGGGGGGGGGTTCATTCACAAAAATGCTTTTTAAGGCCTACAACAAACAGCTGATAGGGACTACAATGAACTTCCTTCTGGGTTTCTTGCATCACTAATGCTAAAATTAACATAAACCTCACACCCAGGACTGACTCATGTGCAGTAGATCAGCAAATTAGAACACACTGGCCACGGTGACCAATCAGAGCTATTATAAATTTCTGAGTAAGGCTTTATTGAACCAAGATGTGACAATTTGTATGTGAACAAAAACAGCAGTGTAGAATGTAAATAAAATATATATGTAATATATGTGAGGCGTCATGGTGGCGCAGTGGAAAACCACACAAACACACAAACTCTACACAAAATGCCAACTGACACAGCCAGGGCTCGAACCAGCGACCTTCTGCTGTGGCGATTGTGCTACCCACTGTGCCACCATACTGGCGGGATGGATGAATGTAATATACAGTTGAAGTCAGAATTATTAGCGCCCTTTTGATTTTTTTTTCTTTTTTAAATATTTCCTAAATGATGTTTAACAGAGCAAGGAAATTTTACAGTATGTCTGATAATATTTCTTCTTCTGGATAAAGACTTATTTGTTCTATTTTGGCTAGAATAGAAGCAGTTTTTAATTGTTTAAAAACCATTTTAAGGTCAAAATTATTAGCCCCTTTAAGCTATATGTTTTTCCGATAGTCTACAGAACAAACCATCATTATACAATAACTTGCCTAATTCCCCTAACCTGCCTAGTTAACCTAATTAACCTAACCTTAAATGTCACTTTAACCCCATAAAGACATCAAGACTCAAAAATAGCAGATTGACCACCCCATGTTAGTTTGGACTTATATAATGAATTACATTTTTTAAACAGTTGGGTTCCTATATATTTGACTCAAATTTGGGTTGAATCCATCTGTTTTTTACAGTGTAATAAATGCTTTAAAAGAAATTGCACGTAGTTTAACTGTTTGCACACTGGGCAGTACAATATATTGTCATTAGTCAGCAGTGTGACACATAAGCATCATATTGTCTGTTGCTCTGACCATGAGGAAGAAGAACTAGGCAAACAAACAGTTGTACAGTTTTTTAAGCGCAGTTTAAGCAGTGAAGTAAAGTGGTTGCTTTTGGTCTTTCAATTAAGCCATATTTGTTTTTTGTATTTTGATTTGCTATGGGAAATTGCGTATTGCAACTTAGAATTAAATAAATAGACCAAGACAAATGAAAACTAATCACAATTTTTGTTTTGTTGTATCATTAAACTTTATGCTGCTTTATTTGTCTCTCCGAAATCAAAACTGAAAACTGAAAAGTTATTCTCTAGAGTTTTGAAAAAGTTTCACGTTTACACACATGCATGACATCATAGTTTTCAAAGAATTTCGTTTTTGGGTGTTTACATGTACACGACAATGGAATTGTTTTCAAAAACGTACACATTGTAACTCATTTTCGATTCATGCATTTTCAGTCACAAAAATAAGAAGGCAAACGCATACAAACGTTTTCCATTTTTGGATAAAAATATTGTCATGTAATTAGCCCCAAATGTTTTTACATTTTATTTAGCTAGATACTGTATGTTGTTTACAATGACGTCCTGCAGTGGAGAATTCAGGTGGTCATTGCAAGTGACATCACTTGCAGATGAAGCACAAACAGACAATAACTTGTAGCCTGCAATCTTGGCAGGCCAGACTATAGTGTTAAAGTAGCTTCCCAATCACTGCTGCTCTCATTTTCTTCCACCACGTTCATTACAAAGACACTGTATAGGCCTTCCAAAATAAACAATGCAAGATTGCTGTATATTTATAATTAACAAGGTTATTATGCGTCAGCACATATTATCCCTGTGTCAGAAAATTCTCACTGGTTTCACATTTCGTGCGGTAAATATTACTCTCAACCTCCAGTTTTCATGGCTTGTCCTTCATTATGTAAGAGATACTTCAGGCTTATTCTTTTCTATGGTGGTGGTTTGTTATAGAGCCAGTCTCTGGAACTGTTTTCACTGTACAAAAATTTAACACATTCAGTTTTTATCCTCAAATGTGATTGGCTGAACGCTTACAATACCTTAGCAGTTGGAAAATGGAAAATGTTTGCCCAATACCAGTGTGTTCCCACGCCTCTTCTCTAAAAGAAGCAATGGACAAGCCATGAGGTGATGAGGATGTGTGAACTAACTGTCCATGGATCTGGAGCATTAGCGGATTTATCCTTCCTCCTTTTTAATCTGAATCCAACAATATGAAGTAAAATACTTCTAAACACAGTTTGGGGAGATTTTAATATGAAAAGAACAGTTAGGATTACCTTTCTGTAGAATTAGATTATAAAAACTATGTTATCACCTGAACCTCATGCAAGTTCTAAAGAGTCTTCCAAACATCTGTCACGACAGACATGCAATGGAATGAAGTGTTCCTGGAAAACTTGTGTTTTAAGAGAAGATACCATACCTGAAATCAAAAGCCAGCATTACTGCTCTTTCCAACTCAAAGCAAAAAGCACATCACTGGAAAGCATCAAAAATCCTGAAGAAAAAAACTCCAAATTAAATAATGTGTAAAAAGAAAACAAAAGAATAATGCTTTCAGTACTGTTTGTCCAGTGACGTGGCTCAAAAAGAAAAAAGAAGAAAGAAAGAAAGAAAAAAAAGAAAGAAAGAAAAGAAAGAAGAAAGAAAGAAAGAAGAAGAAAGAAAAAGAAAGAAAGAAAGAAAAAAGCTATGCAAACCAGTGAACACTTTTACCTACTTTTTTATATCCAAAAAATGTTTGTGCATATATTTATTGTCCACAAAGTATGGTTTAAAATGAAACCGAAAGGATGTTCAGATTTCCTAGAAATTGCTCTCTCCCTCTTCAGGAAAATTTACACCTGAGGCAATATTAACTGATCAGATATGAAGACCGAAACTGCAGGTGTGCTGACCTATGCTTAACACAAGCATGTCTGAACACAGACTGGTATGAACAGAAACTCTTGCACAAAGAAAAACAAAGCCATATATTCCGTCTTTGCTGAAAGTTGCTTGGAAAAGGAAGTTGTAGAAGTGAATCTTCACCTGTAGCCTAGTACTTACAGTCATTACTTCTTTTCTGTAACCTCTTCAGTCCGGGAATGTTTAGTCATGAAAAACAGTATTTGTTCATATCAACTTGCACAGTATAATACTGCTGTTTTTCCAGTCATGGGAAATTCCCAATCCAGCATAGATGTAAATGTTCACATAATTTATGATATTCACTGCTGCACTTCACATAATCATATTAAACATAAGGCAATTAATCATTTATTTATTATTATGAATATTTATAAAAGTATGATAGTCTTGTTTTTAGGGAGAGTGGCTCATTTTCATTATTATTCATTTTCTTTTCGGTTTAGTCCCCTTATTAATCAAGGGTCGCTACAGTGGAATGAACCGCCAACTTATCCAGCATATTTTCACTCAGTGGATGGCCTTCCAGCCACAACCCAGCACTGGGAAACTGGCCCAGCCGGGGCTTGAACTAGCAACCTTCTTGCTGTGAGGCAACAGCGCTATTCACTGCGCCCCGTGTCGCCCTTCATTATTATTATCAATGTTTATTTTATTATTGTTTGTTGCGTGTTGCCATGGTGAGGGTTTGTGTTTGTTTTATAGACTATGTTTTTTCTGGCTATGCTGAGCACAAGTCAGGCACAGACAACACAGACATGTAACAACAAAAGCACAGGGCTGTGTGTTTTACATTGCAGCCACTACTATTTTTAGACTGCCAGGAATTTAAAACAATCATATCCAGATTTATCCAGATGTTCCTTTTGAAAATCTGAACGGCAAGAAAATATCGGAATTTTTCAAATCAGTTTTAAACCATGGATGAGTTTTTACCACATTTTTTTTTTTTTTTTTTTGGTATTTCTCAATCAGATTTTAAATATTCTGCATTAAAATCAAATGTTTTTACTATATAGTGTGTGAAAAACATTATGTGAAATAAGTAGTAGGCCTACAATACTTAGTGGTCAAAAAATAATAGTAATAATGACAAGTGTAGCATCACTGTGGTTCAGTGAGTAGCACAATTGCCTCACAACAAGAAGGTCACTGGTTCGAGCCTCATCTGGATCAGTTGGCATTTCTGTATGGAGTTTTCATGTTCTCCCTGTGTTCGTGTGGGTTTCCTCCAGGTGTTCCAGTTTCCCCCACAGTCCAAAGACATGCTAATTAAGCCATAGTTGTAAGCTAAATTGGCTGTAGTGTATGTGCGTGAATGCAAGAGTGTATAGGTCAGGGGTGTCCAAACTCAGACCTGGAGGGCCGGTGTCCTGCATATTTTAGTTCCAACCACAATAAAACACACCTGAACCAGCTAATCAAGCTCTTCCTAGGTATACTAGAAACTTCCAGGCAAGTGTGTTGAAGCAAGTTGGAGCTAAACTATGCAGGACACCGGCCCTCCAGGACCGAGTTTGGACATCCCTGGTATAGGTGTTTTCCAGTGTTGGATTGTGGCTGGAAGGGCATCTGCTGCAATATGCTGGATAAGTTGGCGGTTCATTTCGCTGTGGTGACCCCTGTTTAATAAAGGGACTAAGCCGAAAAGAAAATGAATGAATGAATGAATGAATAAATGATGGGTGTTGTATGGTGAAATTCCACTCATACTCATATCTGTGCCATATAAAACATAATTTTCCATCAGTCATGAACTAAGTTTAAAAAAAAACTGGTTTGTGATTTTAGACGCACCAATGGTCTTTGATAACCTCAAAACAAGTGATGTCAATGCTTCCAAAGTCTGCAATGACTGCATCACAAAACACCACAATGAACTCCAGTCGTGGTGCAAAATGCCCATGAGAAATTCAGCAATGTGAAAATTAAAAAATGTAAAATTAAAATGAAAACTGTCGCAGATAACTGACCTCCATGACATTCAATAAACATGATAGGATTGGATTTTAAAAAATTGGTACTTGATATTCTGTCCTCATTCATGTATTTTTTATTGTAAATATGAGTTCAATCCATAAAGCCTAAAATGTGTTGTTACTGTATTTTACAGTACAGTTCTGTCAACCACAGCTGACATCTTTACCACAAATTTTACACTCTCAGTCACTTTCCTTCAGCGTATTCCCTGCTCCATCAGGTCACCACAGTGAAATGAGCTGCCACAAATTTTACAGATTTAAAAATAAAATGCCTCAATAAATGTCACATTACATCACTTTATATGACAAATGTACAGAGATATCTCAGATAGAAATATGGGATGATTTGCCATTCTGACCTTTCTGGTTTGAATTTAGAAGCCAACTAAAATAAATGATCTGACAAATATGAGGTAGGTAGGTCTGACTACATTATATCACGAGACAACTGGAATGAGGAGTTTAATATTATGTCCCTTTCAGAAAACATTGTTCATTGTTCTTCCTTAAGTTAGGATGCATGTTTATTTTATCAGAGTAATAATATCAGAGGCAACGCAGTGGCGCAGTAGGTAGTGCTGTTGCCTCACAGCAAGAACGTCGCTGGGTCGCAGATTCGAACCTCGGCTGGGCTGGGTCAGTTGGCGTTTCTGTGTGGAGTTGCATGTTCTCCCTGCGTTCGCGTGGGTTTCCTCCGGGTGCTCCGGTTTCCCCCACAGTCCAAAGACATGCAGTACAGGTGAATTGGGTAGGCTAAATTGTCCATAGTGTATGAGTGTGAATGTGTGTGTGTGGAAATTCCCAGGATGGGTTGCGGCTGGAAGGGCATCCGCTGTGTAAAATCGTGCTGGATAAGTTGGTGGTTCATTCCACTGTGGCGACCCCGCAAGGGACAAAGCCGACAAGAAAATGAATGAATGAATAATATCAGAGCCCTTATGAAAATTGACTTATTACAACAACAACAACAAAAAAAATAGGTTAGTTAAATCATGGTGACCACAAATTAACAATGGTTTTGCTACAGTAACCATAGTTTAACCATGTCATTTGTAGTAAAATTGTGAAAATACAAATGGTACTCAATATGCCAAAAATGAGGACGACATGGTGACTCAGTGCTAAGTACTGTCACCTCATAGCAAGAAGCTCACTGGTTTGAGCCCCGGCTGGGTCAGTTGGCATTTCTGTGTGGAGTTTAGCATGCTCTTCACGTATTCACGTGGGTTTTCTCTGGGTTCGTGGTTTCCGCCACAGTCCAAAGACATGCAGTATAGGTGAATTGGGTAAACATAATTGGCTGTAGTGCAGGGTGTCCAAACTCGGCCCTGGAGGGCCGGTGTCCTGCATATTTAGTTCCAACCCCAATTAAACACACCTGAACCCAGCTAATCAAGCTCTTCTAGGTATACTAGAAATTTCCAGGCAGGTGTGTTAAAGCAAGTTGGAGCTAAACTATTCAGGACACTAGTTTGGACACCCCTGCTGTAGTGTATGTGTGTGAATGAGTGTATATGGGTGTATCCCAGTACTGGGTTACAGCTGAAAGGGCATCCACTGCATAAAACATATGCTGGATAAGTTGGCGATTCATTCCGCTGTGGCGACACCTGATGAATAAAGGGACTAAGCGGAAGGAAAATGAATGAATGAATGCCAAAAATGAGAAAACAAAACACGGTTAATTCTGATCATGGAGCACAGCACTGCACTCACAGGTGGGCAAGCATTCACTGGCAGATTATTATAATGATGTGCAGATGTTATTCGGAGAGCGAGCTTCTCATTTTGAGTTCCTGTCATCACAAAGACTGTTGCTCTTGGGGTTCAGGAGTATTTCTTCAGCTTAGCGCCTCTCTCGTATTCTTGAGAAATTTATACATCAGTGATTTGCTAAAGGCCACAGACCATCAGGTGTTCGTTATTAAGACAAACTGTCAGACAGTATGTTTATAAAGCATTCTCAGATAAAGCAAGGAATGTTTTCTTGTGAGCTCTTGTTCATTTCCATGTATTTTTTTTTTTAATAAATAGATTTCTCAGGTTCATCATAGTATAGCAGGCTCAGAGGCACCTATAAGCCTGTACTTAAAAAAACTGTACATTTGATACATTCATATCATGCCCACACGTAATTATCTTGTCAAGTGTAGAAAGCTGGCATAATAATGAAAGTATTTTACGTGGCTCTTCTTCTAAAAAGATATAAGAAAAAAAGGCAGAAGAGTGTCTAAGTTAACCTGGGAGTCCCTGACCCTCTTAAAAAAAAACAGCAGTTTGGCTCACCCTGGGGTGCTGCAAATCGCTGAGGTCATTATCACTGAACCTCACATCCGCCCAGGGCTTTTCCTGCTCATTACTGCAGTGAAAAACATGTGCAGTATGTCACTAACTGACACCACGGTAATGTTGCCACATTTAGGACTGACCGAAGCTTTCATTGTTAAATACTTAAAAGTGCATGTTCTAAAAAACTTTAAAAATGCTATCGGGATGAAAAACAAATAAAAAGTCAATAACAAAAAGTAATCTCTATGCAGTACACACGAAGATCAATCCTTGCTATAAATTTTTGATCTCGCTTATATTATCCTTGGCAGGCTCAGAGAAATCTGTTCATTGCTGTTTTGTGGTACTGGAATGATTTGTGGGGGATTTCAAACACAAAGGAGACATAAAAGTCTTCACCTATTGGCTTTCCTATTGAGGTTGAGGGGCAAAACATCTTGCTTGAATTTCCATGGAGTTCAGAAGTCAAACAAAACAGAGAAGGAATGATATGAGCTTTTTGCCTGGTGCTCCTTTTTTGACAAAAAAGTACAAAAAAGTTAGATTTACCTTTGTTTTATAAACTACCCATGCCACGCTCCTTTTTCGTACATTTTGTACGAATAAGCCACTTAACTGACAAAACGAAAAATACTTACGTTTCTTCGTGAGATCAGGCTGGTTTGACCCAAAAAATTATTAGGCCACTCAAACAAGAATTAAAACAGCTACAGCCATGTTTATAATACATAATTATACTTCTAAGTACACGCCAATGAACATGTTTAGATTTTCTGTCTTTCTCTGTCCAGTCAAAAATACTTGTAATTGCAGTTTTAAATATATTTCTGAGAAGTACCTAAAGTACATTTCAGAGAAGTAATTGAAAACACTGATTACACACTTTTTTTTAGTAAGAGAAAACTTGAAAGTCACTTTTGTTGCAAAACAGAACCCAAAAGAAAATCGTAACAAAAGGCGTCCACAAAACCTTTCTTGAACACCAAAAGATTTTAAATAACATGTTGCATCTATTTGCATTTTTATTGCATTTTTTGGAAATGCATGTCTATGTTGCTCTAATTGCACACAGGAAACATGCACAAGGACGAGGACACATAATTACTCAGATAGATTCCTGTTTACGTAAGAACTCCACACCCAATGACAATACCATATGTTATCATCAAAATGTCCAGAAACAATCCAAACAGTGCAAGATCTCTTAAATAAGTACAGATTTCACACCTCATTTAAGTTGGCATGCATTACCTAAACGTACATCTGACGGCGCCAGAGCTAAAATGAAACACGTGGTGGGAGACCTCCATGCAGCTGTGTGGACCCTAAGCCAGTGCTGGATACCATTTCACTAAGATAAGCTGCGTGGAGCCTAAACAGGTTTATTCATAGTACCTGTTCAACTTGTTTCCCACAATGACTGAAAATCAGGACATGCTTTCACTTGAAAGTGGTCTTTTTTGCTGAAAACTAGGGTAGTGAAAGTGCTTTGGGCACAGAGAAGAGGCTTCTGCTAATTACCGCAAGGAGAAACAGGATGCAGTGGGCACGGGACTCATGTTTTCCCACTAGAGAAGGCTTTAAAGGTAATCCAAGCTACCTGAGAACATTCACAACAGTTTCCTCACTGATAATAAGAAATGTGTAATGGCCATCAAATCAACATGTTGGAGAATTATTTCGCTGATCTTAGGAGTAATGATGCTGAAAATTAAAAATAAAAATGTTTTAAATTGTAATGCTAAGATAGATAGATAGATAGATAGATAGATAGATAGATAGATAGATAGATAGATAGATAGATAGATAGATAGATAGATAGATAGATAGATAGATAGATAGATAGATAGATAGATAGATCAGTAAAGTTCCTGCCTACCCTCAATCCACAAGCTTGAATTAAATGCACTGATTTATGTTGAAAGGAGGCTGGTCCTCCTTTGTTTTTGTAAACGTCTTTAGAAATGTAACAAAAAATGAGTTACTGCTTTGTCAGAAACACATTGTTGTTAGCAACAATTTGTTTTTGTGGGATTCTGGGCAATAAATCTGGGATAATATAATAATTGGGTTCTGAGAACAAGCTAACATGATGCAGCTTGGGTGAAGTAATTGTATTAATCCCTTTTCTTGAAGATGGAATGATTTATATTTTAACATGCACACACCCAGATGTTTCCCCAAAAGCTTTTAAATGATTAAACGTGAAGCTGAGAGAGCCTATACAATTTCACACTCGCTCATACTTTTATTTAAGCCTCCAGTAGTCCACACCTTTTGTTTTTATAAGCCTCTAATTAGACTTGTTTCATTCATCTTGTGCTGTTGTTGGTAAGGAGTAGCTCTGGCATATGCCGAATTACAAAACCACTACAAATGGATTAACACCAGCCACCCAGAGAAGCACACAATGTCCTTAATGAAGACAAACATGAGGCAAAGTGTGAATTCGACAGAAAATTACAAGGCATGACATGTGAGACTTCTTTAAAAAAAATTTATTAGGATAACAATCAGTTGATTTAAAACATTCACTTTAAAAATTAACATGGTTATGAAACAAACAGATCTAACAGTCTAAATGTCAAACCAATGTCAGGATCTCTCCACTATCAGACATATGTGTACATGTTAAGTCGTAATCCCTACATGTAATAGAAAAAATCTGCTTTAAATGAAAATGACAATACAAAATATTTACAATTTTTAAAAAGTACTGTAGCTTTTTGGGTAACTTCTCAACTTTCTCAGCGTGAATGGCAACATATTTAGATAATAGTAGCACAAAAGCGTGAAATACTGTAAATATTGATAGGTGTAACAACAACAGTTTCATTTCAAAGGTCTAAACTTTTACTAGTTTTTCAAAAGAGTGAATTAATATAATTCGTGCTGTTGAAGTAACACCTTGATCCCTTAATGGAAGATTGTAATATGTGTGAAAAAAGAAATAAGAGTCATGCTTGAAAAAACAATCAAATGTCTGATGAAAAGTTGGAAATCTAAAAAATGTTGGGTTGGATAACATTAACCCATAGTTGGTTAAATTTTTTTAATAAAATGTTTAAGCCAACCATTGGGTTAGTCAAAATTGTACCCAGATTTGGTTGAAACAACCCAGCATTTTTAGAGTATAGAAATGTATAACGTTTTTTATTCAAAGTTCATAGGATGATCCGCAAGACTGTGAGAATCACCTCTGAAACAGATGAGGGAGTCTTGTGTTGTGCGAGTGGTTTTATTGAACCCAGAGATCCATAAGCAGAAGCTTATGTGGATTTGTGGTGTTGAGGGCTGATGGAGATCATGCAGATCATTCTTTGCTGGTGACGTCATTGAGTTTCATTGCCTCTTCTCTAGCTTTAGCTTTCTTATCTCGTACCTCTCCTTCCACATGCCATCCCACCATCAGCTGGTACACAATCACACCAATAATGGCTCCAATGAATGGAGCGAAGATGGGCACCAAAAACCAATAATTCCTGGCTCTGTTGCAAACCAGAAGAAAAGCATTTATTAGTTTTTTTCCATAAATCTGTTTAATTAGGCTGCTAGTCGGTTGATTAAAGGTATCCACTTACGAGAAGACTTCTCCACCCCAACCAGCCATGGCAGTGAAAAGACGAGGTCCAAAATCTCGAGCTGGGTTTACAGCATAGCCAGAATTGAAGCCCATGGAGAGGCCAATGATAAGGACGCTGAATCCCACTGTGAAGGCCTCAAGACCTTGAGGAATCGGGTTGTTGTAGGGGTCCACAATGGCCAGGATGCACACAATCAGGGCCGCTGTGCCTATCACCTGTCAAGATGGTTTTATGCTTATTGTGTTTGCATAAACGTGATAGTAAATAGCCCTATTGAAAAAATATTATATGGAATGAAAAACTCAATGTTTTTACATTTGCGTGAAGGAACGTTATACACCTGAGAGAAAATTATTCTCTCACAAAGCATTTCACTCAAAGTTCATAGAGAAAATGTGTGTGTTGGAAGCTAAAGTTTTGATTGAATGCAATATAATAGATCTTCCCTTTTATTTTGATTTAATTACCATCCCCATGTCCCCTTAGATACAAAAAAAGTCATGTTATAGTCATGTTTAGTAAATTAATTAAAACTGTTCACTTTAAATGTTTACCAGTGAAATTAATGTTAGAAATGGCTTTGCAAGTTCCAAGTACAGCATGTGTTTGCTTTTAATCAGATATATTCAATAACTGTGCTTGGATTTACTGACCTGGTCAAAAAATCCATTTAGCGTGGTGAGATGTGAGTTTGGGTATGTAGCAAAAATCCCAGCAGTGGCTTTTTCACCAATTACAAGCAACTCATTTGATTCTCCAGCAAAATCATAAATTGCATCTAAAATACAAAAGAAATAAATCATAGAGTAGAAACTTTATAATAAACTGCAATAACTGTAATTACTACAATAAATCTACTGACAATGACAAGAATGAGCAATAAGACCACATAAAATTTACCATGATATTCGCCAAAGATAATAGCGGCACCCAGGAAGGCTCCGAGTGTTTGGAACAGAAAGTACACAGGAAACTTTCTCCATTGTTCTCTTCCCAGGAGGCAGAGAGCAAATGTAACAGCAGGATTTAAATGTCCACCTAAAGATGAGAAAAACAAGTTCTTTCATCCCATGGGTTCATCCACAAAGAGTCTTTTATAAACTCAGTCCTGTTTTTATGGCCATGCACAACAACAGCTTAAGAGGCAATTTTTAGAGGAGTTTGCCTACCTGACACCTTGCCGCAATCAAGATTCCACAGAGTAGCAGCAAACCCCAAAAGGCAAGGTTTACAGTGAGGAAAGCGACCATGAGTTCCTGCGCTTAGTACCGATTGGGCCAATGCACCCAGCAAACATCTGCGAATAAGAACAAGCATTAATCACTGTTTGAGGAATGCGCACATTGTACAGGAAGTAAGAACTACGAATGGTCATTTTTCCGACTAAGAGCAGACCTTTCGCAGCAATTCAGCTGCGAGCCGCAGCGTATACTTTAAGCTGGTGATGAAAATAGCAGGTTGCAGATTCAAACTCTGCTAAAAATAAACTAAATTTCCCTCTTTTTTTTCAAATGCTACAAATCTGCAGTGACTTTGGCCTGTGTGCGTTCCACATTGAACATCTCAGACAGGTTATTACAAGTCCCTTCTGACAAAGAGCAATTACAAGTCACTGTTCAGACTTGTGGCTGAAGATTCTATTTTGGAGATCACGTCAGTGTGAACTGAAATACCTGCGGCATTTTGGCAAATTACAAGGCTCACGATACAGCTTTACCAAAGTCATATAATTGGCAGAGCTGTCAAATTAATAAATCTCAGCAACAATGTCAACACAAGCCTAAAAACAGTCTCACCGAACCGTTTATCACTTTAGAATGGCACCAAAAGTATTTCCTTTTGGTTCAGTAAAGGACATCTGATGCTAATACATTTCCATGTCCCTGTTTGCTTTTTTTCAACACCATTGAGAGCGATTGTTCCTGTTTCTGCTCTTGGGAAGAATGTCCGCTTATATATCAAAACTCTGACCTTCACAAGACAAAGACTGCGTTCAGAGTAACTTGTATATTGAATACCTTTTGCCACTCAGCAAACATCACATGTGTTGAGCGATGCAGAATCGTATGACCTCTCCATTCAAGTATTATCTTTTATTTGACCCCGACCACACACCTCAAAATCAAACAATGAGTGTGTATCGTAAAAATGAGTTGTTTTTTCTAAAGTGCTTGTAAAAATGGGCATAATAACCCTGTGAGCTTTTTGTTACCACAGGTTGATGTGTCAATAAGTTTTTTATGAGAGGCATATTCACCAGCCCGCCTGTGGCTGTCATGCACACACCCTGACCTATTAAACATACGTTTATTAGACATCATGTTTGGTGCAATTATTGAAAACATTTCTATATCGTGATATCACAATGTTCAACACTAACGGTGAGTTATGGGTCTGCTGGAATGCACTGTATATTGTATCCCTACAATGCATGTCAAAACGACATTAAATTGACATCTAATATTGGCGTCAAAAACGTTAGATGTCAATTTGATGTTGTTTTGTTTTTGTGATGCATTGTAGGGATACAAATTCCAGTGTAAATTTTTCTTTTGTACTTGAAGCTTTCAGATGAATAAAACTTTTCTTATAACACTTTTTGTGTTGTTAATTGGATGTCAATTGGACATCAAGGTTTTGACATCAAATCGATTTGCATTTATGACATCAAAGTACCCGCTGGGTAGCATATGCTAGTAAAACGTGCATAGTTGGCAGATCTAAATGTCTAAAGTTCACAGTATTGTTGGTGTGGCTTGATGACTTGATGATTCAATAAAGCTCAAATGATTGGCTTAATGCTCACGTGATAATTGCTACATTATAATAGTTATGATGAATCAAGTGCTACTCAGCGAAAGCTTTGACATGTGCTTCTTTTTTGCTGCATAATGACATGCTTATCTGCATGCTTTGTTGCAAAAAAAAATCGCCACCAAGCTAAAGAGGATGTTAAGTAGATATTATGTTTGTCATGCTTTTTCTCTCTCTCTCACACACACACACACACACACAAACAGGACTACCCTTCTTTATTTGCAAAATACTTCCTTTAAGCATAGTTCCTCAGTCCATATTTTACATTCATATTTGACTATAGTACCCTTTCAATTGTTCATTTAATTTCAATTGTTTTAAAATGTATTTGTCCATGCAACCCCATGCACTTTCATAGCATGGAACAATAAGACTGATATATTAATAAAAATCAGTCTTTCCAAAAGAAAATCATACAGGTTTGGAATCTTACAGCTTTTCTATAATAAAATTCTAATCAAAATTCGTATTGTTATTATTATTATTATTCAGCAGTAAATTAAAGCTCACACTCATTTTAGATCTATGTTGTTACTCTAGTGTTTGCACAGTAGTACACATTTAAATTACAGTTTGTATTATTCAGTCATGACAAATTGCACATACCAAAGTAAACATTTTCAGCCCCAACTTTTCAGACATCAGACGATAAGCAATTACTTACAATTGATACTATACAGTAACACTCATACACATAATATACAGCGACTCTTACTTCTAGTGTTTTTTAAAGATTATTTGAGTCAAAAGAATATAGAGTTTTAGCACCGAATGACAAACATACAGAAATTCTTCTGAGCTCAGCTTTGGACTGTCAGTAATTCACCATTAAGGAGAAATACCCACCACAGGATGAGGTTCCTAAGCATTCAGCCAAATCCCCTGGCGCAGTAACTTGTTGCGGATCTGGAAGTCTGCGCAAGCTTATCCAGAACGCTCTTCTGCCAACCCATCTTTCAGCCTTGTCCAGATGTTTTTTCCTCTTGTCTGGATGAAACAAGCTGTATGTTCCTCAGAGATGTGTGCTCACATGAAGTCCAGTGCTCTGCTCTTATACATGATGAACCAGGACCAACCCTTCAACTTCCAGCCTGCCCCTTTACACTACATCTCTGACACACACACACACAGAGAGAGAGAGAAACTCGCACGCACACACACACACGCACACACACACACACACAGACACATTCACCTATACACCACATCAACTCCCTCGATCCCTCCCTATATTATTCACATTAGCATTCACACCCCTTTACAGTGCATTCATCTGCTTTTCCTCGCAGTTAACAGGCTCTTCCCTTTTCTCTCACATCGTTGTATTTTTGAAACCTCATCACCCATTATTAAGCCTTGTAGTGTTAAAAGTGGATCTGTGTGTGAAATTTTAGAAGTGTAATATTGGTTAATCTCGAGAGACCAGTGGTGGTAGAAGAGTTTCACTTCGGGTTGACATAAAGCATGACTAAGGCTCTGCTTGCAGAAATGGGCAGGGCCACTCACTTAGTTGTGTGTGATTCATAAATTATCTTTTTAATAATGATGCTGATTAGGCAGTAAATGATTGTGAACATACTGTAGCATTATTGTGAAACATTTTTTCATTTAATTTCATTTAAAAGCCATAAATATTCTTAAATAATAGAATTATCACCTAATTAGAAAAAGCAGAGGGGAAATGTTTGTGTACAGAGGATTCAGTCTCAATGAATTGGATTTTCTTTTTAATACAAAACAAATAAAATAAAATAAATGAATAAAATGTAGTATATCTCAAAATCACTGCATGATGTTTTCTGCAAAGAACTATTCCAATTTGAATGACACAGTGGCTCAGTGGTTAGCACTGTCACCTCACAGCAAGAACATCACTAGTTCGAGTCCTGGCTGGGTCAGTTGGCATGTCTGTGTAGAGTCTGCATGTTCTTTCCGAGTTCACAAGGGTTTCCTCCGGGTGCTCCGGTTTCCCTCACAGTCCAAAGACATGCGCTATAGGTGAATTGAATCAACTAAATTGTCCGTAGTGTATGTGTGGGAACGTGAAAGCGTATGTGTGTTTCCCAGCTCTGGGTTGCAGCTGGAAGGGCATATTTGAGTAAAATATATGCTGGATAAGTTGGCGGTTCATTCCACTGTGTCAACCCCTGATGAATGAAGGGACTAAGCTGAAGAAAAATGAATGAACTATTTTAATTTTGCAATTCAATAAAGGTTTTGACAAGCAATCAATCCATAAATAAATAAATTAATTAAATCACACATAAAAAACTCTTATGCACTTTAACATTATCTGTATGTGTGTCTGTCTGTATTGGTTCTGTTAGTTAGCACATTTTCACATGTGTGGTATCACATTTTCACAGTGTCTTCCCAAATACAAGGCCCTATAATTTTTTCCCTTCCAAATTTTATTTGCTTGTTTGTCTGATCAACTAACTGACTGATTCATTAATTAATTATTTCATTCATTCATCTGTGTTAATTTATTCATTCATTCATTTTCTTTTCGGCATAGTCCCTTTATTAATCTGGGGTCGCCACAGCGGAATGAACCACCAACTTATCCAGCATATGTTTTACGCAGCGGATGCCCTTCCAGCCGCAACCCATCTCTGGGAAACATTCACACACACTCATTCACACTCATAGACTACGGACAATTTAGCCTTCCCAATTCACCTGTACCGCATGTCTTTGGACTGTGGGGGGAAACCGGAGCACCCGGAGGAAACCCACGCGAACACGGGGAGAACATGCAAACTCCACACTGAAACGCCAACTGACCCAGCCGAGGCTCGAATCTGCGACGCAGCGACCTTCTTGCTGTGAGTCGGCAGCTCTATCTACTGCGTCACTGCGTCGCCTGTGTTAATTTAGCTGGATTCTTTTTTTCTGTAATCGATTTTAATGGTAAAACTACATTTCTGTAATCACAAATTTTGTTTAATAAATTGAAATCATAATAATTTAACATTCATTAATTTATTCATTTTATTTTTGGCTTAGTCCCTTTATTAACCTGGGGTTGCCACAGCTGAATGAACTGCCAACTTATCCAGCATATGTTTTACGCAGCGGATGCCCTTCCAGCTGCAACCCATCACTGGGAAACATTCATACACACTCATTCACACTCATACACTACGAACAATTTAGCTTAGCTAATTCACCTATAGCACATGTTTTTGGACTTGTGGGGGAAACCGGAGTACCCGGAGCAAACGCAACACAGGGAGAACATGCAAACTCCACACAGAAATGCCAACTGACCCAGTGAGCTCAAATAGCGACCTTCTTGTGTGAGGCGAACGTGTACCCCTGTGTCACCGTGCAGCCATAATTTAACATTTTACAATTAATTTTAAACAGTATATTTTTCAACTGTGTGAAAATGTATCTTTCTTTCTTATTTTTGTTCTCATTTGGTTTATTGCTGATACAACAACAATCAAACAAAAAAGAAACATTGTCTGAATATTATTTTAAGAAGTTGTAATAACCAGTAAATGGTCTATGTTTCTCTCACAAAATGCTTCAAGTTAAACGGTTTATTTTTTTTTTAAATTACTTTTGTTATTCTGTTGTGTTGTCAACATAACTTGTTATTTGGAAGGTTGGTTGATATGTTGTGAAATGACAGATAGCTAAAAAACACTGATTACCACGTGTGATTGTGTGGTGTAGTAAATGAAACCCCTGCATTCATTCACACTGACACAGAAAAAAAAAAAACAGAACTGAAAAACAGAACTCTTTTATTGTGGTTTATATATTCACTATACACATTATTATGGAAGCCCGTTTCTGCCACTGAATGATAAAAATATAAATATCAATAAAAAATAAAAAAAGTATGATAAAAAAAAAACTATTAAATAAAAAAATAATAATTATAAAGTCAGAATTCTGACTTTATAACTCGGAATTCTGACTTTATAATTTTTTTTTTTAAATAAAATTTCTTTTTTTTATCATATATATATATATTTTTTTTTTTTAACTGATTTTTTTTATCATTCAGTGGCGGAAACTCAGAATTCTGACTTAACAACTCAGAATTGCGACTTTATAACTCAGAATTCTGACTTTATAATTATTTTTTTTTATTTTTTTTTTTTATCATACATTTTTTTATTAGTTTTTTTATTGATATATATTTTTTTATCATTCAGCGGCGGAAACGGGCTTCCATACATTATTGGTTGATTAGGTGTACAGTGCTAATTCTTTTTTCAGCCGACATTGGCAGATTCAATGACAATGCGTGTCATACAGTAAATTCTATGTTTTTGACTGGACATGCGATAACATATTTAAATATATAACTCAGTCAGTTAAATCAAAATAACCGAGCATATATTCATTATTTAATGTTGTAATGTAGATAATGTAGATGTCCAAAGTTGCTGTGTGGACCAAGCTTTGGTGACTAAGGAAACCATCATAGCTGGTGATGTCAGTGTGCTCAGTGTGGTTCATTTCCCATAATCTTTACAAGATAAACAGCAAAGATAAATTAACGAAATTCCTGCTCCTATATGAAAAAGCCAGGCCTAAACAAGTCAGTCTGGTTAAGGCATTGTGATTATAGATATGGATTAAGGAAATATCTTTACAGTTTCAGGATGTATGCAGTGTTCATAAAGCACAGTATTCTGATCTTTTCCTTCTTATTTCATCGTCTCCTTTCCAGTTTAAGCAAAATATAGTGATAAGTCTGAGATAAGTTCTTATACTTATTTATTTATTTATTTATTTATTTTCTTCTTAACACAATTCCAGCATCTGTGGCTATATTTATAGTGAGAACCAGTTAATTAATGTAAAAGTATTTCTTACAGGTTGGAGGAGGTACTGTTTAGAATATTCAATTCACCAAACATGTCTTTGGGCTATGGGAGGACACCAGAGCACACGGAGTAAACCCTCGCTAAATAGGAAGAACATTCAAACCCCAGACAGAAAGGCCCCTCCCGTCCCTGCGGGTCGATAGATATATTTGTGCTAACAATAGGGCAATCTGACATGGCTGGACAAATCGACAGAACACCACCCTAACTTCTGTATCTTACTGTAATTGGCAATAAATAAAGAGTAGTTTCTTCTGTCTTAAATTTCTAAAAAAAAATCTATATGAGCCTGCATATATGATTCAATAAATTAGTACTTTGCAGTTAACTTTGAGTGTAATTTCTTTGAATAATGATCAGTGAATGACAGAACATATGTGCAGAAACTGATAACAGATCTGCACCCTTATACAGGTACATATTGCAAGTCCATGCAAGCACAGCTGCGCAGAATCCTGTCTAACCGAGAAACTTCAGACTAATAACTGTAAATCTAAGACTGCTTGAAAACACTATGACTAAAGTTTTCCCCTGACACAATGACCTCCACCAGGGAAGTTGGTAAATCCTATGTCAAGAGCCATTGCATAACCTGCCACTATTAGTACAGCCTTTGAGTGTGAGAAACAATAGTGGAACTGCTTAATAGAGTAATGTCATAAATCATGCTGATGTTTCGGGTCTTCATATCTTTTGCATGTGATCAAGATAAGAGAACAGCACAATAACTTATTTCAGCACAAGAGCTCATAGTGCAGCTGGTGGTGGAAAAAGTCAGTCAGATTTCATTCTTGCCCATTGGCAAAGTTCTTCTTAGACATTTGCATTGAAGAGCAACTGGGTGCAATGTCTGCCTTGTAGAGCGAAGACAGTTTGATGTCTGTCTAAAGTAAGGGTTGTGACAGGGACAGGCTGCAACAAGCTCTCACATTTTCTAACCATCACATATCCAGACCCGGCAGGTGTGGCTGTTTGTGCTGTTTTCATAAGAAAGATTTTTCTGCTCAGCAGAGTGGAAGGAAACCACTGAAAACAGGATCAAAGCTAAAAGGTTACAGTATAATTGTTGTAACTATTAACACCTCAGAAAGAAGGGCTTATTTAACACTTCTTCAAATCTTGACAGGTTTGTGTTATATGAAGTGAAGTGACAGTGAAGTATGGTAAACAATATTTGTGTCCTCTGTGTTTATCCAAATTTGGGGGCCAAGAGTAGTGAAAACACTCAAACACTTAGCTGTCAAACATTTTAATTATTCAGGTTCATTTATTTTGTATTATATTTTTTTTTTAGACAATTTGTTTTCAAAGAGCTTATTTCGCTGTGCTCCCTTCGACCGCTGTAATCTTTTCCTTGTCAAACAGCGGTCAGATAAAACCCCATTTAAGAAAATTTGTATTTGTTTGTTTTGTGTCTTCTTTATTTGCTAACCGGCTACATGGGTTTCAGCATTAACAGCAGGTGACAAATTGCAAAATAGGTCAGATTAAAGTTGTGTGAGAGGTTTGTTAGTGTTCAAAAGTGACTGTAGAAGGAAAAGTGTTTTCACAAACAACAAAATAAAACAAAAACTTCTGTTGAGTCTGTTGAAAAGCATACAGTTCGATGTTCTGTACTCTAAAACAGCCCAACAATCTTGGTGTGCTGTAAAAGTCAAGAACCAACAAGGTGCGAGGCATATAACCACCATAATAATCACCAACTTATGCTGATCACACCTGTGTGATTGTATGCATGAAAGAGTTGAACTCTCTAGGGCTCTGTGATGGCAGCCTGCTCTGGGCCCGAATGGGCTAGCCCACACCATGCAGCTGTAGGACAGCGTCAGACTGTAGGTGAGTGTCTGTTAGGTTAGTTTGTTTGATTTGTTTGTTTGAAGTCACTTCTCTATGAGCACACATTGGAGGGAGTTTACCAGATTCAGCATGTAAAATTGGTGTCGGACATTGATGAAGGAGAGCGCTCTGATTGACTTTTTATCTACAATTCTGAGCACAAAAAACTCAGTCACGAGGCTAAGCAAGACAAGAGACAACACAAAGTAGCTGGCTGTCATTACGCCTCATAATTGTAAAATATTTGCAAACGATATGGATTAGCACATTATCAGACATTGCACAAACAAATCTCTATGTGGTGAGCAAAAAATACTGTGAAAATGGTATGTAATTGCTGCTTTGTGTTTACATTTTGTATGTGTGCAGCACTAGTTCCACTTTCCCTCTGTGGAATGACAATACAGACTACTGCCACCTGCAGGTAGTTAAAGATACATCCTCTTACACAGGCACAGAAAGTACATTCTAATTTCAGTTGGCTGTCATGTGTTTAGTGTGTTCACACGCAGCTTTTTGTCCAGATGGAACCCAAGATCAGTTTTCATCAAGCAAGTTCTTTGATGTTGGCTTGGTGTGTCCTGGGCTTCAGAAAAACAGCTTATAAGTCACAAAATAAAGTATTTGGGGGAAATGGAGTATAATTTATTTGTAAAGTAGAAAAATTGCCTTGTCTATGTAAGGCTAAATGTATTTGCACTTTTCAGTAGCTTTGTGCAAGATAAGAAAGTTGCTAATCGGGTAAGTACAGTATGCTAATCTGAGCAAAGGTTTGCCAACGAACATTTTTCAGATCAGGTTTTCATCCATCTAATCATAAAAATGTTTTGGTTCAATAAATATCACCTAAAACCAGCTAACCATGATAGAGCTTTTACTGAGTATGTATATCAGCTGAAATGCAATTGCAATACTGAAACTGACAAATGTTCACTGACTCGCAGATCACATCTCTGTGGGTTTCAGTCATGATGTGAAATGGCTAATACTGTATCAGAGATGAGCCCCTTTTGTTACTACTTGCATACTCTAAGTCAGTGTTTCCAACTGGTGGGTCGCGACCCAAAAGTGGGTCGCGGGAACATTTTCAGTGGGTCGCGGAGTGTGTGGTCAAAAAAAACAAAAGTTTCATTTTTTAACTTATTTTGCTTATACCGGACTTTTATTTTGAAATGCGCGCGCGACAACCGTACCGACTACTTCCCGATAAATTATGATGATCCGTGGATGAGCAATCCCTTTGGAATCGACGTGGAAAGCGTCACGTTGCCGAGCAACAAAGAGAATCAGCTTGGGGAGCCGTTTTGGTGCCGCAAAGTGCTTTCTGAGTATTCGTCCCTTGCCATTCGTGCGATCAAATCCATCCTACCATTCAGCACTACGTATTTGTGTGAAAGTGGCTTCTCTTCCTTGGTGCAGCTTAAGTCAAAGCAAAGGAACAGGTTGGACATAGAGCACGATCTTCGGGTCTACCATCACCCCAGACTTTGAAACTCTTATCATAAGTAAAGCACATCCTCAGTTATCTCATTAGCTTCCCAAATTACTGTTAAGTGAAACAGATGTTTATAATTGCTGTCATATTAGATGTAAAAATGTTTATGATTGTTTTAATAATTTTACTGTAATTTGCTGATTGTTCTGTTCAACAGGATCAGTGTTAATGTTTTATTAACAGTTCAGTTTAGTTCATGGTAACTGAACCTTTTCTTACCCTTACTTTGTAATATTTCTATAATTTGATACATTTTGTTAAATGACAGCAATAAAATATTGTTTATTTGTAAATATTGGTGACTTGTGATTTATCTGTCACTATTTGTGTATGTTAACAAATAAATACAAATTAATTATAATTCCTAAAATTATATTATAGTTCCTAAAAGTTTGGGTCGCGGCTTGATGACCATGTAAAAATGTGGGTCCCATGGCCAAACCAGTTGAGAACCACTGCTCTAAGTGAGAGTCCTGTGATCTGGTGATTACAGCAAGAGTTGTTACAGAGGCTTCTAGATCATGCAGCGCCACTTGATCAGATCCAAGAAGAGATGAAGAAGAGATGATGCCAACCCTACGAGGACAAACACTCATTCATTCATTTTCTTTTCGGCTTTATTAATCAGGGGTAGCCACAGCAGAATGAACCGACAACTTATCCAGCACATGTTTTACGCAGCGGATGCCCTTCCAGCCGCAAACCAACACTGGGAAAGACAACAAACACTTAATACACAAATACACTTTATTGAACATGTATTATTGTTACATGTAATTATTATTTCTTTTGGAAGGACACTATATACTGTATAAGTACAGATAAATAAAGTTTATATATTTCAATGCCTATACACAACTCTTTTCGGAGACATCAGGATAAGGAGAAACAGACTAACACAGTGGTCGGGAACCTATGGCTCGCGTGCCACCTGTTATATTTTTTAAACCACGAGGAAATCTGATCATGAGCGGATCAAGAGAAGATGAATCTGCGCGAATGGATCAGGAGACAGCAGCAAAACGATCTCAAATCAGCCAGAAAACATGACGGAAGAGGTAACTGGGCTCATCTGGAAGTTTAGACTGAGTGAGTTTTTTGCTTGGCACATAATAGTAAAGTGAACTGAGTGTCAGTGGTGTTAGTAAACTGAATAGTGATTTTTTGCTTATTTCGCTATAAACGCTGAGTAAGGTCAGGTTCCGGTGTCCTGACATTTAATACTACCCATCAGATTATGCTACCAACAGTATATATATATATATATAAAGTCACGTGGCTCTTTAAAATTGCATTTGCCAAAAAAAACCCCAGAAATGGCTCTGCAGAAAAAAGGTTCCCGACCCCTGGACTAACATATGCGTAATAATTAGAGAGGATTTGGATTCAAAAGTTGTGCGATTGTGTTTTTGTATGCTAATGCAAAGAGATGTGTCTTTAGTCTAGTTTTAAATAGACATAGCGTGTCTGCCTCCTGAACTGTACTAGGAAGGGTGTTCCAGAGTTTAGGTGCCAGATATGAGAAGGATCGAAAGATCGATTTTAATTATATGTTGAATCCCCATGAACCTCTCACTTATCCACAGTGTGCCTTGTTTTATGCTCATTCAAGTCCTCCTGAGATGTCAGATGTATTCATATCACGTTCGTCAGCATGAGATGTCTTATACCTAACTTTTTAGAAAAAATTGAGTTTCCCACTTGGGTGATGTTCATGTGCATGCAACTATCAAGTCATATTTATCCAATATGACTAGATGCAAAAAAGTAAATTCTATGTTTATGACTAGGCATGTGATATTACATATTTAAATTCATCCATTCATTTTCTTTTTGGCTTAGTCCCTTTATTAATCAGAGGTCGCCACAGCGGAATGAACCGCCAACTTATCCAGCATATGTTTTACACAGCGGATGCCCTTCCAGCCGCAACCCATCTCTGAGAAACACACACATACACTACAGACAATTTAGCTTACCCAGTTCACCTATAGCACATGTCTTTGGACTCGTAGGGGAAACCGGAGCACTCGGAGGAAACCCATGCCAACATGGGGAGAACATGCAAACTCCACACAGAAATTGCCAACTGACCTAGCCAAGACACGAACCAGCAACCTTCTTGCTGTGGGGCGATAGCGATACGACACCCCTACATATTTAAATATCTAACTCAATCAGTTGAATCAAAATATCTCAGCATGTATTCATTAGTGTTTGTAATGTAGGTCTAATGTACGTTGGCCATGTTTTGGGTGACAAAAGGAAATCCACATAGCTGATGTCAGTGTGCCAGTGATCAGTGTTGTTTATTTCCTATAACTGTGCTTTTTCCGAGATAAACTATCTTTCCTAACATCAAAAGAGACTCCTGCTCCTGCATGAAAAGACAGGCCTGGACAAGTCAGTCTGGTTGAGATTTATCGATATAGATTAAGGACACTTTTCTTACAGTTTCTAGATGTATACATTGTTGATAAGACATGAAATTCTGATCTGTTCCTTCTCATTTTTTGGTTCTTTTGCATGCGTTTTTTTTTTTCCAGTTCAATGGTTAAAGTGATGATTTATTTCTTTTCTAAACACCATTTTGGCATCTGTGGTTATATTTCTGGTGAGAACCAGTTAATTTAGTACTACGTTTAATCATTTATGTGCATTCAACATGTAAATAAAATTTACACTACACAACTTTAAACATGAATTGGCCAGAAGTGGCCATGCCCTCCTACTCATGAACCTGAGGTGGCGTTTCCGAAAACCATTGTTAGCCAACTAAGGTCGCAATTTGTATCGGTACAAACATAGTTAGTTGATTTGGCGTTTCCCAAATCCATTGTTCCAACGAACATTCGCAAACTGCCTCGCAAACTTCTAAGCTTGCAACTACAAGTCTGGATCTGTAGTTAGAAAACATAGTTCCTGGCTGTGTTCTATTCCCACTTATCCCCCCTATGCCCTATTCATTTAGAACATTCTAACATTTAAACTTGAAATGATAAAAAAAAAAAAAAAAACATTAAAGGTCATCTCTCTTAGGTGTAATTTGCTTTCAAAATAATTTTTACAGTTCAGTTTTAGCGATCTTCGTGTTTACAATTGTGCTCCCTTTGCAGTGCACTTTGAAAACATTGATGTCATTTTAAAACACAGCCATGTCTCATGTTAAAAGCTTTAGGTGATTTATGATTAAAAGCGAAATTTATATTACGTCTCCAAAGCTTGTGAAAACAAAAAACATAGCATACGTTAATGCTTTTAATTTTGTAGTAGGTTATTTATTAAGTATCTGTACTGTGTACAGTGTTGGGGGGAGTAATGGATACATGTACCGGCGGTACGTATTTAGAATACTATTCATGAGTAACTGTATTCCGTTACAGTTACTACTTTTAAACAGGGGGTATTAGAATACAGTTTACTTTCCTAATACCATTGGAATACTTAGGGCGATGCGTGTCTGGCCCATAATAATATTACTAAATTGCCACCGAAACCATAGAAACAGAAGCTACACTCCCGACTGCTATCACCAGCGTTAACTCAGTGAGACTCACGCAAATGACCCTGTTCTCACGCTCTCAGCCACACCTCCATTTTTCTCACGCAGCAAAAAGGACGATCGCAAACCCGAACAACCGGACAACAACCATGATTTTAAAATAAACTGCTTTTTTTGTCCTCATGGCTCGTGAATTCGCTGCTTGATGTTTTGTTTGCGGCTTTCAGAGGTTCATTTACGCTTCTTTAAATTTACGTTCGCTTTTCTGACACAAATGTGGGCGGGACACCTTAGCCAAAGTTGGCAGCCCTGGTTACTTGAGTGTACAAATATGAAGGATTCAGACCAGGGGCTAGAGGGGATGGAGCCGCAACCGAAGCAACTTTCTAGCAGCAGTAAAGGAAAAAATGCATTCCACGTCTTGGAAGTTCAAGCATTTTTTCTCTTTAAAGAATGAGAGGGAAACCTGAGCGAAACCTGACAGTGCAGTGCAATCTCTTTTTCTGTGCAGACTGTGAAATACAAAGGGTAAGCAAAATGCATATTATATACATATACTGTATATTACAGACAGTAATGCTGTCTATGTTCAAGCACTTTTTTATCTTATTATAGAACAGAAATTGAATTTGTTGACACTTTGATAAGTAACATTATTTAATAAACATAATTATATTGTTTTATTTATTTATCAGTCCAATAATGGGCATTATTGGCCCTCTGTTTTCCTGCAGAAATTGCTACCAACGCATAGTGTGACATTTAATAGACTTGAAGGCTGTTTTTAAGGGCAAGTATTCCAAGTATTTAGAATACAGTACCAGTATTAAGCAAAGTAATGGAATACGTTACAAAATACATTTTTAAAGCAGGTATTCTGTATTCTGTAACTAAATACATTTACAAAGTATTCTCCCCAACACTGACTGTGTATGACATGGGCCTGTTGGTTAGTACATTTCTGCAGTGGTTTGCATGTGTCAAATTGTAAAAGTAGATTTTCAAAAAAAAAAAAAAAACAATATCCTACTTAATAACTAATAATAATGGCTGCACGGTGGCACAGTAAGTAGCACAATCGCCTCACAGCAAGAAGGTCGCTGGTTCGAGCCTCGCTGGGTCAGTTTGCCATTTCTGTGTGGAGTTTGCATGTTCTCCCCGTGTTCGCATGGGTTCCTCCGGGTGCTCCGGTTTCCCCCCACAGTCCAAAGACATGCGCTATAGGTGAATTGAATATACTAAATTGGCCATAGTGTATGTGTGTGAATGAGTGTGTATGGATGTTCCCCAATGATGGGTTGCAGCTGGAAGGGCATCCACTGCGTAAGTATGCTGGATAAGTTGGTGGTTCTATTCCGCTAAGGTGACCCCAGATTAATAAAGGGACTAAGCCGAAAAGAAAATGAATGAATAACAATAATAATCATCATTAATATTATTATTAAAGTAGGATTTTTTCATTTCCTAATAAAAATAAAATATGAAATGTAATAACTTGCCTCAATATTTATTTATTTATATGATGTATATATGATAAAGCAAAGGAAACATAGGCCCTATATGTGCCATTTACATATATTTCAATTAATATAGAAAAGGAGTGCATATTTTTACCAAAACTAATATTGTATATTTTTTAAATGTGCATGCGTGTAAAACAATGAATTTGCACAAAGAAATTATGGGGTTTTTCTCTAAAGAAATTGTGACCACCCCATTTAGAGCATGATTATGGGTGTTTCCACGTTATAACTAATGTGGTTCAAACCATGGATCTGCGACAGAGGAACTACGGTTTTGGGGAAACACTCTTCACTACATCGTTCTTTTTCCAAACAATGCATCGTACTATGATAGTTCAGTAGCGAGTTACGTCGTTGTTTGGGAAACGCACCCCTGGTCAGCTGAATGGTTGTTATGTATCATCGGACATGGTGAAAGGCGTCTCTTTGATGTTCACACTTGTGGTTCAGAAGGATGTCAAAAAATGCCTCTATCTTCCATCTAGTGACATTTCCCAGGCGTTCTTGACAGATTAGAAGCAGTGGGATACTATGTTATGTCAATCCACCAGCAGTCTAGGAAGACTGCTCAGAGGATGTCCTACTGCTGGCCCACTATATGCTTCACACCCATTCACAATATACCTGTCCTAGCTCACCACTAACTCTGAAGGAAACATATTGAAGCATTTTTGAATATGGTCAACCAGAGTCTAGGGAGACCGCCTTTTCCATTGTGGAGGGGTGGGGCTGTAATTACATATTCCAATAAAAGAGCTGTTTCCTGAGCCTCTGAATCTCAAACGATGACTGACATGCTGCTTTTTTCACCCACAGTGCTGAGGTCTATTTTAGGCTATACATAGCAAACTGGTAACTTGTTCTGGGGTTGTGTGTATGATGTATTAAGGGTACATACGTAGCCAAGATGGATTATGAAGACACAAATGTCTACAATGAAATGGCTATAAGAATGTAAACATGGTTTATTAGGAAACTTACTTACAATGTTCTTAATCAAGTTCAGTTCGGTTTCAGATTTGACCATAGTTGTATTACGGTTACACTTAATGACATTACAGTGTATGTGCCATTGATCATAAGAACTACTGTGTAGCTGCAATCATTGGTGTGTCAAAAGCTTTTGACTCTGTCTACCATGACATATTGCTGGATATGCTAAGTTATATGCAGGGCTGGTGCTACAAGAGGACGTGAGGGCACTATCCCTCCTTCTCAGATCGCCATTAACATTAAAAGGTATTTTGGGGATGAAATGTGCTATTTATAAATTACATTTGCTAAGTGTATAGTCTTCCTAGAGTGAATAATACGTTAAAATAATGATGTGTTGGTTAATGACACTGTCAAAATTTGATTGGTCATTTGGTTAAGCACCCCTCCCTAACCTTAGGTAAACTTTCTTGCATTAGCGAAAGCAATCACGAATGCTATTGCTGAGAACTTTCCATAATTTCAAGGCTGCATATTATTTTGCCTTAAGTTCGCCATGGACTTCAGAAAACTGATTAAAAAGAAAGAACCAGCAGCAGCTACTATTACCTCCGGCTCTGAGCTTCAAACCAGCAGTGTAAACATTGAAAGTGCAGGCCAATGTAAACCACTGACAAACACTGAGTCCACTAAAAGCAAGGACCCACCCTCACTGTCAAGTGTACCAGAAGTCAATGGTAAAGACAGCCCATTTCAGGATTGTCTTAAATAGCAAAGAATTCATTCATTCATTCATTCATTCATTCATTCATTCATTTTCTTTTCAACTTAGTCCCTTTATCAATCAGGGTTCGCCACAGCAGAATGAACCGCCAACTTATCCAGCACATGTTTTACGCAGCGGATGCATTTCCAGCCGCAACCCATCACTGGGAAAATTATAGACGGTCATTGTCTCTTAATTGGTTCAATGAGAGGGAATGGCTAAAATACGCAAGAGTAAGAAGATGCTGCATTTTGTTTCCCATGTTGGAAATTTGGTGTTACTGGTACTGGTTTTAGCAACTGGAAACATGCGATAGATAAATTGAAGGGATTTTACAGACATGTTAACAATAAAGAGAATGTGGCAGGCATGTCTATTTAAGAAAGAGCAGCAATTGTATCATAGATATTTACATTAGATGTCGCCTACCCTGTTGTTGCCTATTGGAAGAAATGCATCAATAGAGCCACCATTTTAGTACAGGGTAGCGCTCCATGGAAATGAATAGGGGACCAAGGTGCAGTGGAGGACTGTGGCCATCAAGAGCCAGCGACATACACATATATACATATATCTATGATCGGGAGTTTTCCCAGTGGTCATTATGCAAATATTTCTTTTAAATTACGAAAATTATAATTTTAAATCACTTTTGTACATCGATAGAAAATTGACCGCATGGGCATTCCTGACAAAGGCCTTGAACCAGGCCAAAGCACGCTTGTCCCCCCTCCCGTCTCCCCCGACGGCCCACACTCACATTACATTCGGGCCTGGGCACGCTTACGTCATCGATGATGCGCTCCTCAGTAACGCCCCATTCACACGGGGCTTCAGCGTCAACGCTTGACAGAGGGCGTGTCTGAAGTTGGGGCTGACGCGATCATCATAGCAGCGTCAGCCAATGAAATTAGTCAGCAATAGGCCACTGTTGGAGCTGGTGTATTTGCATACAGCGATCTGATTGGCTGACGCTTCCGTCGGCGCTTGAAAAGTTGAGCATGTCCCAACTTCTGCAGCGAGCAACGCCTCTGAAGCGGCGCCGACGGATCCACAATGCAGTTCGGCAACGCCTGACGTCACCCATTCAAAGTGAATGGGAAGTGTTGAAGCTGACGCCCCGTGTGAATGGGGCGTAAGCGCTTTCACTCAGCACAGTGGAGATTTCTTTAGTTACATCGTTTAAGTCGTTTGATATGCGGTGACACGCAGTCAAGTATTTCGCCAAACAGATCAGCCACTTTTGACTCTCATAAACAATCATAAAGTCCTCGTGCTGCAGGAATTAGGAGGTTTGCTGAAGGTGCAGCTGTCGTGCAGTGAGGGGTTTGCGTCTTTAATAAACTACGACAGCTTGCATTCATTGAACAGCACAAATGATTAATTAATCCATATCAAACAGTCCCTTAAAACTCACGTCTCTCTTTCAGTTTCGCACTCACACACAAGCGTACCGCGCCAAAGCCCAAGTGAACTGCGCTCTGGCACACCTCTTCCAACCGGGCCAGGGCTGGCCAAGTGAACCGTGCCTGAGCCCAATTCAGAGCACTCACACTTCTCAAACGATCTGGGAAACGGGCCTGGGCACTGTTCGGATAGCATAGTGTGAGTAAGCCCTTAGTGTGGATGGAAATGTACTTATCCCTCCCTACCTGTTAAATTTGATCTAATCCGTGTCCTGAAACACACCCCCTCTCCTGCTTTCACTTCTCATTCTAACGGAGGGAGCGATTTGTTTGTGAATGTATCTCTGTTATGAACGACTCATTCACTTAAGTAATTAGCTGACAATAATACAAGTTTCTGGCAGCACAGCATCTGGTTGTCATATTTCTTTTTTATTGTTTGCTGATTTTATTCAACAAAACTAGAATTTTTAGTGCAAGTTGGTGCTACTTTGCCTTATGGGGAATGCAGTAAGTGACTTTAATATTGTCAATAATGTTACTTGTTAAGCACAAAAGTTCATAACATACAAAAACATAAAAAACTAAATCTTACCTGAAATGTTCTGCCTTTGTGCTTTGTTTTCTTTGTTTGCTCGTTACTACACCCGTACACAGCACTAAAGTCCAGCATCTTCACATCTGGCACACTGTCTTGACTAGGGCGGTTGAATGACGTTTGTCCTGGGAGCACTGTACAAATGTGGCGGCGCCACTGACGCATGCTTAGGGTCCGTATGCGATATCTAGTGTATATATCTATGCAATTGTGATGTTCTTCAGGACAGGAGATTTGCAACCCTAGTTAATTCAGATCAGCTCTTTGAAAATTGCCTTTATATGTAACGGAGGCCAGCTAGTAAAGTGCTGTGCAGGTAAATCTCGCTCCTCTGACCTCTAAAGGTGCTCTAGCGACAGATGCCATGGTCTTTAGCTTCCTTGGTAGAGCAACCGACTCCCATGCGGAATGTCGCCGGTTCAATCCCAGCTTGGAGCGGTGTGGGTGGTGTAGGACTGGCAGAGGTTACATTGGTGCTGTGACCCGGACGGGAGTGAGGTTTTAGGGGAGTGAGTGTAATGGAGGCCAGCTAATGAAGTGCTGTGCACTTCTCTGACCTCTAAAGATGCTCTAGCAAACAAATGCTAGAGGCCATGGTCTTCAGCCTCCTTGTTAGAGCAACCGACTCCCATGCAGAGAATTGCCGGTTTGATCCCAGCTCGGAGCATGTTGAGGGGTGTAGGGCCACTAGTGGGGTTACAATATGTAGATATAGATATTATTGAATTCCTGGTCTCAAACAAACTGCCATTGAGGGGTACAGTTGATAACAGAGACCAAGCGGATAGTGACCTCTTCCTGCCTCCATTTAAAAACACAATGAACACACTTTTTACACACTGAAAAATCAAAGAGCTAGCCCAGGCGTTCAGTTTATTTAAAAAAAATGTGACATACACATCACATGATGTTCAAAATGATTTTATTAAGCTGATGAGTACAATCATAACAGTGAAAATTGTGAAAGATGCTGGGGGTTGGGGGTTTATAATTAAAGTGGACGGAACCAAGGATGCGACTGAAAATTCCGCAAAATTACATTGGATTGATTTCACATATGCTTCAAGACAAGACATGTATAAAAATGTGTTTCCTTATGTTTTGTCTGGACATAGTGTCTCATTTACTATTGGGAGACTATGGTTACATATGTAACTCGAGACATTTTTGAAAAAAAAAAATTGCCGGAAGTTTTCTATGAGGGTTGTGCAAATATAGTAATACCAGATGTTTCCGACCATGTGTGAATTTTTTTGGTTATCATAAATAAAACAGCATATAAATCCCACAATTAAGTATTTTTGTAAATTGAAATAGAATATACCACTTGTTAAGAATAAAAAATGTGTCTGTGTGTGAAAATATTTTTTTTCTAGATTTATGCAAGATAAGAAACTTGTTAATCAGGTAAGTACAGTACACTTATTTGTCTACCAAAGAATATTTTTTTATGTTTCCATCCTTCTAAAGAAAAATGTTTCCTGTAGTTCAGTAAACATCATCCAAACCCTTACTGAGGTACATATCTGTGCTGAAATGCAATTGCAATACTGAAACTAATAAATGTTTTCTCTGACTCGCAGATCGTATCTCATTGGGTTTCAGTCATGATGTGAAATCTTGTGCAATTCAACTGCTGTCCAAACATTGCTTTGTACCAAAAATAGGCTTTCATCCATTACTCATTTTATGAAGTAAGCAATGAGCACATCCTCATTCACAATTTAAACATGAATGAGAACATGAGATTATTGATTAACTGGCTAACTTTAACTGACAAATCTCAATGAAATACTAGTGGAATATACAGCACATATCATCCATATGGATTAATAATAGATAAACTAAATGAATATTCATTAATAGATGTATATTACATAAAATAAAGGGATAGTTCAGCAAAAAATGAAAATGTTAATTTACTCACCTTCAAGCCACTGAAGATGTAGGTCACTTTTTATAATAAGTTGAACATTAAAAAATATTTTTATCTGAATCCATAGTCCTTGATGCAAGTCAATAATCACCGGTTTTGAGTTTAGAAATTAACCAAATCAATCAATCAAGACCAAATCAATCCCTCTGGCTACTGATGATACATTTAGGTCTGAGGGTTCCTGGGCGGATCATTGGTCACCGTTTGTTCAATGTGGCCTGTGGAATGTTGGTCCACTCCTCTTCAATGGCTGTGTCCAGTTGCTGGATATTGGCAAGAACTGGAACACACTGTTATATACGCTCATACAGAGCTGTGCAAAATCATGCAGAAATATCAGGTGATGTTTGTTGATGAATAATACAACAACGGTCCTCGAGATCTCATTGCGGTATCTCTGTGAATTCAAAATGCCATCAAGTGCATGTTCCTTGTCCATAACAAATACCTGCCCATACAGTACCATAACCCCACCAACACCATGGGTCACTCGGTTCACAATGTTGACATTGGTAAACTGCTTACCCATTAATATCATACACACTGTCTGCCATCTGCCCTGTACAGTGAAAACCAGGAATCATCTGTGCAGAGAACATCTAATCGAATGTGAGCATTTGTTTAATCTCAAGTCGGTTACAATTTTAAACTGCAGGTCGAGACCCCCATGACGATAACGAGCATGCAGATCAGCTTCCCTGAAACAGTTTGTGCAGAAAGACTTTGGTTTGCAAACCGGTTGTTGCAACAGTTGTCTGGTGTGAGCAAAGTGCTTGTGTAAAACTGAAGTTGTGAGCTTCAAGTGTCCTCTGTTTTTCTAGAATCACCTCATGCAGGTTTTGCTCTGCTGCCCAGGCTGTTGTCCAGAAGTGCAGTTGTCCCTGACAACTCAGTGAACAACAGTAGATTTCTTCTAGGGCACATGCTGTGCTTCACACTGACCGAAACACATGCTTCCCCCCAAAAAAAAAATAGCACACACTTTTTCCTTTCTTTACACAAAACATTTTTCTTTCTACTTTTCCCCTTCCCTTTTTCAAATGTTCTCTCTAAAAACAGAACTTATAGTTTAATGATTGGCCAAATTGTTAGTTATTACTGGGCTAAAAAGTGTTTCTGTTGAAAACAGGTGTTCTCAACTTAAGGTGTGTAACCAATTGTTTAAAAAATGACAACACGAAATGTCAGTGAATACAACACACTACAAAGAGGCATGACAAATCAATTACAGTTATGTTTACTCACTAAAACTACATCTTGAGAAACAAACAGCAAAACCTGAAATTCAAGCTTTTGTCTTCTGTGAAAAGCCGGTGTACTCCCACCTGAGCTCATCTTTGTCAAGGCATTAATTATGAAATCTAAATCATTTTGTCAGTTAGATCCTGTTCATGCCATTATTCATATGATGTCCTGTCAGTCTCTGTTTTCTCAATGGTCCAGCGTGGCTACAAACTGAAAACTTGGAAATGAATTTTCTGTTTGATACTGCACTAAGATCATTTCTTTTTTTTATTTCTTTTTTTTATTTATCTTTTTTTTAATGCAGTGAAATTATTTATCCATTCATTTATCTTATAGTGTAACTTTTTTCCTTTTATAATTTTTTGCCAATAAAGGTAACGATATTGTCCTTGAGGAAATATCTTTTTAAATGGTATAGATTTGTACCTAAAGGGTCAATATTGACACATTCAAGGTAATTATTAACACCTACAGTACGTGTACATATTAATACATAACAAAATGTATCTTTTGAAAAGGTACCGCAAAAAGTGACATCTTTTGCACCTAATTTATGAGTGTACTGTTTTCTTTAAATTGTATACATTTTTATTTAAAAAAAAATAGATGAATAGAGTTAGGTTTAGAAGCAGGAGTGAGATTAGAATAATTCAACAGGATAACTGGCAAGACTTCACAATATTTAAATGTTTTTAATATAAGTTAAACATGTAACATACCACTGAAAAGCAAGAAAAAGATTTTTACATTTTATTTTAACTTTAGTGTGTATGTTGGGGGGGGGGGGGGGGGGGGGGTTCATTCACAAAAATGCTTTTTAAGGCCTACAACAAACAGCTGATAGGGACTACAATGAACTTCCTTCTGGGTTTCTTGCATCACTAATGCTAAAATTAACATAAACCTCACACCCAGGACTGACTCATGTGCAGTAGATCAGCAAATTAGAACACACTGGCCACGGTGACCAATCAGAGCTATTATAAATTTCTGAGTAAGGCTTTATTGAACCAAGATGTGACAATTTGTATGTGAACAAAAACAGCAGTGTAGAATGTAAATAAAATATATATGTAATATATGTGAGGCGTCATGGTGGCGCAGTGGAAAACCACACAAACACACAAACTCTACACAGAAATGCCAACTGACACAGCCAGGGCTCGAACCAGCGACCTTCTTGCTGTGAGGCGATTGTGCTACCCACTGTGCCACCATACTGGCGGGATGGATGAATGTAATATACAGTTGAAGTCAGAATTATTAGCGCCCTTTTGATTTTTTTTCTTTTTTAAATATTTCCTAAATGATGTTTAACAGAGCAAGGAAATTTTTACAGTATGTCTGATAATATTTCTTCTTCTGGATAAAGACTTATTTGTTCTATTTTGGCTAGAATAGAAGCAGTTTTTAATTGTTTAAAAACCATTTTAAGGTCAAAATTATTAGCCCCTTTAAGCTATATGTTTTTCCGATAGTCTACAGAACAAACCATCATTATACAATAACTTGCCTAATTCCCCTAACCTGCCTAGTTAACCTAATTAACCTAACCTTAAATGTCACTTTAACCCCATAAAGACAATCAAGACTCAAAAATAGCAGATTGACCACCCCATGTTAGTTTGGACTTATATAATGAATTACATTTTTTAAACAGTTGGGTTCCTATATATTTGACTCAAATTTGGGTTGAATCCATCTGTTTTTTACAGTGTAATAAATGCTTTAAAAGAAATTGCACGTAGTTTAACTGTTTGCACACTGGGCAGTACAATATATTGTCATTAGTCAGCAGTGTGACACATAAGCATCATATTGTCTGTTGCTCTGACCATGAGGAAGAACTAGGCAAACAAAGTCAGTTGTACAGTTTTTTAATCGCAGTTTAAGCAGTGAAGTAAAGTGGTTGCTTTTGGTCTTTCAATTAAGCCATATTTGTATTTTTTTGTATTTTGATTTGCTATGGGAAATTGCGTATTGCAACTTAGAATTAAATAAATAGACCAAGACAAATGAAAACTAATCACAATTTTTGTTTTGTTGTATCATTAAACTGTTATGCTGCTTTATTTGTCTCTCCGAAATCAAAACTGAAAACTGAAAAGTTATTCTCTAGAGTTTTGAAAAAGTTTCACGTTTACACACATGCATGACATCATAGTTTTCAAAGAATTTCGTTTTTGGGTGTTTACATGTACACGACAATGGAATTGTTTTCAAAAACGTACACATTGTAACTCATTTTCGATTCATGCATTTTCAGTCACAAAAATAAGAAGGCAAACGCATACAAACGTTTTCCATTTTTGGATAAAAATATTGTCATGTAATTAGCCCCAAATGTTTTTACATTTTATTTAGCTAGATACTGTATGTTGTTTACAATGACGTCCTGCAGTGGAGAATTCAGGTGGTCATTGCAAGTGACATCACTTGCAGATGAAGCACAAACAGACAATAACTTGTAGCCTGCAATCTTGGCAGGCCAGACTATAGTGTTAAAGTAGCTTCCCAATCACTGCTGCTCTCATTTTCTTCCACCACGTTCATTACAAAGACACTGTATAGGCCTCTCCAAAATAAACAATGCAAGATTGCTGTATATTTATAATTAACAAGGTTATTATGCGTCAGCACATATTATCCCTGTGTCAGAAAATTCTCACTGGTTTCACATTTCGTGCGGTAAATATTACTCTCAACCTCCAGTTTTCATGGCTTGTCCTTCATTATGTAAGAGATACTTCAGTGCTTATTCTTTTCTATGGTGGTGGTTTGTTATAGAGCCAGTCTCTGGAACTGTTTTCACTGTACAAAATGATTTAACACATTCAGTTTTTATCCTCAAATGTGATTGGCTGAACGCTTACAATACCTTAGCAGTTGGAAAATGGAAAATGTTTGCCCAATACCAGTGTGTTCCCACGCCTCTTCTCTAAAAGAAGCAATGGACAAGCCATGAAGTGATGAGGATGTGTGAACTAACTGTCCATGGATCTGGAGCATTAGCGGATTTATCCTTCCTCCTTTTTAATCTGAATCCAACAATATGAAGTAAAATACTTCTAAACACAGTTTGGGGAGATTTTAATATGAAAAGAACAGTTAGGATTACCTTTCTGTAGAATTAAGATTATAAAAACTATGTTATCACCTGAACCTCATGCAAGTTCTAAAGAGTCTTCCAAACATCTGTCACGACAGACATGCAATGGAATGAAGTGTTCCTGGAAAACTTGTGTTTTAAGAGAAGATACCATACCTGAAATCAAAAGCCAGCATTACTGCTCTTTCCAACTCAAAGCAAAAAGCACATCACTGGAAAGCATCAAAAATCCTGAAGAAAAAAACTCCAAATTAAATTAATGTGTAAAAAGAAAACAAAAGAATAATGCTTTCAGTACTGTTTGTCAGTGACGTGGCTCAAAAAGAAAAGAAAGAAAGAAAGAAAGAAAAAAAGAAAGAAAGAAAGAAAGAAAGAAAGAAAGAAAGAAAAAAGCTATGCAAACCAGTAAACACTTTTACCTACTTTTTTATATCCAAAAAATGTTTGTGCATATATTTATTGTCCACAAAAGTATGGTTTAAAATGAAACCGAAAGGATGTTCAGATTTCCTAGAAATTGCTCTCTCCCTCTTCAGGAAAATTTACACCTGAGGCAATATTAACTGATCAGATATGAAGACCGAAACTGCAGGTGTGCTGACCTATGCTTAACACAAGCATGTCTGAACACAGACTGGTATGAACAGAAACTCTTGCACTCAAAGAAAAACAAAGCCATATATTCCGTCTTCGCTGAAAGTTGCTTAGAAAAAGGAAGTTGTAGAAGTGAATCTTCACCTGTAGCCTAGTACTTACAGTCATTACTTCTTTTCTGTAACCTCTTCAGTCCGGGAATGTTTAGTCATGAAAAACAGTATTTGTTCATATCAACTTGCACAGTATAATACTGCTGTTTTTCCAGTCATGGGAAATTCCCAATCCAGCATAGATGTAAATGTTCAGCACATCATTTATGATATTCACTGCTGCACTTCACATAATCATATTAAACATAAGGCAATTAATCATTTATTTATTATTATGAATATTTATAAAAGTATGATAGTCTTGTTTTTAGGGAGAGTGGCTCATTTTCATTATTATTCATTTTCTTTTCGGTTTAGTCCCTTTATTAATCAAGGGTCGCTACAGTGGAATGAACCGCCAACCTATCCAGCATATGTTTTACTCAGTGGATGCCCTTCCAGCCACAACCCAGCACTGGGAAACTGGCCCAGCCGGGGCTTGAACTAGCAACCTTCTTGCTGTGAGGCAACAGCGATATTCACTGCGCCCCCGTGTCGCCCTTCATTATTATTATCAATGTTTATTTTATTATTGTTTGTTGCGTGTTGCCATGGTGAGGGTTTGTGTTTGTTTTATAGACTATGTATTTTCTGGCTATGCTGAGCACAAGTCAGGCACAGACACAACACAGACATGTAACAACAAAAGCACAGGGCTGTGTGTTTTACATTGCAGCCACTACTATTTTTAGACTGCCAGGAATTTAAAACAATCATATCCAGATTTTATCCAGATGTTCCTTTTGAAAATCTGAACGGCAAGAAAATATCTGAATTTTTCAAATCTGTTTTAAACCATGGAGACGGTTTTTACCACATTTCTTTCTTTTTTTTTTTTTTTTTTTGTGGTATTTCTAAATCAGATTTTAAATATTCTGCATTTAAAATCAAATGTTTCTACTATATAGTGTGTGAAAAACATTATGTGAAATAAGTAGTAGGCCTACAATACTTAGTGGTCAAAAAATAATAGTAATAATGACAAGTGTAGCATCACTGTGGTTCAGTGAGTAGCACAATTGCCTCACAACAAGAAGGTCACTGGTTCGAGCCTCAGCTGGATCAGTTGGCATTTCTGTATGGAGCTTTCATGTTCTCCCCATGTTCATGTGGGTTTCCTCCAGGTGTTCCAGTTTCCCCCACAGTCCAAAGACATGCGCTAATTAAGCCATAGTTGTAAGCTAAATTGGCTGTAGTGTATGTGCGTGAATGCAAGAGTGTATAGGTCAGGGGTGTCCAAACTCAGACCTGGAGGGCCGGTGTCCTACATATTTTAGTTCCAACCCCAATTAAACACACCTGAACCAGCTAATCAAGCTCTTCCTAGGTATACTAGAAACTTCCAGGCAAGTGTGTTGAAGCAAGTTGGAGCTAAACTATGCAGGACACCGGCCCTCCAGGACCGAGTTTGGACATCCCTGGTATAGGTGTTTTCCAGTGTTGGATTGTGGCTGGAAGGGCATCTGCTGCAACATATGCTGGATAAGTTGGCGGTTCATTCCGCTGTGGTGACCCCTGTTTAATAAAGGGACTAAGCCGAAAAGAAAATGAATGAATGAATGAATGAATAAATGATGGGTGTGTATGGTGAAATTCCACTCATACTCATATCTGTGCCATATAAAACATAATTTTCCATCAGTCATGAACTAAGTTTAAAAAAAAACTGGTTTGTGATTTTAGACGCACCAATGGTCTTTGATAACCTCAAAACAAGTGATGTAAATGCTTCCAAAGTCTGCAATGACTGCATCACAAAACACCACAATGAACTCCAGTCGTGGTGCAAAATGCCCACGAGAAATTCAGCAATGAAAATTAAAAAACGTAAAATTAAAATGAAAACTGTCGCAGATAACTGACCTCCATGACATTCAAGAAACATGATAGGATTGGATTTTAAAAAATTGGTACTTGATATTCTGTCCTCATTCATGTATTTTTTATTGTAAATATGATTTCAATCCATAAAGCCTAAAATGTTGTTACTGTATTTTACGGTACAGTTCTGTCAACCACAGCTGACATCTTTACCAGAAATTTTACACTCTCAGTCACTTTCCTTCAGCGTATTCCCTGCTCCATCAGTGGTCACCACAGTGAAATGAGCTGCCACAAATTTTACAGATTTAAAAATAAAATGCCTCAATAAATGTCACATTACATCACTTTATATGACAAATGTACAGAGATATCTCAGATAGAAATATGGGATGATTTGCCATTCTGACCTTTCTGGTTTGAATTTAGAAGCCAACTAAAATAAATGATCTGACAAATATGAGGTAGGTCTGACTACATTATATCACGAGACAACTGGAATGAGGAGTTTAATATTATGTCCCTTTCAGAAAACATTGTTCATTGTTTCTTCCTTAAGTTAGGATGCATGTTTATTTTATCAGAGTAATAATATCAGAGGCAACGCAGTGGCGCAGTAGGTAGTGCTGTTGCCTCACAGCAAGAACGTCGCTGGGTCGCAGATTCGAACCTCGGCTGGGCTGGGTCAGTTGGCGTTTCTGTGTGGAGTTTGCATGTTCTCCCTGCGTTCGCGTGGGTTTCCTCCGGGTGCTCCGGTTTCCCCCACAGTCCAAAGACATGCAGTACAGGTGAATTGGGTAGGCTAAATTGTCCATAGTGTATGAGTGTGAATGTGTGTGTGTGGAAATTCCCAGAGATGGGTTGCGGCTGGAAGGGCATCCGCTGTGTAAAATCGTGCTGGATAAGTTGGTGGTTCATTCCACTGTGGCGACCCCGCAAGGGACAAAGCCGACAAGAAAATGAATGAATGAATAATATCAGAGCCCTTATGAAAATTGACTTATTACAACAACAACAACAAAAAAAATAGGGTTAGTTAAATCATGGTGACCACAAATTAACAATGGTTTTGCTACAGTAACCATAGTTTAACCATGTCATTTGTAGTAAAATTGTGAAAATACAAATGGTACTCAATATGCCAAAAATGAGGACGACATGGTGACTCAGTGCTAAGTACTGTCACCTCATAGCAAGAAGCTCACTGGTTTGAGCCCCGGCTGGGTCAGTTGGCATTTCTGTGTGGAGTTTAGCATGCTCTTCACGTATTCACGTGGGTTTTCTCTGGGTTTCGTGGTTTCCGCCACAGTCCAAAGACATGCAGTATAGGTGAATTGGGTAAACATAATTGGCTGTAGTGCAGGGGTGTCCAAACTCGGCCCTGGAGGGCCGGTGTCCTGCATATTTTAGTTCCAACCCCAATTAAACACACCTGAACCAGCTAATCAAGCTCTTTCTAGGTATACTAGAAATTTCCAGGCAGGTGTGTTAAAGCAAGTTGGAGCTAAACTATTCAGGACACTAGTTTGGACACCCCTGCTGTAGTGTATGTGTGTGAATGAGTGTATATGGGTGTATCCCAGTACTGGGTTACAGCTGAAAGGGCATCCACTGCATAAAACATATGCTGGATAAGTTGGCGATTCATTCCGCTGTGGCGACACCTGATGAATAAAGGGACTAAGCGGAAGGAAAATGAATGAATGAATGCCAAAAATGAGAAAAACAAAACACGGTTAATTCTGATCATGGAGCACAGCACTGCACTCACAGGTGGGCAAGCATTCACTGGCAGATTATTATAATGATGTGCAGATGTTATTCGGAGAGCGAGCTTCTCATTTTGAGTTCCTGTCATCACAAAGACTGTTGCTCTTGGGGTTCAGGAGTATTTCTTCAGCTTAGCGCCTCTCTCGTATTCTTGAGAAATTATTATACATCAGTGATTTGCTAAAGGCCACAGACCATCAGGTGTTCGTTATTAAGACAAACTGTCAGACAGTATGTTTATAAAGCATTCTCAGATAAAGCAAGGAATGTTTTCTTGTGAGCTCTTGTTCATTTCCATGTATTTTTTTTTTTTAATAAATAGATTTCTCAGGTTCATCCATAGTATAGCAGGCTCAGAGGCACCTATAAGCCTGTACTTGTAAAAAAACTGTACATTTGATACATTCATATCATGCCCCACGTAATTATCTTGTCAAGTGTAGAAAGCTGGCATAATAATGAAAGTATTTTACGTGGCTCTTCTTCTAAAAAGATATAAGAAAAAAAGGCAGAAGAGTGTCTAAGTTAACCTGGGAGTCCCTGACCCTCTTAAAAAAAACAGCAGTTTGGCTCACCCTGGGTGCTGCAAATCGCCTGAGGTCATTATCACTGAACCTCACATCCGCCCAGGGCTTTTCCTGCTCATTACTGCAGTGAAAAACATGTGCAGTATGTCACTAACTGACACCACGGTAATGTTGCCACATTTAGGACTGACCGAAGCTTTCATTGTTAAATACGTTAAAAGTGCATGTTCTAAAAAACTTTAAAAATGCTATCGGGATGAAAAAACAAATAAAAAGTCAATAACAAAAAGTAAATCTCTATGCAGTATACACACGAAGATCAATCCTTGCTATAAATTCTTTGATCTCGCTTATACTTTTATCCTCTGGCAGGCTCAGAGAAATCTGTTCATTGCTGTTTTGTGGTACTGGAATGATTTGTGGGGGATTTCAAACACAAAGGAGACATAAAAGTCTTCACCTATTGGCTTTCCTATTGAGGTTGAGGGGCAAAAACATCTTGCTTGAATTTCCATGGAGATTCAGAAGTCAAACAATAACAGAGAAGGAATGATATGAGCTTTTTGCCTGGTGCTCCTTTTTTGACAAAAAAGTACAAAAAAGTATAGATTTACCTTTGTTTCTATAAACTACCCAGTAACCGAAATCACAATAATATAGCCAAACAGAAAATAAGAGTGATATTTAAAATATATGACTTGTAAAAACATCACATTACAAAGTGACAAAAAAATGAAGCAATGCAAGTATTTGCTCTAATTTATTTACTAGTTTCACATTAATATATGTTCAATTGCTCATTTTTGTGAGTTTTTAACTAGTAATTTGATGTCATAAAAAGGTGTGTGTCATTATTATTGACAGTTGTGACTGACAGCTTCTCTGAGTTGACTATTAGAGCTTCAAAAAGAGATTGAAGATATAACAAACCAGGGCCAGTGTTGTGCTGAAAAATGCACCCCTGCCAAAGTATGCACACCCTCCCTAAATTCGTAATCCTATCATAAATCCTAATAATAACTCCATATACTGGCGAATAAGAGGAATATAATATGTGACATATTATATAATACATATGAAAGAATATGGCATTTACAGAGATATTCTATAATATATGCATATATAAGGAATTGTGATTGGGTCAGGTCAAAGTGCAGGTCTGAAAGTCTGAAAGTTTTCCTGGTGGTCAGTATGCAAATCCTTAATAAATTATGAAAATTATAATTTTACATCATCACATTTCAACAACAATGGAAAAGTGATCGCAGGGGCATTGCCGACAAAGAGCATGTGTTTGTGTGCATGGAAATGTATTATCCTCCCTCTCTGTTAAATGTGTAGGGTACTCATCAAATGAGTAGGGTACTCATCTCGAGGCCCTCAGACTATGCAGTGCCACTGACGCGATCCGAGACCAGCGACGAGATGATCCCAAGGTTTTCTGGACCAGGCCGTATCCTGAGCAGCTGCTGTGGTGGTCATCGTGGAGTGAGAGCATGTGACTCCTGTGATGCTCCAAGGACAGACGAGTCTTCGCTGAGGTCCAGCTTCTTGCGCCTAGACTGCAGCTCTGCACAAGGCGTTTGGCCATAGGGGAAATGGTCGTGCCCAACTGAGCCAGGTCTCTCTCGAGGTTTTTTTTTTAAATCTTCACTTTCGCCAATTGGTGAAGTTTTTTCCTCGCCGCTGTCGCCACTGGCTTGCATGGTTCGGGACCTGTAGAGCTGCGCATCGATGGATTTGCTATTCAGTGTTTGGACTCTCAGTAGTGATTATTAACCCACACTGAACTGAGCTAAACTGAACTGAACTTAATCTCTGAAAACTGAACTGACACTGTTTCAATTCACTATACTCTTCCATGTGAAGCTGCTTTGACACAATCTACATTGTATAAGCGCTATACAAATAAAGATGAATTTAATTTAATTAAATGTGATTTTCCAGAAACACACATCCTTTTACATCTAATTCTAACGGAGGGAGTGATTTATTTGTGAATGAATATCCCTGCGTCTCAAACCTTTCAGATCTAAATGGTCTATAACATTTGTAATATTCAATAATTTGGGGTGGACAGTATGCACATTGAGGCGCAGGCACTGTTATGTTATCGGGCACTCTTATAAGTTACTAATAAGTTAAAACTAATGTTCACTTAGCTGACAATAATGCAAGTTTCTGGCACCGCAGCATCTTGTTGTAATTTTTTATTTACATTGTTTGCTGATTTTTATTCAACCAAACTAGCCTAGAATTTAGTGCAAGTTGGTGCTACTTTTCCTTATGGTCAGAGCGGTAAGTGACTGTATTATCCTCAATAACACTTGTTCAGCACAAAAGTTTGTAACGTACAAAACCGTAAAAAACTCAATCTTACCTATTAAATGTTCTGCCTTTATGCTTTGTTTTGTTTGTTCACTTGTTACTACAGCCATACACAGCGATAAAGTCCAGCATCTTCAGATTGGCTTTAATCTTGACTAGTGCGTTTGAATGACTTTTGTCCTGGGAACACTGTACAAATATGGCGGTGGTACTGACGTATGCTCAGGGCTTGTATTTGATATCTAGTATATATACAGTATCTATGGTCTAAGTGCCTTTGAGTCAAGCTTGCTAGTTAATAATACAAAATTCAAATAGACAGGCAGATTAACCGAGCCCGTTTCCATCTGCGATCAGGAGAGATTCCTCTCTAAACTTAAAACTGTGAAGAATGAAATCAGGACAAACATGAGAGAAGCGGCTGTCTGCAATCTCCCTATACTCGATTTCAAATGTGGTCATCCTAGGGAGTAATGTTATCCTATGTCGTGTCTCATAATTATGATTTATTGGTTGATTTATGTCTATAATTTAAGAGCACTTGATGTTACCCTGTGATTGACAGTTTGTTGATCACATTTTATGATGAAATTTATGAGACCAGTGATGGACATTTTACTATGGTTTTCATTGACTGCTTTACTGTCAGATTTATAATCGCTTGTCCCCAGATTGACAGTTGAATGGATGTCGTTGAGATTTTAGGTCAGAGATGAATTTATAGTTAAATATGAGGCAATATTCACAGCTTGTGTTGTGATCTGGTTGTCATTTTTATGACATTTGCTGCTCTCCTGCCTATCTGGCTCCTTGCAATATGAATGTGTCAGAGAGGGTTTGGGGGAGGGCTGAGCTTTCATGTGTCCCTGACCTTGTTATGTTTGATTAGTGCTTTTTGTCAAAAAAAGTTAGAGCATGTTACCCAACCCTCTTACCTATCTGCTTTTCTACTGTGCAGTGATGGTTGCTATGAGTCCACCTTCCACAGGGGGAGAATAAAGGCATGTTCTTTCCAGAACATCTGTATGGCATTCCCTACACCACTGCACAACATGATCTAAAAATGTAATGTAAAAAGCATAATACATAGCAAAAATAGTATTCAGTCTATCAGCCCATCCTTTCTATCTATTTCCGTTTTAAAGTGAAGTTGTTTGTGGGTTTAACTGTTAGGCGATGTGTGTAACCTCAGTGTACTTGCATTAATGGTTTTTTACAACCTCATGTGATCATGAATCAACAGTTCTTCCACATTCTTTGAGCTCACATAATTTGAACAAAGAATTCTGAGTATATGCAAATTTATATGCATTTACTTTACTTACAAAATGTACAAAAACACCATAAACCAATACAGAAATTAAGGTCACACTCTCAGTCTCTCGCTCTCTTTTGTATGCATGTACACTCTACATCAGTGTATAAAGCTTGTAACTGCTTGCCCTAAACTGACACTGAGGAGAAGAACATACTGAATAAAGCCATTGTTTTTGTTTTATGCGCACACTGAGTATTCTCATAGCTTCATAATATTCCAATTGAACCCCTGAATAATGTTTTTTGGTACTATTCTGGACTTTGAACGAGTCTGGACTATTGCTGTATATGGCAGACGAGAGAGTTCTCAGATTTCACCTAAAATATGTTCATTTGTGTTCTGAAGACAAACAAAGAGCATTTGTACACTACCTGACAAAAGTCTTGTCATCGATCCAAGTTGTAAGAGCAATAAATAATAACTTGACTTCTAGTTGATCATTTGGAAAAGTGGCAGAAGGTAGATTTTTCCAATGAATCATCTGCTGAACTGCATCCCAATCATCAGATATACTGCAGAAGACCTATTGGAACTCGCATGGACCCATGCTTCTCACAGAAATCAGCAGTGCTTAATTTGAGCCAGATCTTGCCGGATCCTGTGAAATGTCAGATATTTGTTTTGCATTCCAGTATTTATTTTAATTGATCAAGCATTAACTTGTGCGTGGTGAAAACCTGCATGTGTGTGTGTGAGAGAGAATGTGAATGAGCGTAAGTGAAGGCTGTGTGTGTGGATTGTGTGTGCACGCACACAACGGTATCACCATGCGCAAGTTAAAGCAGAAGGCACGCATAACAATTGTCCCTCAACAATATTTTCAGCCAATCATCTGTCTTACGTTTACAATCACTCTCATTGGTTGGTGACGGTTTCGCATGCAGTGAGCAGTGAAAATTAATAATGGCATAGTGGCCTACCTAAAAACTATTTGTATTTTCAAAATGGCAAACAGGTAGTTAAGCATGTTTTCCTTTTTTAAACCACGAGTAAATCTGATAAAGAGCCTGATCAAAAGAGATCTTGAAACGATGAAACTGCGTCCCTGGATCAGGGTAGCGGGAGACAGAAGCATAGAGATATCAAGTCAGCCAGAAAATATGATAGAAGAGGTAACTGTGGGCTCTTCTTGAAGATTAGACAGAGTGAGTCATTTCATTAATTTTGTTTCACTTGGAACTGAACTGAATGTCAGTGGTGTTAGTAAACTGAATAGTGATGTTTCATAAGATTTATGTTTTTGGCTACACGTTTGATTTTATCAATGACTGACCCATGACGTTATATGGCACAAAATAACATCAGATGTCAATCACGGTAACTTTTATCTCCCGGTTTTGTTCCGGAAATTATTCATTTGCCAATTAAGCACTGAAAATCAGTCAAGTTTGGTGATGGAAAAATCATGGTTTGGGGTTACATTGTGCGAGAGATCTGCTGAGTGGATGGCAACATCAACAGCCTGAGGTATCAAGACATTTGTGCTGCCTATTACATTACAAACCACAGGAGAGGACAAATTCTTCAGTAGGATAACACTCCTTCTTATACTTCAGCCTCACATCAAAGTTCCTGAGGTCAAGGTGCTCCAGGATTGGCCAGACCAGTCACCAGATATAAACATTATTGAGTATGTCTGGGGTAAGATGAAGAAGGAGGCATTGAAGATGAATCAAAAGAATCTTGATGAACTCTGGAAGTCCTGCAATAATTTTCTTTGTCATTCCAGATGACTTTATTAATAAGTTATTTGAGTCATTGCAGAGATGTATGGATGCAGTCCTCCAAGCTCATGGGAGTCATACACAATATTAATTATTTTTCCACTGCACTGACTTTATATTCTATACATTATTTCTGTTAAGTGACAAGACTTTGTCTAAGCAAAGTTAGACCTTACTGTCCTAATTAAATAATTGAAAATCAAGGCATGATGATATTTTATTTTGGTAAAATAAGTGTAATCTAGAGACCTTTGCCTTTCATATAAGCCACTTCTGATAACAAATGATCAACTAGAAGACAAGGTATTATTTGTTGTTCCTAAAAATTTGAATAGGCGACAAGACTTTTGTCAGGTAATGTAAAAGTGGCTTAACATAGAACAAAAACCCATTCAACTGTGTGCAATTCAGGCAGGCAGGAGAGTAGTGTAGAATGGTGGTGTAGTTTTAGTTCAGTTTAGTATAGATGTCACTGTTCAGATCAGATCAGATCAGCATAATGCAAATTTCAAAATATCTTCTTTTGTGTTTGACAGAAGAAAGATATTCATAAATCTTTGGAACTTCTTGAGGGGGAGTACATTTTCGTTTTTGGGTGAACTACGCCTTTAAATCAGGGCTGTCCAACTCCTAGAGGGCCGCAGCCTTGTACAGTTAAGTTCCAACTCTTTTTCAACACACTTAAGCTCAGACTGCACTTTTCGCCCCATAGACTTCCATTCATATGCATGCAAATGCTGCAAACCGGAAACACAAGCTCGTGCATCAAGCTTCGCATGTCGCTGCGTTAAAAAGTTCAAGCTTGGTAGACTCTGACCTGCGTAATCACATCACATGATTGCATGAGACCAATAGAAGATCAAAACGTGACCTCTGTACAGCAATTTAAAATTTGGAGCCATTGCTTGCTTAATCAATGTCTAATTATTATGCTTTATCCCACACCTTCTCGCAGCCCGGTACGATATCACATGCTCAAACTGTAGTGTGACCACGGCTTTAACTGTAGGTTACAAACATGCCTCAAGAACTCAGTTAGTTTGATCAGGTGTGTTTAGTTAGGGTAAAGCTGAACTGTGCAGAGCTGTGGCCCTCCAGTTTGACACATTTGCTTTAAATAAACTACACCTTTTTATTTTATTTATTTTACCATTTGTAATTTCTTTTTTTGCTGTTGTATTGTTTTGTTGTACTGTTTCAACTCACTGTTGTTTGTTGAAATTGAATCTGCTCTAAAGAAACAGATCATGAGTTCATTCAGAGATTTTTATTAACTCACTCACAGGAGCCCCCTCTCAAAGTTGCTTAGGGCCCTTAGTGAAGAGGCCCCTTTAAAGCCGGCTCACACTGTGATTTTTAATAAATCTAAATGGCTGTAGATTATCAGCATGAACATGGCTCCCATGTAAGATCTCAGCTGTCATAATGTCAGACTAATAACAATGAAGTGGGATTCCAATCTGAAGGGCTCATCCCTATGCCCTAAATCAATGGTCTCAAACTCAATTCCTGGAGAGCCACAGCTCTGCACAGTTTAGCTCCAACCACCTCCAATTCACACCTGTTTAATAGTCTCTATCGTAGTCTTGAACACCTTTATTAGTTGAGTCAGTGAGTGTTTGATAAGGATTGGAGCAAAACTGTGCAGAGCTTCAGCCCTTCAGGAATTGAGTTTGAGACCTATGCCCTCTGAAGGGATAGAGCATAGGAATGAGCCCTTCTAAATTGAGTGCAGTGTGTGACACCAAACAGCTTTCCTGCTTGAAGGATAATTACTCTAAGTGTCCATTAGTTGTATTGTTTACATTCCTTCATTCCAAAGGGCCCATAGAAGTGGCCAGTTTTGATCACTTCGGGTTGAAACGACACTTCGGTATGGCAGCCATGATTTTTACACTCCAAAGTGCCTTTCTGAGGGTAATATATCTTAAATGCACCGGAAGACGCACTAAACACGAATGAAAACTCACACTGAGTTTGACATTTTCTATCTGTGACACTTTAATTATTCTGTGTTCTGAAATAATACCCTACAACAAACATAAACAATCTGTAGCGGCAATTTTGCACACAGCAATAGTTGACAACTGTTTGTTGCGTGGATTGCATCGTTAGACTCAGCGCTCCTATTGGGTCTTGGTTTGAGGCAAACCCAAAACTACATGTAGAAGGTGTTAAGTTAACTGATAAAAACTGTAATAAACACATTAGTAATATTTGTCAGAAGCAAAATAAAATTACACCTAAGGGCAATTGTTTCTGGAATTCTGTTATGGTTAATATTAATTGGAAAAGAGCCTGGTTAATTCCCTTCAAATACTCTATTAACAAAAAATTAAAGAAATTAATTTTAAAATACTACATACAATTTAGGCGACGCAGTAGGTAGTGCTGTCGCCTCACAGCAAGAAGGTCGCTGGTTCGAGCCTCGGCTGGGTCAGTTGGTGTTTCTGTGTGGAGTTTGCATGTTCTCCCTGTGTTTGCGTGGGTTTCCTCCGGGTGCTCCGGTTTCCCCCACAGTCCAAAGACATGCGGTACAGGTGAATTGGGTAGGCTAAACTGTTCATAATGAATGAGTGTGTATGGATGTTTCCCAGAGATGGGTTGCAGCTGGAAGGGCATCCGCTGTGTAAAAACATGTGCCGGATAAGTTGGCGGTTAATTCCGCTGTGGCGGCCCCAGATTAATAAAGGGACTAAGCTGAAAAGAAAATAAATGAATGAATGAACATACAATTTACCCAGTAAAATCTTTATTATCAAAGTACATTGAAACAGAGGACATCTGTAGTTTCTGTAAAGCCGCGGTCACACTAGAGTTTGAGCTTGCGAAATTCTGTCGTACGGCGCTGCGAAAAGGGGCGGGATTAAACAAGATGATTAGGCATTAAAAAATACTAGCGATTGCTCCACGTTTTAAATTTCTGTTCAGAGAGATCATGTTTTTATTCTGGATTCCTCTCACGCAGTCAAGTGATGCGATTTCGCAGGTCAGCGTTCACAAAGCTTCAACTTTGCACCGCAGCGAAATGTGAAACTCGACGCATGACCCTGGGTTTCCGGTCTGACGCATTCGCGTGCGTATGAATGGAAGTCTATGGGAAGAAAACTCCAGTGTGACCGTAGCTTAAGGCAGATAAAGAGAGCCTTTGTCATTTATTTTTTTGAATTGTAAACAGTTTCTGGAAAGACCTTGCCAACATTTTTTATTATTTTGTCATTTGAAAACAAATCCAACAAAAATCTAGAATATATTGTTAATCTCTTTATTTTATTGGCAAAATTTCACATACACAAACAGAAATTCGCTAGGTCATCTCCCACATTAACAATTTTTTGTATCGGTTTTGATCTTTTGATTTTTACTGTGAAATTGATGAAAAGCAAAAAAAAATCTGACATCTGTATAAATTCTTATAATATTTTTTTTATTCCCCTGTTAATTCTTAGAAATCATTGGATGTAAAATGCTGTACATTATGCTTTGTGGATTAATTATTTATTTTTTATCATTATTACATTAGTTTTTTATGTTCACCTTTTATATTGTGGTGTTGTATATATGTTCATGATGGTTTTACAATAAAAAAGAATTAATTAATTAATTTAAGAAATCTTAAAGACGCTTGTCGCAGCTGTTGTCACATTGCAGGAAAGAAAAATTTTCTAACACTGCCAGAATTTCAACGGAGGGAAAATCTGATCACAATGGCCACGAAGCAGCTATGAACATGTCAAACCAATGAACAAAGATCACAGATTATAGCCAAGGATTTCAGGAATCTTTTAGGATTTCCCAAATTTGTCTCTGGTGACCAAATAGTGGCGGAAATCCCACACTGTGTGGAGGGCTAAAAAAAAAAAAAAAAAACTGCACATAAAAAAAGCACAAAATAGCTATCATGGTCCAATCAACTCTCAAACAATAGCCAGAAGATAAAAAGAGAAAAGAGCGGCCTGTTAGCACCAGTATTTGAAGAGGTGATTACAAGTGGGGTAATTTGGAAAATTATCTCCTGACAGCTCATCATTAACCAGGATGACCAGTACTAAGACGTGTTGAACGAAAGGAAATCAAACATGAACCAGTGTGAGATCATTTTTCCAGAGAACTAGAGGTGAATTTACATGTTTAAGGTCACTCACTGACACAAGGCACACATAGACAATTTTTATGCATGTTGCAACAGCAGATCTGATCCTTCTAGTTAATTCTCAAAAATGAAATGTATGTTGGCCTGTTTATTCACAACGTCTACGCCCACATGAGCAAACATCCCAACTCAGTGACTGCATACATTCAGAAATATTGCCACACACACAAACAATAATCAGCTCCCCTATCTATTGTTAAACTGATGTATGTGTCCACTTTAACAGTTTACAGAAGCTTAATGTGACATGGGTCTCATCGTCTAGTCATTTAAATCTGTCTAGTCATTCAAATCCATAGCTGATCTGTTGTCATACAAGTGTATGTTGTGTTTTTGATGTCCCCTAATCCTCATATACAGTGTTGTAGTATTCTTTCTGTGATGAAAGTCAGGCCCGTGCAGAGGCTTTCAAAGGGCATGTGCAGAATTTTGGCCCGGGGCTGGTGGTTGGGGGGGATAGGGGGGGTGCTGACAGTCCCGGTTTTCACGAAAAGTGGTTGGGGGTGGGGGGGGGGGGGGGGGGGGGGGGGTTGATCGAGACCTAAAGGACAGGGGTGGGGCTCATGAAGGCGATCAAGGAATGAAGAGCGGGGAGAGGGTGGGCCACTTACTTTCATTTAAGAAGGCCACTTTATATCCCACTCAAAAGGGCATGTACACTGCACAGGTTGAGCCATATGTGTTGTGTGCACGTGTCTGATGAAAGTTCTTTAAATATGGATGAAAAACATTTAAGAAAGCGAGGCACAATACTGTACATTGTGCAAAAATATGTATAGAAATATCTCAGATTGCATAGTTGATCCGCATGCTTCCATCCAACAATAAACACTGCCATTCTTTCATTATCACTGAGATAAACCAAATGGGCACAGCAGAGATGTGCTGATAAGAAGGGCATGTTTGTTTGTCTTTGCTCATGAGCCTCATGATTTGCACCTGAAATGGTGCCCATTTCAGTCAAGCTTAACTGAGAAAACAGCAGAAAACTCCTGATAGTGCATCTGTGTGGAAGTCTGCAAACCTGGCTCAAGTGCCTACAGTGGGTGGAAGATCTAATGTCAAAATGAAGCATGTGTCAAGAGTTGCATCATTAGTCATTGACAAGAAGATGCCAACAAACACTATATAGCCTTTAAAGCAACTAATAAACTACAAATGACTGTTTGCATGATGGCGTGTTCGTTGTGCTGCTGGCTAAAAAAGGAGGATCCTGCATCTATATTTCCATATAATATGACTAGGAATTGATCCAAGCTAATTAAAAGAGGCGGTGAAGCTGTAGTTCACATTATAACAACATCTGCAAAAACTTCAAAAATGAGACTGTCTAGTTCCCTCTTATGCCCAGCTTTTACCTGACATTTAGTAACTTCTTGTATATTAATTGGTAGCATGGATAAGATGAAAAATGAGAAAATCTGAAAGGTTCTTAACCGTAATGATAATGCAAAAATTACAAGACAACACCAGTGACTTACAAAGTGGTCATCTAGTTTCTGTGAATTAAAGCAGAACTGATTAAATCACATTCCATGAAAGGGTCCCACAAAAAGAGGATGTCCATGAACAATGTGGATGTCATCAGTGCTGTGATGGTAGACCACAAGTCGTAATAAGAATTGTGTAAGATATAGAGAGAGATGGCATTTAACGTTGACTCATGCCAGAGCCTACGTTGAAGTGAAATAGCACTTTCATAATGGACAGTGGGATCTAATAATGATAGTCTATCAAAAAAAAAAATCTTAAATAAAGTAAATATCAACCATTTGTATTATATATTTTTTCATTTAGTTCACTCAGGACTGAGTTTGGCCACCCCTGGTATATAGGATATCTCAAACTCGATTCCTGGAGGGCCGCAGCTCTGCACAGTTTTGCTCCAACTCTAATCAAACACAGCTGATCAAACTAATCAAGGTGTTCAAGACTACTAGAGACTCATATATACTATATAAGCAGGTGTGAGTTGGAGGTGGTTGGAGCTAAACTATGCAGAGCTGTGGCCCTCCAGGAACTGAGTTTGAGACCACTGGTATATAGTTTTTGCAGTAAATCTGTTGACTGTTGAAATTGAGAAAAAAAAATCAATTAAAGAATATGGACATTTGTATGAGTTTAGTTTGGTCTCATTTACCGAAGCCATAAAAGCAGGGGAAAAGTATCTACATTCATCTTTATTTTTCTATATGTATCTATATACAGTGCTACTTCAACTATATTATTCTGAAACTTTGAACAAAATTCAGGAGATTCAACTGAGTAAAAAAATGACACATATTACCAGATATTTCGGTTTCAAATAAATACTGTTATTTCTTAACTTTCTTTTCATCAAATAATCCAGAAAACTATGTATCACGGTTTCCAGACACATGTTAAGCAACAGAATTGTTTTAATCATTACAAAAGGCTTTTTGAGTACCAAATCAGCATTTTTGAATTATTTCTGAAGAATTGCGTGACACTTAAGTAAACAGTAAATTGTGAAATATTATTACAGTTTATTTCTACTTAAGTGACCCATGTTTGTCACAAGTGCAGTTTTGGAACAGTGTGTAACATTTTTTTTCAATCCCAGATTTCATTAAATGAACATCTGTGGTTTTATTAATTGCTCTTGATAATGTGTTGGTGGAGGAATTATGATATTCAATAAAGAAGCAATTATACAATGCTCAGCATATAGAAGTATACCCCTCACAAATCTATCTTTTAAATTCATATTTTGAATAGGAAGCTATACAATATTATATTTGTGCATATACATTAGATTAGTCAGTACTGAAGCCAAACCTGGAGCTAATCTAACAAAATAACTTACGATAACGGTCCAAAAACTAGTAAACCCAACTTTATATGTTATAAAAAATATTAAATACAAATTTAAAAAGAGGAAAAATCAAGAGAAGCAAAAAAAAAAATGGAAAAATTTAGCTAAAACTTTGTAGGTTGTAATTTCTTTTTGGCTATATTTTGCTCAAATTTAATTGTATTATCTTTCAATTTCTAAATATGTTTGGTGACAGAAATATTATTTTAATAAATATATCTGTTTAATAAATCTGTTTTGTTTAAATGCACCAAAATACATTGCCTATATTCACTGAGAAATTGATAAAAATATTCATTTTCAAAATGGGGTGTACTCAATTATGCTGAGCTCTTTATATACTTTGTTAGTAAACTGAATGCTATCAATCTTGAAACTGCAGCAGAAGAAATAATGCAGAGACTACACATCAGATGGATTACAAAAATGGATAAAAAACAAAACAAAAAAAAAACATTTCATATAACGACTTTATAATTCACATCAAAACAGGCCCGACTCCTACTTGGAACTTTAGGGGGGGCCAAGTGACATTTGGTGGGCCAAAAAAATAAAAATAAAACAATATTAATAATAAGCTTCTGATTGGGTGGGCGAAAGATCAAAACCAAATAGGCTACAAGAAAAAGTGAGACACTTTTTGCAGACAGTTAGCTGGCACGGAACCAGACCTTCGAAGAATAAACTAAATAAAAAAAATGAAAAAGACTGAATATCAAAAGGCTGCCAAGATATGCAGTCAAATCCGTCAACAAACAGCATGTGACATGTCTGACAAACACTTATATTTCCAGTAATACTATTAAATTTACAAGCTTACACAACCGGTTTAGGCAAGCAAGGAGGAAAAGTTTGCTCTGTAGGTAGATATTACCAGTGAATAGACAGAAAGATAAAAAACACAACTGGTAAATGCAATTAAACAATAATTCTGTGTTCCGATGTCTGTCCTGAGTCTCTTTGATATCCAGCTGGGTAAGACAAGCTCTGGGTTATTGATGGTTCCACCTAACAAAACTCACATGTCAAGAAAATGCATGATCGCATTAATCCATGACAAGAGGCCATATTAGCCGAGTACCGAGACTTACCCTTTCCGAGCAAATCTTTCAGAGAAGATTATTACCGAATCTCTGGCCTTCAACAATCAGCTCCATTGAAATCTATGCCCTTTATAAAAAACATGAAATCTGGGAAAGATTTTACATGGTTATTTCAGTGTGTCATTTCACAGAGCTTGTGTGTGAATTTGATGCCAGAGTAAAAGGGCAGCAGTGAGGACTCGTGCTGTTTTTTTATCCACAGATGTTTTGTCTCCCTCTTCTGTGAGCTTTTATATCTGCATATGTAGAAGCACTTCAGGAAGCTCTGCTAGCGTTGCTGTTGTTATGGAGATTGAAAGTAATATGGAAAAGCGGGCCTCTATATGAATTTATGACCTGTTGAATGATTTGTGATGATAGACACACAATGTCGTGTTTATAATGTTTCACCTCCCAGGACATATGAATGCATGTGAATAACACAGCAGAACTGAGAGACGAACCACACATGACTAAAGTTGACCGACAAGTTTACTTGATGTCTCCACGTTGCACATTATGTCACACCCAAACGTGACTACCATGACCTTGTGCTCCTTAGTTTGTAAAACAAATCTTTGATTAAACGAGGGAGAGGCCAGACGACGATTAAAATAAAAGTATGTTTTATTTAAAGAAGGCCTACTTAAAGGTGCAGTAGGTGATTGTCTTCAGAAACATTTTTTGTTGTGCTGGTTAAAAGTCTCTTCACATTCTGATATGTGTGTGTGAATGTGAATGATTAAAGTAAATGATCTAAATGTATTTATATGTATTTTTATATTCTGGGTAAGGCGTAAGACTAAAAAAATGTTCATCCAATGAAAAATCGTCTGTCAACAAATTTAAATGTGTATATCTGCGCAGCCTGTCCGCGCAGACAGAGCCGATATTTGCGTGTTCACGTGAAGCATTGATCTACAGTTGACAGAGAGTGACAACAGGTAAACTAGGCATCAACCTGAAAGACTTCTTTCTGAAAGACCAACATGGCCTTGTATCCATAAAAAGAAAGATGAATTTTGAAAGGGATTCTGCCAAAAATGTCGTGGAGGGAAATGACGTGATGCAGTTTAAAACCACATTCTAAAGGATAACACCATGGCTTAAGTACTACTTTTAGCTTTTCAAAGCTTATGTAGATTAGGTTCTTGGGTTTATATGCACAAAAGTGTTTTTCAGCCACTTAAAATGTCCGGCGAAAGATTGACTATTTTTAAGTTCATGGGGTATCTTTTACAGCATCAATAATATAGTCAGTTAAATAGACCTGAGCATTCATTTAGTTGTTCAAGTGTAAATGGAGATGAAAACAAGCGATGTACTAGGATCAGCGAGCACAATTGAAAATGACAAGTCACTCGTTGTCTTATTGAGAAGAAAGTCTGAATGTGCGAATATAAAACCAACTTTACCCCAATGCCAGTTTTGGGGAAATTTAATTCCTGCACCCGCTGGCCTGTCAACAACTACGCTGGACAAAGTACGGGTCTTCTCCATAGAGTTTTCTAACTGGTGAATCTAGTATTATATAAGGTGGTCTATCGTCATTAGATCGTCAACTATTCTGTGTGCGTTTGTGCGTTCATGACTTGAGGTTTGGCTTTGGAGAGCAGGGGAGGGACGCAAGCTATTATGCTAACATTAGCATTCTGGCAGATCACTTAGTGCACCTTTAACTGTAACTCTCCCTGCACGAAAAGTGCAGTGTGCGAGTTTGCATGCATATGTAGTAATAAATAAATAAATAAATAAATAAATAAAAAGGGCAATTGCACCGAATGGATGCTATTTGCTTTTAGAACTTTTCCAAATAAAACTTTACATTTTTCAAAATTTTAGTGACACGTATTTAACTGTTCAAAATCTATTATAGTTAGTTTCATTAATTTTTTTTACACAGTTTTAAAGTGGAATTTTCTTTTTTTAGATTTGTTACCAAAATTATAGTCTTTTAAAAACATGTTTATAAATGTGTCTGCTTTCAACGCTTTCAATGGGAATGTATGCTTTCAATGTTTCAAAATATGCATTCGTAATAAAACGTCTATGTCAGGGTGTCACCAAACTCGGTCCTGGAGGGCTGGTGTCCAGCATAGTTTAGCTCCAACTTCCTTTAACACACCTCCATGGAAGTTTCTTGTACACCTAGAAAGAGCTTGATTAGCTGGATCAGGTGTTTAATTGAGGTTGAAACTAAAATATGCAGGACACCGGCCCTCCAGGACCGAGTTTAAACACCCCTGCTGTATGTCCATGTAAAGTGTATATTCCTAAAATAGTAAAAATAAAAAGATGAAAAAAGCCATATTTTATTTTTGAAGGTAATTTAATCCTCGAATTAAAACCTCACTTTAAGTTGTTAGTTTATTTTATAATGCAATTTGTTAGGTAATAAGATAAGTGCTGGACCTAAAATCCTTACGTTTCATGTTAAAATGTTGCATTCAAGATTGGGGACTTGCAAAAAATGCAAAACATTTTTAGATTTACAATTTAAGAAACTACAATTACTGTTGCTTTGCACAATACACAAAACCAGGTTTTGTTCAAACTGCTTTATTATACTATAAACAGTATTCAGCATTGTACCACAAAAGTTCAGCAAGTTACACATCTCATTATCCAATTGCATACCTTTTTTGTTTACAGTATTTACAACTTGCCATCAAAAATGTGTATTACATCTGTCCATAATCGATCTCTAATGTGAAAAGATGTAGAAATCTCTGAGAAACCTTTTAGTCGTGTGTAATTCAGAACACAACTTCTGTAACATTCCAAATAATAATGATAACAATAATAATAATAATAATAACAACATTCATGTGGTGAAACTTCATGAAGACCAAATGTATGCACATATAGTGAAAATGAACAACTATTTTGTCTGCAATAGAACTGCTGTGTGTTGAATAAGGGAAAGCTATTATTAAATCTATCACAGATGTTATTCAACATGCATTAAATGTATTACCTTTTTCCTGGATCTTTGAAACACCAATACAGATTTGGAGGGGCTAAGTTAAGATCTAAAGGGAAAAAATATATTATTCATATTGCATTTAATGTTGTTTATGCAATTAAAATGAATTCCACATCTGTGAACAGAATCGGCAAAATGTAAAAGCTTATTGTATTTTATAGTGTATGAAAGGATGATCAAATATGACATACAGATCTTGCATAGTCAGCTTATTTCATCCCAGTTTCCAACAGACAAACCCTTGAACTCTGGGAATGAATCTGTGAAAACTGGCTCACCAACAAAAGCACTCCTTCAAAAGTAAATGTACTGTAGTGTAAAGCATTGGCAGGCAAACGTGAACATAATGTTCTTCAGTAATGAGTGAGAGGCTGGATATAATCTGAAGTAAATAAAGCATTTTAACTACAGAAAAGGATAACGGAAATCCCAACATGTCATAAGACACTGGGAGCAGCTAAAACGAGTGCTTAGAAGAAGCCAAGACTTTCTTTATCTTTGTCTCTGTGAAAAATCAGTGGTTGCTCTATTCAGTATTTTTAAATCTATGACCATCTAAATAAATCCATTAAGAGGAAAAACAGCTAACATACCACTAATCATCAACGTACCCCTACAAAAAAAAGTCAATAGCATAATCCTAAAAAAGTTGCAAAGCAGTGGTAGTGCTTTTTATACAAAGGATAGCAATTTGGAAAGTGGACATATCAGGCACTTAGATCGTGTTTGAGATGACGTCAGAAGGGCTGCAGTTTAATTCCACTATGACCTTGACCTACGGTGGAGCTGTGGCTTATCAAGGGTTGTTTTTGGAGTCAGCCTTTTCTAACTCTTGAAGGAAAACGTTCCCACACACCTGTCAAACACAGAGAGAACAAAGCCAGGCTGCCTGTACAGAGAAATGAGAGAAGATGCTGACTGGAGGAGCAGTTTATCTGTCCTTGGACGTGAGCTTCTCAATCAGCTCCTGAAGAGGTGCAAGCTCTTTCCGATCAATCAAATTAAACTCCTGAAAAACACAGAAGAAGAGACAGGCTTAAAGACATGCACCGATCAACCAGGCAGAAATCTGTTTGTTTTGTTTTTGTAATTAGATGAAAACATGAGATATAGTGCATGATAAGGATAGTTCGGCCAAAATCGTCAATTTTGTCATCATTTACTCACCCTTCACTTGTTCCAAACCTGTTTATGTTTCTTTTATTTTAGAAGTTATTTTGAAGAATGCTGAAAACCTGCAACCAGTGGCTTAGAGGTCATTTGTGTTTCTACTTCTTCCTATTATGGAAGTGGATGGTTAAAGGTATTCAGCTTTCTTTAAAATATCCTCTTTCGGGTTTAAAAAAAATAAGGAGGATTTATGACCACTTGAGGTTGAGTAAATAGTGAGTAAAGTTTCATGGTGACCCAGCACTTCAACAAACTGAACAACTACTGTAATTCTGTGATGCTTTCAACATTACATAAAACTACTGTGTGGATAAAACTTTTGTTTTGGGGCAGTTTCCATTATACCTTGTTTAAGCAATCATTTGGAGTTTAATAACTTTTAAAAGTCTGAAAAAAATAACAGGATGTTCATTTCATCAGTGAAAATCTAAAGTTACAGTAAACAGAATTTAGTGGGCTTCGTTCAATACACTTGTGCATCTGGTTGGGCATGAAAAAAAACCTAGCAGCAGAAAGAGCAGTTCACGGTTCACAATGCTAGACATACTGAATAGACATTCTAAATATTGAATCGGGGTCAGAGTTTTAATTAAAGTCTATGTAAAGAGAGTTCTGAATTTTTTTTCTAAATGCATTATAAATGTACTGCTAAAGCACATTACAAAAACTCTGAAGTATGCAGTGAACTATACTGTAATAGAGGAATCAAGCTTTGCCCCGCCTCAACACAATAATAACTACTGCATATTACTGTCAGTGGTTCTCCTGATCAGTCTTCAGTTATGATCACCAATCGTTATTACAGTCTACATTTTTCTAGCGATCTGACAACTGAGTGATGGCTGATTTCCGAGAAGTGAGCGCGGTTTCAGTGCTGCCAGCAGACATGCCCCCAGTGTTTAAAAGTAGAGAGTCCTGCTTATTTTTCAAAGATTTTGACAACTTATTTTAGATACTACTTGGCCTTTTTTTTTATCATTCATGTTCAGCTAGGTGGTCAATAAAACTTTTTCTGTTATGTAACAAAAACACAAGTTTTAATATTGCTCACACCGAAAGAATCTATAATGGGAACCAACTGTCTTCAGAAAAGTTCAAATACAGTTGAAACCAGAAGTTTACATGCACTGTATGAAAAGGCACATAACCATTAAAAAAAGTGAGATGCTAGCAGAACAATGAGAGTGATTTTTCTTTGAGAAATTGTTATAACTTTTCTTGAAAGTCAAATTTACATACAATAAGATTATTATGCCTCTGAAAAAGCTCAGATGATGGTGTCAAGGTTTTGGAAGTTTCTGATTGGCTAATTGACAACATTTGAGTTAATTGGAGGCACAACTGTAGAATAGTATTTAAGGAAAACCTCAAACACACTGCTTCCTTGTGTGACAACATGGGAAAATCGACAAGCCAGAATCAACAAAAAAGCCAGATTACAATTTGCTAAATTACACTGGGAAAAAGACACATTTTTGGAGACATGTCCTGTGGTCTGATTGAACTAAAATTGAACTGTTTGGCCATAATGACCAGTGTTACATTTGGAGGACAAAGGGGAAAGCTTACAAGCTTAGGAACACCATCCCAACTTTGAAGTATGGGGGCGGCAGCATCATGTTGTGGGGCTGTTTTGCTGCAGGAGGGACTGGTCCACTTCACAGCATAGATTGCATCATGAAGAAAGAACATTATGTAGAAATACTGAAGCAACATCTCAAGACATCAGCCAGGAAATTAAAACTTGGCCACAAATGGGTCTTTCAAACAGACCATGACCCTAAGCATACTGCCAAATTAGTAAAAATGTGCTTTAAGGACAACAGAGTGAATGTTTTGGAGTGGCCATCACAAAGCCCTGACTCAATCCTATAGAAAATTTGTGGGCAGAGTTGAAAAAGCTTGTGCGAGCAAGACAGCCTACAAATCTGACTCAGTTACACCAATTCTGTAAGGAGGAATGGGCCAAAATTCCTGCAAACTATTGTGAGAATTGTGGAAGGATACCTAAAACATTAGACCAAAGTTATACAGTTTAAAAGCAAAGCTAAAAAAAATACCAAGGAAAAGTATGTAAACTTTTGACTGTCTAGAAATTAATAATAAAAAAAATTCCTCTCAATATTTTGGCATTTAGCAAATGTAAATCATTTAGTTAATCCTAACGGACCTAAAATAGTAAACGTCTAGTATGATTTATCATCAGACATTTTTTAAAAAATGGTTATGTTCCTTTTTTTAAGAGTGTATGTCAGAGGTGCTCAACCCTATTCCGGGCGATCGACCTTCCTGCAGTTTTCAGTTGCAGCCCTTATCAAACACACCTGCCTGTAATTATCAAGTGCTCCTCACGTTCTAAATAATTGGTTCAGGTGTGTTTGATCAGGGTTGGAGCTGAAATCAGCTGGAAGGTCGATCGCCAGGAACAGGGTTGAGCACCCCTGGTGTATGTAAATTTCTGGTTTCAACTGTAGTATTTTCTTTTCAAAAGATCTCTGTATAATACATTTAAATAACCAGCAAAGCTGCTTAACTTACAGCACCAACCATACGCCACCTGCTGGAAAAGAGTGAATCTGCATTTGTCTATTGTTTTTGTTTTGTGCAGGTAGAATAGTTTAATTCCCAAACCTGTTGTAGTTGTATCATTATGTTTTTACTCCACATTTTGAAATCCCAGCTTGTGATAAAGCAAATAAGCACCTTGTTAATTTACTAACTGTATATTTTTTTTCCTTGTTTTCAATAAAAAATACAGAGAAATCTGAATATGCCAATCAGAATGTGCAATTATACATTCAAAGCATGAGCCATATTAGGGCTGCACAATGTATCTTTTGAGCATTGATATTGCAATGTGTGTATCCACAATAGTCACATTGCAGGATTAGATTATTTATTTAATCTTAAAAGATATAGATTTTATTATTTTAAAATAATTTACACAATGGCAACCTCGTTATATTATGTTAGCGTATTCAATTTCTATAGCTGAATACTATTAGACTCTCAAGAAAAATAAAAAATTGTTCTATTTACCTATGCTTGTAATTTATTATAATTTAAGCAAACTCAATGCATAGAAAAAGACTTCATTTATTAATTTTCTTTTCGGCTTAGTCCCTTTATTAATAAGGGGTAGCCACAGCGGAATGAATCACCAACTTATCCAGCATATGTTTTATGTAGCGGATGCCCTTCACATCCGCAACCCATCACTGGGAAACACCCATACACTCCCGCATTCATACACTACGGCCAATTCAGCTTATTTCAATTCACCTATAGAGCATGTCTTTGGACTTGGGGGGAAACTAGAGCACCCGGAGGAAACCCACAAGAACACAGGGAGAACATGCAAACTCCACGTAGAAATGCCAACTGACCCAGTCGTAAAAAAATACTTTATAATTCCAATTTATCCAAATTAATGAAATCTTTAAAATAGAGCTATTCAATTTATTTGGTGAAATTATATTCCTAATCGCAATACAAATCGCAGAAAAATAATATATTGCTAAGTTTTCCAATATCATGCAGCCCTAAGCCATATAGAATAAAGAAAGTGATAAATAATTCAAATTTAAAAAGCTGGTTTGTTTATGTTTTGTACGTTTAAAGAGAGCGTTGTGGTTTCTTTTCAAATTACAAATATAGTGTGCACAGGCTAGCTTTCAGTCAGCTGTGATGAGTTCAAGGCAAGCACAGTTATTGTTGGACTAGACTAGACTAGTTTTTTGATGTCTGTGTGGTGTGTCACAGTCGTTAAGCACCACATTCATCTTATGATAAGCTAAACCGCCCAGCCAAGCACAGACTCACGTTTCAGTGACAAAGCACACACACCTGAACGAAGAAGATAAAGTGCTTGAATGAGGTGTTGAGGTGCGCCTCTTCCTGCAGCTGGATAACCGATTCAAAGTGCTGGTGGTAGATGTGAGCATAAACGCGGAAGAGTCTCTTCAAAATGGTCTTGGCCACCGACATGAAGTTCTTTGGGAAAGGGACACCTATAAATAAACACACAAAATATAACATTAAAATCAGTTTTAGAAGCCAAGCAGAAGGAAATTGTGGAAACCGTGACCACAAGAGAGCTGATACTGTAGATGTGGCAGCTATTTTTTTTTCATAAGACTGAATTTTTGTTTCGTTGATGCTTTAACGGCGCCACCATGTGGACAACTCCCTCCCTAATCAAGATAAGCTGTGTGAAGAAAATGAATAGCACATTTCTCAATGTTGAACAACAAATTTAAGGAGCAGCACACCTATTTTTGATGGGAAAAGTGTCTCGTCATCAAGCTGATCCTGGACCCAAGTCATCAGGTAATCAATGTACTTTGGAGCTGAACATTTAATTGGCTTTTTTATGTTGGTTCCATCAGCCCAGTGATATTCATATCTGGATAGAAAATGAGAAACAAGTGAGAACAGATGGATCTTTTTGGGTAGACATTGATTTAGTTATTTAGCAAGAATGCATCCCGTTGGTCTGTTTTGTGTTTCTGAGCAATCGCAACAGTATTTACAACTGAACAAATTGAGACTTCACTCAAAATTCTTACCTACCTAAAATTTTAAAAAGTAGTGATCCTTGCTAATACTCACTTAGGTCCAGCAGACATTAGTGGGCAGCTTTCCTCAGTACAGAAGTCTGTGATGGTCCCATACAGCATGTTGATCTGGTTAAAGAAGTCCACAGCTACAAGCAATGAAACATTATTATAGCACAACCCCATCCAAACATCTTTAATCATTTAAAGACTAAGTGAAATTAATTTTACTGCTTGCAAACAATAAGAAAAATATCTGCCCCATGCAGTTCCATCAAAACCTCAAGGGGTTTGGAAAACTGTGCTGTAATTATATAGCAGAAGTTGGGTACACCCAATATTTCATGAGCTACGGCAATTAGATGAAACCCTAAACCATAGCAACATCAGAGCTGCCAGAGTGTTTTCAGCCCTCCGTCCCTAAGGCCAATTATCTAAGAAAGACCCACTGTCTCTGCTGATAAATATAGAAGAATGCCAGAGGACAATAATCAATCTAAGCAAATGCCTTGAAAATGTTTTAATACTTTTGTTTTAATACTGTAGACTTACTGACAATTAGCTACAGAGGACAAATATAAAAAACAATATAATCGTTGGAATTTTTCAGGTATATGACAATATATACACAGCGAGGATGCAGACAGGTTTATTTCCCCCAGATTAAGGACACATGCTTACTATTCACTGCCACCCATTCATTGAGGTCCTCTCCATCGGGCAGCATGACAGCCATGCGCAGGTTCCCGCTGCCCAGCGTGGCCTCTGCATGCTTCAGCAGCTCGTACTGGTGTGAGCCCTCTGGAATGTTCTTCTTCGGCTTGAACGTCTTTGACGAGCGGCTTCCACTGTGAATGACAGGAGAGTACTTTAAGAGTGCAGGACGTTTAGGCTTTGATGAATGCTATTAACAAACACTGAAACAAAAAGTACTTCTCTGCCCAACAATGCTGGGTAACTGATTACATGTAATCTTAATTAAGTAATCAGATTTTAAATGGGGAAAAAACTATTTGGATAATATGACTAAATTGTTCAACAGTTTTTAGGAATATTACAGATTTTATGAATTGTATGATTACATGATTAAACTAATTATTCACCATCATGGTTATTTCAAACCTAAAACATAATGGCTGTGTAATCATGTCAGTGCTGATTCAACAAACACATTAATGATTGATAATTAACCCATCAAAAAGACACAGCCCTGCCTAGTACGTCCAATATAGTTTCACTATCAGCTTGGTGCTTAAATTTGTGCACTACCATATAAAATAATTAACCATTTCTGAATAAAATTAAGTTGATTTCAGATAAAAGCAGGCAAAAATGTCTGCACTTTGCATGTAAGAGAACATATAATACTCTCTTTCACCTTACAAATAATAGTAAAACAATATTCAAAACAGTAGTTAATCTGCATTTATTTTATTAGAATATACTTCTAAATAATTTAAACAAACAGAATGCACTTTGTGTCATCTTGGTCTCTCACTAAACATCTTTCTTAAAAGGATATTTATGAGTAAGAGTACACATTAATTCTGAAGCCTGCCTGGGTACCTGCTGTCTGCATTGCAACACATTTGCATGTTCTCTGATGTCAGTGGACTGTTTTCATGTTGCTTTTTTATTACTCATTCACCAGCTTACAACCCCCACTGTGGTTCTTTAATATAACTAACCACTTTTTTTCAGTTTTCAAGTATTCGAAACAGTCAAACTCATTTTCTCAAACATCAGGGGGGTTGTTTGGAGGTGGGATTCTGTAGGTTAAACTGTCTAAAAATGAGTTGAAGGAATAGTTTTCAGTAAACTGAGTGAGGATGAGAGGATATTTTTTCACCTTTTCACGCTGGGACAAGTAATGCTTACATGTTGCCATGAAAACTACTGTTTAAACAAAGTAATTTACTTAATACAATAAAAATATATTATCTAAAATTAAAACCAGTGTGCCCTCTTTGCAGATTATTTACACAAGCACATACAGTTTTATGTCTTCTCTGCACTGATTTTATACAAATATTTTTTATTAAAATAATTTGATGGTTACATTTTAAAGCCAAGGTCATGAACAGGTATTGCGTTTGACTTAGAAAATATCTTCCAATTTCCAAAAACAGTACATATTGAATTGAACCATTAAAATTCTTTCAATATTTTTTCTTGCTAGAATACATCACATCAAAAGCAATAACAACACTACAAAAAGAGCATTTCAAAAAGTTACACCGAGATATTCAACCCTTCCTGAAAACTTTATGTACATGTATACAGTTAAAACTCTCCCCAAGCAGCTGAAGGTTTTCATGAAGGTCAATCATGAAGATGGTTCATTGCATACAGTAAGTTTCATTCATTCATTCGTTTTCTTTTCGGCTTAGTCCCTTTATTAATCTGGGGTCGCCACAGCGGATTGAACCGCCAACTTATCCAGCATATGTTTTATGCAGCGGATGCCCTTCCAGCTGCAACCCATCACTGGGAAACATCCACACACACTCATACACTATAGACAATTTAGCTGACCCAATTCCCCTATACAGCATGTCTTTGGACTTGTGGGGGAAACCGGAGCACTCGGAGGAAACCCACGCAAACACAGGGAGAACATGCAAACTTCACACAGAAACGCCAACTGAGGCGATTGTGCTAACCACTGCGCCACCGTGCTGCCCTAACGGTTTCATATCATCCTAAAGAATTTATGCTAAAAATGGTTCTTTTTGTGAGTTCTTTATTTTCCACCTTTATGTTTTTCAAATTTGTAACTGACAACAAAAGCAGCTCATCGCTGGTTTCCAGGAGCTCAGATTAAACACAGACAGTCAACACTCTCTCAACACGTAAATTAATTCTGTCTTAAATGCCTATATATTTAGCTTTCAAATGTAATTTTAACTTTCTGATGTAATTTGTTTCCTTACAATCACATTTAAGTGTGGCATACACACAGAACGGGCAGAAATGTGCTTTTGTCATTTCTCACGCAGTTGTGATCTATAAAAAACTTGATAAAGAAAATGGCATCCTTTTTTACCAAAATACACCAATAAAAATGACGGACATAAAAACATCACAGTGGATTGTGAAAACTTTTTACTGGCACTTGGTATTCATTGAATACATTTTCTGTCTCTGTTTTTAGTTTCAATTTTTCATAAATGCACAAGCGCTGTAATTTTTACTGCTACTTTTTTTTCATTAAGAGATTCAGAGAGTTTCACCCAATATTGAAAATTCTGTCATGATTTTGTCACCCTTGACATGTTTTGAAACAGTTTGAGTTTTTTGTTAGTTTTTTTTTTCTGTTGAACACAAGAGAAGATATTTTTGAGAAAGCTGGAAACCTGAAGCCACAGACTTCCATAGTATTTGTTTTTTCCTATTATCAAAATATATTTTTAATTCTGAACAAGTCAAGAGTGAGTAAATGATAGAATTTTCTTTTTTTTTTTCAACTATTCCTCTATCAGAGCCAGAAAAGTGTAAGACCACACAAACCACACTTATAAAAGATATTAATAAACATGAAAATAATGTTCAAAATTCCATTATTAATCAAATAAATATTCTTATTACCTTTATAAGCAGAATAAACCTTATATGGTACTGTTTTAAAACGATTTTTCCTAAGAGCGTTCTTTTAGTTGGATATGTAGCAATACATAAAAGTGAACCTGTATTCAGCTCAACAGCTGCTTTATTCACTACATCCACCTGTTCAGAGTCAGACACAAACAGGACAGAGTTTGCACAGCAAACAGTGAAAGATACTAACTGGAAACGACCAGTAAAAACAGGTGAACTAAAGGGCTCAGCAACAATTAAGAAAACAAGAACAGATATGTGCCAATCCCAAAATGACTTTATCTTTTACCCCTAATGACATTTCCTTGACTAAGTTCAATGTTGTGGATGAACAGACTAAAGCCTGATTTACAGGTCTGGTTGAGTGATCAACCAGAACGCTGAACAACTTTAAGCATAAAGTAAACACAAAACAAAAGTATCAATCTTAAGTTCCTCCGCAAGACTCTACACTTGTTTATCACTCTGACATCACTCAGCTCCCACAGCCCTCAACCCCACATACACTCACTGGTCACCGCTACCAAGCAGACCAATCACAGATCTTGTGCTTCACACATTGTGGTCACATGTAGTTTCACTTTTTTCAAAGGGTATGCATCTGTGCAAAGGTGATGGCGTACAACGTGCAGTACAAACTGCTTGAAGGTATAATAAAGCTGTTTTTCAAACATAAAAGTGTGAAACCAGTAAAGGGTGAGCAAATTAGAACAAATTTGTCATTTTGGGTGAACTAAACCTTTAAGAAGCTTCACTTATTTTTTATCTGCCTTTTTTTCACTTATTTGCCTACACAGCTGAAAATTGCTTTGAGTTTGAATGCTCAATGTACACCTTAACACAGTGGTAGGGAACCTATGACTCTCGAGAGACATGTGGCTCTTTGACCAAAAATATGTGGCTCTCCAGCTGTCTTCCTTCAATATTATTTTACAGATTAAAAAATTATTACCATAGCTAAACATCAGTTTCCTATCGAAAATACAACTACAACCCCCTTTTTAATTGTAATTTTATAAAGCACAATGAATAAGAACTCAGTTAACAATAAAAGGACATTTCGATCAATGTGCGTTTGTGGCAATGTCAATAAACTTGAATTGCGACACCAATAAAGGGCAAACAACTTGCATATCTATGGTAACTTAAATTCAAACAACACTCATGAGTGGTGATGGTGAAAATAAAAATACTATAAATTATTCTTTCTTCATTCATGGACTTGCTCAACATGTGATGCTTCGGGTTTTTTTTTTTTGAGTTTTTTTTTTTGAGTGCATAGACATAAATTAAGATTTTGCTTAAACCTGTATTATTTATAGTAATATTATAAATAATAATATAGTATTAGTAGTAATACTATAAGATTTTTAGTAATTTATAGTAATACAGTAGTAAATGCATTTTTAAATAGGCATTTTGATATATATATATATATATATATATATATATATATATATATATATATATATATATATATCTAAATGGCTCTTTAAAAAATGCATTTGCTAAAAAAAATCAGAAATGGCTCTTTGCTGAAAAAAGGTTCCCGATTCCTGCCTAAACAGCTTCATATATGGCACAAGTGCATCCCATTTTCAATAGAAAGCAGAAGAGAGAAATGCATTACAGTTAATATTGTTGACATTGCCTTTTTTTCCTTTTAGAGATAGAAAAATATAATTGTTTATATGATTTTTCAGTCTCAACACAATAAAATCTACAGTAAAACGTGCTGTATTGGGACTTATTACTCTGGCATAAGTGCAGTGTACTGGGATTACAGTGGGATTATCTAAACATGTCTTGTTTTCTGCTTACACTGGTGTCACGGCGGTGCATGAAAGCGACATTACGCTTTTTAGGTAGCAATTATTAGTGATAATATGATTTTGTTATAATGAAGTATAAATTATGAGACAACTTAGGTTATGACAGAAGGACAAAACAAGCTAAAGCTACTAGTATCCATCCACAAAACACGACTAACGTATAACGTTATCGCGTTTACTTAAATGACATGACGGTGATAAATACGGCTCAATTTACAGCCCGTTACTGTTTTGTGATCCTAAATATAAACAAAGAGTGAGTAACCAATTGTAATTTCATGGAGCTGGCGATGGCCTCATATTCTGGCTAACTAGTCCTCATTAGATTACTGTTTTGTTATGACTGATAACGTTAGTACTAACCAGCGGCGATAGGCTGTCCTGTTGGCTTTTATTCGAGTATCATTACCGTTGACTGATAAATAACGTTAACGGCTGTGAGACAGGACTGATGGTGTACAGGAGGCTTCGGGACAAAAGCAGTATTTCTGCGCTTGCTAACTAGCCATCAGTGTTCCCTTTTATAGAAACCCATACTTACAACAAAAAGCTCATCTCTCCCGGAGGAAAACGTGCCGTAAATGAGAAATCGACACGAATGCGTAATCCTGACTGCGAAACGTGGGAAAACAAGGTATTTGAGCTTTAACGTCCTTAACACTCCATCAACACAGATCCTGCCCGTGGAAAACTTCTTCCCATCCAAAGTCTCTCCAGCCAAAGCCTCAAACCTCGCGAGGTCAAGTCTACAGACCCGCTGCACCACCTTTCTTCTATAATAAGAGTCCCGATAGCGTAACAATTCCACTACAGTCCAAATACAGACAGACACATATATAAATTATGTATTATTTACCTGACAATCTCTATATATGTTACTGTTAACATACTCACAATATACCACTGCATAACTGGAAAATTCTAGAGGAAAACATGTCGTTTGTATAATTATACAAGCTAGTTTAAAAAGTGTTTATTACTGTTTATAAGTATAGTTATTTTCATTGTACTTCTTTATTCGATATTTTTATTCAATACTGAAATGCTAATTAAAATTGTTTAATCTAAATGGCTTGTTTGATGTGAAGATGCTTCTTTTCTGAATCACATCTAACAGTTTAATAACAGGTCGACGGTAACACAACTATTAACATATTATACCAAAAACACATTTTTTTCTGCTTAATAAAAAACTAATTTGTAACAATATATTTTTCTGGTATCAGTACTTTACTCCACTACTTATTTTTCTGACAACATTTTACTTTTACTTCTTACATTTTCACACAAATATCTGTACTTTCTACTTCTTACATTTTTAAAACCACGGTCGTTACTTTCGTTTGTATGGGTTTGGTGGCGCGATCTATATTATTTCTTGTCATTGCGCAATAATATGAGCGCCTTTTTGATGAAGTCAGTCTATTTTTCCTCATTGCGCGCCTGCGTGCTGCAGCGCGCGGCTTTTTCAAGAAGGCTACAGCGTACCGTACATGGGCTAGTTTTTGAAGATACTATGAGAAAGGCAAGGATGGCTACGCAGTGACAGAGGGAGTCGGCGAATTTAACATGACTGATGCTGCCCTGTTTACAAAGTAATAAGACAACTTTTGCTCGATCGGATCACAGGTAAACAAGGGAGACATATTCCAGTCAAAAACATGCTGTTTAAATGCTTATAAGCCTTCTGTCCACTTCCGATCATACTGCACAGGTTTCTCTGGTCTTTCAATCTAATACCGCGAAAAATAGGGCTTTTTTGTAAGTTTAGTTGTACACATATTTGTACATTTAGTACTAAAACAATCAAGTAATTTATAAAAAATGTATGTATTGCGATTTATTTCCTTTCTTTCTGATAAGTTCATATTTCCTATTACAGAATTTATGCTGGTTTTCAGTTTTTATTGATTTTTTTATTGACTACATTTTACATATAGGCCTACACTGTTGTCTTCAGTTAATAATTTTTAACAAATATTTTACAACAACAAAAGTAACTATACTGGGCAATTTATGAATAAAAATATAATGCAAAAGATCCTGAATTTATCACATGTAAAAAGATCATGCACATGTTTTGTAGGTTGTAGTCATGGCTGTATGTTGCTTTTCGCATATAATAAATGTATTGCAGCTTTTCTCAGTCACTTTGGCACATTTCTCAGATCAGAATTGAAATTTGCAAAACAGTAGGCCTAAGTGCATTTCTCAAAACAACGCATAAATAGCCAAACACCATGAATTACCTGCAAAAGCCAGTCTCCTGCTCAAAATCCTCTCAAAACAAAATTTCTGTGTCGATGAACATGTCAGTGGCATCAGAATGACAAGTCCTTGTGTCATTACTTAGTAGTCATGTTGTCAATAACAGTGTACTCTGGAGGGCTGTTCTGGTGTAAACTGTGGCAATATGTTTTTGGCTGTTTGTATTGTAATTAGTTGCCAGATCATGTCTGTGATATAGAAAGGAAAAGACAGCTACTCCTTTTAGACCTTCATTAGAAAAGTCAACATTCAGTTGGGGGAAATGTACCAGTCAGATTTAGGAAAAAAAAGTCTAATAGAAATGTATAGAAAAATGCATTATGACAAAATATTATGACAACTTGTTGACAACTTGCACGTAAATGCCATGAACAATGATTAAATGTTGTGGGGAGTGAGACTATTAAACGGAGACCAAAATAATACATTTTGATCAACATGGCATAAGCAATTGATAATGTAGGAAACATCAGAGAATTGCACATAATCATTTGCATGGATGAACAAAAGCATTTGCAACTTGTTCATAATGAGAAACTGCTTTCTGATGTGCACAAGTGACACAATGATGATCTGAAGATTGAACAGGGAGTTTTGAGAATTTCAATTCTGATCTGAGAAATGGACCAAAGACTGAGAAAAACTGTAACAGAATTAATGTTTATCTGTTAAATAAAATGACCACAATACCTGAAAAAAAAAACACTGAAATAGCGGTTTATATACAGCATGAGAGCTACTCTTGCAGAGCTTTAGCCTAATGCAAAAAAAATAGTTTGCAGTCAAATATGATAAGTATTTATTTTAGCAAAGAAAAAAATTCAATATATTTTGGACAGAATTCAGTGAAAAATGTAAGACATTATAAAGACAGACAGGCCTACAGAATTATTATTAGAGTGTATGAACATGAATGGCAGCTGTTGTTTTTGATCTTACAGCCACAAAACTATTTGATGAACGCTGTGAGTTTGCGTCAGGATGATGATACATGAGCCGCCTTTTTAAGCAGTGTTGTTAAGCTGTATTGCAGGGTTTGATGCTGCTTGGCTACTTTCATAAAATTGGCAACAAATAATTTATATTAAAATTGGAAATGTAAGTTGGTTTATATTAATGTATCAAAAGGATATGAGGTCTAGTTCCCTATCTCACTCACTATCCTTTAGCTTCGTCCCTGATTTATCAGGGGTCACCACAGCAGAATGAACCGCCAATTATTCCAGCATATGTTTTACACAGCGGATACCCTTCCTGCTGCAACCCAGTACTGGGAAACACCCATACACACTCATTCACAAACACACACTTATACACTACTGCCACTTTAGTTACCTATTATTCACCTATACCGCATGTCTTTGGACTGTGGTTGAAACGAGTATTTTTTTTACTTTTGTACATTTTTCAAGCAATACTTCTTTACTTTTATTTAAGTACAAAACTGTAGTCAGTACTTCTACTTTTACCAGAGTCGTTTTAAACATGAGTATCTGTACTTCTACTCAAGTAAAGGATGTGTACTTTTGCCATCTCTGAATAGATGTAATCAATCTTTTTTTCCCTGATGATTAGCCCCTTGTATAACCATTTACGTATTTGTGTTTTCAAATTGGGTGTATATTTTTGTTTTGCTACTATCTAGAAAGTTTATTAAGATTTGTCTTTGGTAGTTTGTATGCTTTCAGAAATAACATAAAAAAACTAGATTGATGGTCTCATATTAGAGCGCATTTCTGTCTTAATTTGCAGCATATGTCCATATTCTAGAACATTTAATCTTATCCATACCTAAAAAAGTCTCTAAAACCACTATTTACTGATAATAATGACAGAACAATTTGCTGAACTACTATTTTGAAAGAACTGTCAAACTCCGAGGCGCCTGTTGTTGACGTCATGTTGTCCTCTGATGCCGTAGGTCAACGGGATTTGCGCTCCAATTAAGCCGAACCATGCCGTGTTTATGCCGTGTACACCTTTAGGGTTTCACGTAGGTTTTAAGTATTTTTTTTGCACAATATAAGATGTCTGGACTGAGTCGAAGCGCGCTTTTGTTCTCCCTTGTTCGCTGTGTCAGGAGACCGCCGCGGTTTCCACGCCTAGAGACTCCGAATCATAGTAAAACTGCGCAGTTTACTTCAGCACGAGGTCTGACGGTTCATTTATTGACTACAAGATATTTAGCAGACTGTGAGTCCAAGCATCCATGGATGTTATTTCAGCGAAGTCTGTGCTCTGAGGTAACGTTACCTGGCCCGTTCATATTACACCCGCACTTGTAAGTCGCTTTGGATAAATGCGAGTAACGTTATATGTAAATGTGGGACATTCTATAACACTTAACGTGGGAAAAAACTTAACGTGGATTAGTGTACCTAAACATCAACCAGAGAGACCCACATTTTTGTCAAACTTTACTTGTAATTAACCCTTACTTCTATAAAAAGAACGAGTCCTAATTCCATAGGTAAAGTGAAAAACATCACGTTAAGTGCCTCTCTCCCATTGAAGTCCATTATAAGGAAAAAAACTTAACGTGGCTTAATGTATCTTAACAACAAGCGGGGAAAATACTTATCTATCAAATTTTACCTGTCATTAGCACTAGCTTCTAGCAAAAGATAGCCCGTAACCGTGTCCACAGCTAAAGTGAACATTAAGCGTTTTCCCCTCACAGGTGTCAAACTCAGTACCTGGAGGGCTGCAGCTCTGCACAGTTTAGTTCCAACCCTAATTAAACACACCTCATCAAATTATTTAAGTCCTTCAGGCTTGTTCGAAACCTACAGGTAATTGTGTTGGAGCAGGGTTGGAACTAAACTGTGCAGTGCTGCGGCCCTCCAGGAACTGAGTTTGACACCTCTGCCTTATGTTGTCGTGGGGAAGTCAATGACATGCACAAGCGCATGCATTTGACAGCAAGGGTTAATCTATTATAAATAAAATCTGATTTTATGAACATGTAAAGTTACATTAAGCCTTTTCTTATTATGGACTTCAATGGGGAGAAAACATTTAACGTGATATTGTTGACTTCATGTTGACTTCAGTTAGGGCCTGTTCTTTTGACAATAGTTACAAGTATAGTTTGACAGAAATTTGGGTTACCCTGGTCGGTGTTTAAGGTACGTTTCCTTATAATAGACTTCTGTATGCAGAGAATGCTTAAAGTGATGTTGTTCACTTGATAAACTAAAATAAAAGCTTGTTCTTTAAACAGCAGAAAGTGTTTTTATAGAAATTAGATTGTCTCCAGATGTTGTTAAGATAAACCACATTAAGCTCTTATAATGGACTTCAATGGGGATAAAACGCTTAACGTGATGTTTTTCACTTTATGAAGTTGGGACTTGTTATTGTTCAATTCATCCACATAATCAGGGCTTGATATTTTGCTTAGAGTTACTGTTAATTACATTACAATTACATAAATTTCATACATTTTTGATGTGCCCAACTTGTTGACGTACATTAAGCCATGTTAAGCTTTTTCATTTTATAATGGACTTACATAACGTGAAAATTTTCACTCACTACCAATTACAGCTTATTCTTTTGACATCAGAAAGTGTTTGTCATGAGTAAAATTTGATAGAAATTGTATTTTCCCCGCTTGTTGTTATGGTACGTTAAGCCACGTTAAGCTTTTTCCTTATAATAGACTTCAATGGGGAGAAAATGCTTAACGTGATGTTTTTCACTCTATTTATGAAGTTGGGCCTTGTTATTTTCACAGTAGTGGGGGTAAATTACAAGTAAAGTTTGACAGAAATGTAGGTTTCTCTAATGGTTTTTAGGTACATTAGGCCACGTTAAGTGTTTCAGAATGTCCTGTAAATGTTATATACAGTGTATCACATCTCCTGACACTGATCTTCTACTGTTTTAGGCACCATCTAAAGATGATGAGTACCCTCCTCTACCAGAATACACACCTGTTTCTGAAGAGAACCAAGCAAAGGAGTCGTTCATCGTCCAGGCCAAGGGTCTGCCCTGGTCATGTACAGCTGAAGACATAATGAGCTTCTTTTCTGGTACTTGTTTTGTTATTTGAGTTAAGAAGTTGTTTTGAAGACATGCTGTTGTTCCCATGTTTGCTCTAGTCAAGTTAAAGGTATAGTTCTCCCCAAAAATTAATATTTACACACTATTTACTCACCCTCAGTGGTTCTAAACCTTTATAAGCTTCTTTGCTCTGTTGAACACAAAAGAAGATATTTTGAAAAGAACTAAAAATCTGTAACTATTGCTTTCCATAGTTCATTGAAAAACAAATACAATGTAAGTCAATGGTTACTGGTTTCAAAATATAATTTCGTTTGTTTAACAGAGGAAAGAAAATAACTATTTGCAACAAGTAAAAGGTGAGTAAACGATGACAGAACTGTCCCTATAAACGGGTCATGTAATCGCTGACACTTGAAATGAAATGTAGTCTACTATAGAACTATAAACTTATAACTATAAAGTTATGCAAATGTATTTAAGTTTGTATAATTGCTTAATAAATTAAGGATTGTTTGCTGAGAATTTGAAAAAAAAAATTAAATATATATATCAGAATCAGAAAGAGCTTTATTGCCAGGTATGTTCACACATACGAGGAATTTGTTTTGGTGACAGAGCTTCTACAGTGCAACAGAATTACAGACAGGACTAAAAAACAGATCATAAATATATTTTAAAAGTGAATGCAAATATACAAATTGACAAGTGTATGTACAGCTATATTACTATATACAACATAATATGTGCAGCTGTTATGTGCAAATTGGCATGTAAAGTGTTTTGTTAAATAAGTGTATGTGTGTAGCAGGTAGTGATGTTGGTTCCACAATTACTATCATCAAGTGTTCATGAGATGATATATACGCACACACACACACATACATACACATATATATATACATACATACATACATACATACATACATACATACATACATACATACATACATACATATATATATATATATATGTATATATATATATATATATATATATATATATATATATACATATATATATATATATACATATATATATATATATATATATATACATATATATATATATATATATACATATATATATATATATATATACATATATATATATATATATATATATATATATATATATATATATATATATTATATATATATATATATATATATATATATATATATATATACATACATACAGTTGAAGTCAGAGTTAATAGCCCCCCAGTTTATTTTTTTTCCCCAATTTCTGTTTAACGAAGAAAATATTTTTTCAACACATTTCTAATCATAATAGTTTTAATAACTCATCTCTAATAACTGATTTATTTTATCTTTGCCATGATGACAGTAAAAAATATTTGACTAGATATTTTTCAAGACACTTCCATACAGCTTAAAGTGACATTTAAAGGCTTAACTAGGTTAATTATGTTAACTAGGCAGGTTAGGGTAATTAGGCAAGTTATTGTGTAATGATGGTTTGTTCTGTAGATTATCGAAAAAAAAATATAGCTTAAAGGGGCTAATAATATTGACCTTAAAATGTTTATTAAAATAAAAAAAAATGCATTCTAGCTAAAATAAAACAAATAACTCTTTCTCAAAAAGAAAATATATAAATAACATGTATAAATACAAAGCTTGTTTTTTTTTTAGGGGCCCAAACTGAGCAAAGAAAAACTATTTGGTTCCGGAGATATTTAAATAGTTGTAAAGTAAGATGGATTTCTGATAGCTTACATATTTATATAACATCTTTAGAACAGCATACTCTAGCAGATGACTTGTTTATTAATATAAGTTGTTACTCTCTCAAAAAAGAACTAAAGTGATTTGTTTAAATGCTTTAAATGATAAAAGTTTCAGGACTCACAAAATCTGGTAGCCCAAAGTCCCGGGGCTATTGTTTTTTTCAGTCGGGCTACCAGCTCACTGAAAAATTGTTAATTTACTCACCCCGAAGTCATTCAAGATGCAGGTCATTTTTAGTGATTTCGTCACCTTGGATTTATAAGGTTCTATCTGCATTCTGAATGATTTTGAGATATTGGGCTTCAACGTTTTTGCATTCCATAGCAAACAGTATGTGTGAAACATTTGTTTTTTAAATAAAAATTCTCAATGTAAACAACTTATAAAAAAAACATCCTATAATGTAAATAAGTTGTCATTTAATAAGAATATGTCAATAACTCAATTTTGCCAAAAATGTCAGATAGAACCTTATAATTCTAAGGTGACAATTTATACATGTTTGTCAACAGTTCTTTTAACCCTTACAGATGCAGCGTGTAGCTTTTTTCTTTATAAACTACAATGTTGGAAGATGTACTTTATCTCATGGTCAAATGGCAGGAAGACACTTCTAAGATCCATCAGACTCAAACTGTGATAAATGTCTTCATTTCACACATTAATTGACCATCAGCTGACCTCAACTCAACTGTAGTGGACAGACAGATACTCTTATGCTCCTGTTATCAATACAAGATTAACAATAGTTGCAATGAAGCATAAAGTTTGTCAAAGTCTTGATGAGCGCATACTATAATCAGTGTGTGATTATAAAGATTTTCTTTAATTTGAGCCTGATGAATCTTTTTTAATTTATTTTTTATCATTTATAATTTATTTTTTAATTGTTAGAATTATTAAATATGACCATGGTATATACTAGGACTGGGCGATATGACAAAAATATCTTATCCTAATAACGATATACATCACAATACAGTACCATTTCTCTGAATTCCGTCAATTAATAGTTTATATATATCGACCGCATATAAAGAACTATTTAATTTTTCTTATTTAAAGTAAAAACTTGAAATTTACTCGTTCATATGTGATTGTATTTCTTTATTTAGACCTTCAGGGCAAATGTCTTATTAAATGTGTAGAAATATACAATAAATGTTAATAAAATATAAAACAAAAACTTGTGATTTTAAAAATTGCGCTAATAAAACTGTAAATGTAAACACATAATGTACTGTTAATTTTGCAACTTTCTTACAATGCTCTTATTCATGTTTCTGAATGCATCCCTTTAGTATTGCACAACATGTGCTTAAAAATTATATAAAAATACTATTGGAAATGTTTCATGACACCACAAAATAAACGATAGAGCACAATATGAAAATATAGACTTTTTATTTTGTCTGTAAGATATATATTGTCATGATGTCACCCTGGTGCCAAATTCCCTCCCCCGGTCCATATAAATATAAACATACATTACATATTTCACAGCCCTAGTATACACCTTATTATATGGTTGTTTAAGAAATAAAAAGCTACACCTTGCATCATGCAGGGTTCAAACAATTGTTTCCAAACATATTTAGCAGATTTAATCATAGAATCTTTATTAGTTTTTACTTAAATCCAAAGAAATTATGTTTGTCTGTTTGTTTGGGGGTTATTTTGTCTAGGAAGTGAATACTCATACTGTGTCCTGATATGGATGTGCACTTTATATCCTCTCTGCAGAATGTAGGATCCGAGGAGGAGTTAATGGAGTCCATATTCTGTACAACAAGTACGGGAAGCCATCAGGACAGGCGTTCATCGAGCTGGAGCACGAGGAGGATGTTGGCAAAGCACTGGATCAACACCGCCATTACCTGAGAGATCGCTTTATTGAAGGTCAGTAGACTTTAAAGGTTCCATGTAATCAAAATAAAACATTTTAGTTTAGTTTCAGTCTGTTAGTTTTAAGGAAATCTATTAGCTAGTGTGCTACAAAACAGTGACAAAACTCACGTTTAGAAAATACAATATTAGTATAAACATCTAAAGTTGCCTAAATCGATCAAGCTTTTTTTTTTTTTTTTTTTTTTCATGTAACCTCATACTTCAGTTTCTTATCAAATCTTGACCAATCAAATGCTAGTATCTAGTATCTGACATGTCCCGCCCCCTCCAAGATGCTTCTCATTTTCTTTTTATTTGATGTGCTTGAGCTCAACCACTCTCACTGGCAGAGCTGTGATAAAAACCAAACGCTATTGCCTGTTTTTGTTTTTAATTGGAGAAGCTACAGTATATGTCCAACCCTCTCTTCATGTTGCGGTTGCGTTTACATCAAACATTGAATAAACAATGCACATTTAAAAGCACTTCACGGAACCTTTAAAAGAATACCCTGCGCTTTACAAAGAGGCATTTTTGTGTTTGTCACATTGTGTTTGCCAAATCGAGTAGATCTCATCAACAACTGTGTCTTGTTTCAGTTCGTGAAGTAACAAACCAAGACGCTGAAGCCATATTAAAAGCTTCAAAGGAGCGTGTGGAGACGGATGCAGTGGTGCGACTCAGAGGGCTTCCCTACAGCTGCACGGAGGAAGACATCATTAGATTTTTCTCAGGCGAGTTCTTGTAAAATGTGACATTTGAACATCTTTATGCTGAAAAAAAAAATACTCATTCTTCATGTTCTGATATTGTCAAAATAGGGTTGGATGTTGTGGAGGACGGAGTTACTATAATCCTCAACCGCAGAGGGAGAAGCTCAGGCGACGCCTTCGTAGAGTTTGCTACAAAGACAATGGCTGAAAAGGCCCTGAAGAAAGACAGAGAAGTCTTGGGAAATAGGTTGGTGTATCATTTTGTAATACTAGAAATGTATAAGAACCTGATAAAATTTGTGCAGTTGTGTTTGAAAATGTGTGCAGTTAGTAGTGGTGTAACGGATCACAAATCTCACGGTTCGGATCACATAATGGTTTTTTAGTGATGGATTGGACCATTTTTCAGATCAGTTAAAAAGAGGAGGAAACAAATGTCATTTGCTTTCCATTTATTGCAAAAACAGTACTGCAAGACACTTGGTTTTAACAAACAGAACTGAGAACCTGTAATTTTATTAAAAAATAAAGAAATAATCAGCTGAATAAAAGTGTATAGTAAAATATTAAGTACTGTGTTAAATTCACTGTTACTGTTGCTGACAATGCTAAATCTATACATCTAACATTATAATTTGTACAACCCATATTTATATCAATCTCATTTTCAATAAATGATTCAGTTATTCACTCATAAAACTTCATTTTTCATTGCTAGATGCAGTGGCGGTTCTAGCTTGAATAGCACCCTGGGTGAACCACTCCATGTAAGGTCACGTCTAGTTAATATAAAAAAGGACCATCAAACATGTACATTCTAAAAAGTTTATTGTTTTACCCCAACTTTGGGTAAAATATGGACAAAACTAGAACTGAAATTATTAGAAAATATTAATATTTATTATAAATAAAATTGGTATTATTATTATTATTACTGTTGTTGTTATAAAATTATTATTATTATTATTCTAAATTCTGAATATTAATTTTGACAATTCTATAAAATACAAACAAATAAGTTTTATAGAGTTACCTGTTCATCTTAGGGCGTACTCACACTATGCTATCCGAACCGTGCCCAGGCCCGTTTCCCGGATCGTTTGAGAATTGTGAGTGCTCTGAATCGGGCTCAGGCACGGTACACTTGGCCGGCCCTGGCCCGGTTGGAAGAGGTGGGCCAGAGTGCGGTTCACTTGGGCTTTGGCGCGGTACGCTTGTGTGTGAGTGCAAGCGTGCTTGAGCCCAAACTGAAAGCGAGACGTGACTTTTAAGGGACTGTTTCATATGGATTAATTAATCATTCGTACTGTTCACTGAACGCAAACTGTCGTAGATTATTAAAGACGCAAACACCTCACTGCACGTCAGCTGCACCTTCAGCAAACCTCCTAATTCCTGCAGCAGGAGGAGTTTATGATTGTTTATGAGCGTCAAAAGTGGCTGATCTGTTCGGTGAAATATTAGACTGCGTGTCACCACATATCAAATGACTTAACTAAAGAAATCTCCACTGTGCTGAGCGAGAGCGCTTACTGAGCAGCGCGTCATCGATGACGGAAGCGCGCCCAGGCCTGAATGTAATGTGAGTGCGGGCCGTCGGGGGAGACGGGAGGGGGGACAAGCGTGCTTTGGCCCGATTCAAGGCAACTGTACATAGTGTGAGTACGCCCTTAGACTCAACTCATGGCTGAGAATTAATGTAGTCTTACTTCCCTGACTCTTTATCCCTACTTTCTGCTTCATAGCCATGTTTAGTTAAAATAGGATCATCATCATATTATATAAACTTCAGTTTTGTCAACTAGCAAAACTCGCTGCGTGCTGACACCTCATACCATAAAGTATGGGCATGAGCGGCGCATGTTTTATCGGCGTGCATGTAAACAACTGGGATTCACACTGGGATCAGGAGCAGCGTGTTTGAGGTCCGCGGGAATGGTTCTCTGTGCGCATGACTCAGTTTGCTTGCACCAGCGTTGTTTTTGTTGTACATAGAGAAAAACAAACTTGCGCTTACAACAGACATCAAATAGAAATTTTTAAAAATAAATCTATTTTCAGATTTGAATGCAGCAATTTAAAGGATTAATAAACCTATGCAAATCACCATCATTCATAATTTGTTGCGTGGGTGTTGAGATCTTGATCTTTTAATGATTATTCGTGCAGTTTACACCGAATGCAATGATGGAGGCTAAACAAGTTGTGACAAAAACCATTAATGAAACCCACCACATCCCGAATAACCCACCACACTTTTTCTATCATCATTATATATTACAGGAAAGCCTAAATGCTTTCATACATGTGATTTGAACGACGCGAGAGGCCATCTGTCTGTGATCGTTACAAATTTAGGATTAAGCTACCAGAAAAAAAAAAAATGTATTAGTCCGCGGACCACGTGTGTTCCGAACTGTGGGTTATAATCCGTACGAATCACAGCTCAACCGTGATCCGTTACACCCCTATCATTGAGACATTATTGTGGTTTTTATTAATGATATGCATTTTCAGTTTTGATTTTAGTAGGTTTTTTTGTTGTTCCTTTTTATAAATCTAAATAGTTGTATTAATTATTATTTTAGTGCATTACATTAAATGAAAATGAAAGATATTTCCCTAATAATGACCTGAAATAAAAGGCGCTTCTTTATATAATCATTTTATTTTATTTTAGTAAACGTTTATTTTATTTACTATAAAACAAATATTTTTCATTCTAATGGTCTAGTTATTTTTGCTTTGTTATCCTCAGAGGGAACATTTGGTTTAAATCAAAGTTATTATTAAATGTCATTCAAAACCAAAATATTAAAGATTTGATATGCATTTAAACATGTTGGGTCTGTGTTCAAAATATGTAGGTATATTGAGATCTTCCCAACCATGAAAAGTGCCATCCCATCCCAAAATGAAAGGAGCCAAAATGACAGAGTTTTCACACCAAGAGCTGAGGACGCTCCACTCAGAAATACAACAGGTGTTTATTACAGTGTCCATTTGCAAACATTCAATACACATGTTGTGTAGTGTTTGCAAATCTGAGCATCTTTTTCTGTGCAGTTACAAAGAACGTCATTCACATGAGAGGTCTGCCGTTTGATGCAAAAGCAGAGGACATTGTAAAGGTAATTATTTTTTTGAAGGTACTTTTGTTTGTTTGCTCTTCATTTGCGTTTGGTCAAGATACATTTAATCATGCTAAGATCCTGTTGTAAAGTTTCTCTAGTAAGAAAACATCTTATTATTGTAATATGGTTATGTTTGACACGGCTCTGTGATTTAACAAACCAGCTGGGTTACATTCATGCATGTAGAAATTAATATATTAGATTGTTTTAAAACAAACAGCATTATGCATGAGAAGACAGTCCCAGTATCTTTTTTTTATTAGAATTGAAACTTCATTGCTTTAAAGCAGCTCTCCAGCATGTTCATGCTTTTACTTACGGAGTAGAAGATTGCAATGATAAAAAGAAAACGCACTATTAAACCATTAAACGCACTATGTGTGGGACGATAACCAGTTTCAAGGTTTACCGCGGTTTGAAAAAGTCAAGGTTTTAAAACCGCCAAATCTTTGTCATACCGTTCCTACGGTATAAGTTTTTTTAGTTTTTTTTTAACCACTTCATTTATTTTTTTAGCCTTTTAACCGCACGACAGTAATTGACGCACAGACACATTTAGTTTTATTTACTTACTGTATTTATTTTTAATAATTAAACCAAGAATATAAAGTATTTTTAGAAACATAAGAGCATTTGCGCACACCTTGTAGCTGCCAGCTTCTTGCACTTGTGTTTTCTTTCTCAGGCAGAAAAAAAATTCCTTTCTGCGATTGGTCATGTGTCTGTGATTGGTCATGTTTCTGCGATTGGTCATGTTTCTGCGATTGGTCATGTTTCTGCGTATGGTCATGTTTCTGCGTATGGTCATGTTTCTGCGTATGGTCATGTTTCTGCGATTGGTCATGTTTCTGCGTATGGTCATGTTTCTGCGTATGGTCATGTTTCGCGCTTATTTGTTTTACTCTATCTTGATTTACAGCAAATTAAAAATACTGTATTTAATTGGCGCACATTTACTGTTAATGACATGTTTACTGTTCCAAAATACTTTCCATGTTTCTTAAAATAAAGTATATTGTGTTTAATGAGGGACAAATTTGACTTTTTGTTACCCAGACAATTAGGAAAATATCATATTTTAGAGCAGTAATTACAATACAGTGAAACAGTGATATTTTTAACCGAGGTTATTATACCATCAGAATCTCATACCGGCCCATGCCTAGAGCACACCTACCCAGTATGGAAATTCTTTGTTGACCATTCAAAGCACAGTGCAAACACTAGTGAGCTTTACCAAACAAACAAAATTTTGGCATCATTACATTTGAAATAACATCGAACCAGTATACTACAGCCTGACACCTCAATTGATCTTATCCATTATATATAATCTGTCTTGAATGACTGGGGGTGTCATTTCTGTTGCAGTTTTTTGCTCCTGTCCGACTTATGAAGGTCGTTGTAGAGTTTGGTCCTGAAGGAAAACCCACCGGTGAAGCAGAAGCTTATTTCAAAACGCACGAAGACGCCGTTTTAGCCATGTCCAAAGACAGAGGGTTCATAAGTAAGCAATGACTCCTCCAATGACCCAAATGTTTTTACACATCAAACATGAAGTGATGATTAACTTGATGTGTTTTCTTTCTTTGTTTTTGTTTCTGTCCAGTGGAGCGATATATTGAGTTGTATCTGAATTCATGTCCGTCCAGCGAAGAACGATAGGATGAAAGGACACCGTATTTAAATGCATTGCATCCCAATCTGCTAGAAATGAATCCAGTGTATCATCTACATTACAAGAACCAACATTAAAAGAGAACTCTACAAATGTTGCCTGATTTATTTTACATTCTGTTTGACCAGCAATGTTAAAAAAAATTAGAGGGGAGTAGAGGTGGTTTTTTTTTTTAAGTAACTTTTCCATAATAACTTTTCATGGAAGCCTTCAAGCTATTCAGATTTCCATGTTTTGGTCTCAGTTGCAGAGGCATGTCAAACCATTGAAGGGTCTTGACAGTTTCTTAGTTAAAACCTGTTTTTAATGTGCCAAGATGGATGTGAAGCAGCAATTTTCCACTGAGTTCTCATTGATGTAATAGCACTTGTTAGATTTGTGCAGCTCAGACAAAATCCATTAGGTACAAAGTCCAGATAAAATAGGGAAATGAGAAAAAAAAGTTCAGAAATGAGTCAATAAAACCTGACCATTTCTGCATCACTTCTGTTTGCTGCTCCTCCATGGCTTCATCTGCCAACCTTACAGAAAATGATCAATACTGATTTATTAAGCAAATCTGAGTATCAGATAGGGCTGTCACGACTACGAAATATGGCTGATGATTAATTATTTAAGAACTAATTGCGATTATGCAATTTATTTTCTGTTTTAGGGAACATACAGAAATCTAATATATGGCCAAATATGATCATATACCAAACATAAAATGATAGTTAAGTTACACAAACTAATATGTGGTTAACCATAAATCTAATGATTGAAAATTAACATGTAAACTGACATTTTTTTGCAATATTTTGAAATATGTTCGAGATCTCTAAAATCCAAATATGAATACATGCTTTGCATAAAGCATCACGGTGGCGCAGTGGGTAGCACTATTGCCTCACAGCAAGAAGGTCGCTGATTTGAGCCCCAGCTGGGTCAGTTGATGTTTCTGTGTGGAGTTTGCATGTTCTCCCCGTGTTTGCGTGGGTTTGCTCCGGGTGCTCCGGTTTCCCCCACAGCCCAAAGACATGCAGTACAAGTGAATTGAATAAGTATGTGTGTGAATGCAAGAGTGCGTGGGTGTTTCCCAGTGTTGCGTTGTGGCTGGAAGGGCATCCACTGCTTAAAACATATGCTGGATAAGTTAGCGGTTCATTCCGCTGTGGCAACCCCTGATTAATAAAGGGACTAAGCTGAAAATAAAATTAATGATTTGAATCAATTGACATATATTAGATTTCTTTATGGACGTTTTACTTTATTTATTAAAGAATTGTAAATGGTCAAGGCCAAGAGTGCCGGTTAAAAATAAAATAAAGAATCAAATGATCAATTTAATAATTGAAGCATAAAAATGTATATAAATAAATCACAATTTAAATGAACAAATAATGGACAAATTTAAACTGCTAAATTTGATTCTTTTTTTTATTTCTAACTGGCACACCTCCATATGTTTGCCACAGTCATATCACCCTGCAGCCCAAGACCGGTTATTCACTGAAGCTAAGCATGGCTGAGCCTGGTCAGTACCTGGATGGGAGACCACATGGGAAAAACTAGGTTGCTGTTGGATGTGGTGTTAGACAGGCCAGCAGGGGGCGCTCAACCTGTGGTCTGTTTGAGTCCTACTGTCCCAGTAAAAGTGAAGGGGACACTACACTGTCAGTGGGCGCCGTCTTTCGGATGAGACGTTAAACCGAGGTCCTGACTCTCTGTGGTCATTAAAAATCCCATGACACTTCTCGTAAAGGGTAGGGGTGTAACCCCGGTGTCCTGGCCAAAGTCCCTCAATCGGCACTTATCCATCATGGCCTCCTAATCATCCTCATCCACCGAATTGGCTCTATCACGGTCTCTTCACTCCACCAATAGCTGGTGTGTGGTGAGCGCACTGGCACCACTGCGGTCGCATCATCCAAGTGGATGCTGCACACTGGTGGTGGTGTGGAGAGACTCCCCTCATGATTGTGAAGCGCTTTGGGTGTATGGCCATACACAATAAATGCGCTATATAAATACACATTACATTTAAATATTCAAGTAATTTAGTGCATTCTGTCAATTTTAGAAACAATCACAACAAACTGGTCGAACACCCAAAATGACTTCCAGTATATGTAACACACACAGATATAGCATTTTAGAAAGATTTACTGCTAACGTTAGCTATTCATTGCTACTTTCTAAACACCAAGCAGGTGTTGGAAGCGTTAAACTAGTTGTTTGTAGGAAGACGCTGTACAAATGCAATTTCCACAAAAGTCTCTCACTATTGCGAATTTGAAAGTGAAATGCATTTGTTTGTAATGGTGCGTCTGTATTATGCTTTAAGTCTACCCTTATTTCTCTTCAATTAATTGCAGTGATTGCTGTAATCTGAAACAGCCATGGTGATACTATAACCACTATTAGACAGTTATTTAATAATTGCGGCTGGTTTAGTATTAGAAGTACTCCACTGCCAGTTTTAAATACCATATAATCAGGTAAGGAGATTCCGATGTGAACATCTGCATAATCCAACATTGCTGCTCTTTGTGTTCATGCATTTACAGTTTGTGTGAATAAAATTGGCTTGGAATGAGCAGTTATAATAAAATGTAATTTTAGCTAAGAAAAATACATACAGGCTTTTAACCACCTTTCATGTCTTTATACATTTATTTCAACATTATAATACAGGATATTTTACTCTTCCCTGTGACAAGTTTCAAAATGTGCAGTTTTTGCTTTGTTTTTTTTTTTTTGTTTTTTTAAACAATTTAAGAATGTTGGATTTAACAAAGTGTTACTGTATGTGTGATTTGTTCAGTGCCTTCTTTTCCAAAAAGCTGAAAACATGGAGCTGTCTACAATCAGTCATCTCATAATAATAATAATGATTAAGATGCCAATAAATTCATCCTACTTGCATTACTGAATGATATGGAGGCAATTCAAGTACAAAAAAAGCCAAATAAATCCACTTGGTGGACAGTTTCACTAATCCTCAAGAATAATAGGTCATAATAAAATAATCTCTAAAGCATTTCCAACAAGGAGCTTGTAAAAAAATCCCTTTTGGCAAATCTTTCATGATATGCTTTACAGCTGAGATGATCCAGAGTGTGAGGTGTAGTTTTTGTATTGCACTATTTACATGCGCTGTGCGTCTCAGGATGGGGAGGACGAGTACTGCTCCAGGAGCTGAGAGTAGCAGACGTCACACACGTGCTCGGGGTTGATGGAGGAGGGCAGAGGCAGTTCGTTCGCCATGCAGTTCTCACAGAACACACCGCTGCAGTTCTTGCACTGACTCTGAAAGGGTGAACAAGACAAGCTGTAACACTAAATCTATTCTTCTCCATAGTTTTAATGCTGTCCACTGTGTTACTCACAACTGTAAATGCAATAGCAACAGTGTTTATATATTTATTACTTATGTTGTGCTGTATACAGTACATTGAAGAAAACTTTTATATATACAGTGCTCAGCATGATTAAGTACACCCCATTTTGAAAATGAATATTATCCATTTCTCAGTGAATAGAGGTGCATTTAAACAAAACAGATTTATTAAACAGATATATTTATTCAAATAATAATTTAGTCACTAAACATATTTAGAAATTGAAAGATAAAACAATTAAATTCAAGCAAAATATGCAAAAGATAATAAAATACAACCTACAAAATTTCAACTAAATTTTTCAAAAAAGAAAATTAGATTCTTGATTCCCTTTTCCTCTTTTTTAAATTTGTATGTAATATTTTTCTATAACATAAATTTGGGTGTACTAGTTTTTGGACCGTTATCGTAAGTTATTTTGTTAGATAAACTCCAGATTTGGCTTCAGTACTGACTAATCTGATGTATATGCACAAATATAATATTGTATAGCTTCCTTTTAAAAATATGAATTTAAAAGAGAGATTTGTGTGGGGTGTACTCATATTTGCTGAGCACTGTATATATTTTTATGAAGATTTCTTGACATAAAATAATACTGTGAAATCTGTTTTGTGTTTGGCCATATTCTGATTATTTGATTATACAGGAAAATGATTATTACACCATTACAGTTTTCAGTGACTTGATGCTAAGGAAACATCTAAAAAAATGTGATTTAAAATTTTGAGTAGCATTTATTTAAAAAGATTTCAAACACACAAAACCTTTGAATGTAGTGGAATTCATTTTTAATACATATGTTTCTCAAAACTTTGACTCCTTAGACCTCCCCAGCACACAAACTTCACTTCTCCTATGACTTTTTTTGGTGTTGTTCAATTAGGTTTACAATAGAGATGTTCAGATCCGATCACATGATCGGAAATCAGGCCCGATCACTTGGTTTCAGATTCGACAGGAATCGTACGTTACCTCCTGATCAGGACTCTGTGTCTGAGTATGTCTGCGGTATGGAGGTATTAGAAAGTTTATGACGACAACATTGCCATTGCCAACATTCTGAGATATGTAAACTTGGCATTGCAAGAGGTGGAAAGGCTACATTTAACACAAAAAACCTGATAAGACATCTCAAAAACAAACGTAGAACCTCGATTTGAAATGCCATCTCACCACTATTTCACAGAGAAGGCTCTGCCAGCCCTTTATGAGAACATTTCTGACTACTTGTCCTGTTATAAGACGTACCCCATGTTTTATTCACCACAGACATATGGAGTTCGTCCGTAGCTCCCATGTCTACTAAGCCTTTATGTGTTATAGAAGTATCAGATCGGGTTTTGGTATCGGTAGATACTCAAAATCAAATTAATTCAGACTCGAGGGCAAAAAAACCTGATCGGGACATCCCTAGTTTACAATAATGACCTTGTTTTGAATTGCAATTGTGACACATTTCCACCACCTCTTACATCTTCTAGATGTGTAAGCAGGGAGTATTTAAACTGATCTGTGACATTGAAACATTTTAACCCAAACAATGTTTTTTTGTCATATAAAAATTGAATTTCTTGCCCAATTACAGCCAAGAACTTTTAGAGCTTCGAGAAAAGGGAAAAAAAAGAGAACGACATGGGAGTAATTGTGACTGGTTGGATTAAATGGGTAAATAATAACGTTTAATCTTCAGTTAATCAATTTAATACAAACTTCTGTTTAAGTGTTGGATTGTTTGTTGAAATATATACACATGATTGTTACTAGGTGTATTTTTATGTACGTAGGCATGTACATGTCCAGGTATATTAGATATCTGTTTAGGTGAGCATCTCTATATATTTATGTTCTTATTACCTACATATTACAATTGAATGTTTACAAATTAGTATGAAAGAAAATAGAGTATTTGGTTTTGATTTCTATTAAAGTGCACCTATGATGAAAATCATCTTTTGTAAGCTGTTTGGACAGAACTGTGTGTCATATTTGAGTGATAGAAACACAATAAGGCGTTAAAATAGAATCCAAATCCCTCCCATTTTGAGGCCCACTGTGTGGTTTCCCCGCCCACCAAACTGATTGACACGTATTAACATGTCTCCATAGTAACAATTATAATCACATCCACAAGACTAAATGAGATTTAAAGATCTGTTCAGCTCTCTGTGATCAGCTGCACCTCGAGAATGAATTTTACAAGTTTAAAACGTTTTTAAATCAGTGCATGTTTGTAATAAAGAAAAGACAGTAAAATTGCTATGCAATTCATCCCCACAGACGCACGTCAGTACAATTATAAAAGAAGATGCTTCAATCCTGGTTTGTGGACGTTAAATCAGGTTTATTTTGAACATTAACATAACGGATATCCATACAGCAGTGGATATTAACGTGTAACCCGTCACATTTGCCCTACAAAAACAGTGCAAACTAAACGTGTGTGTGTGCGTGCGTGTATGCGTAACGACATTGTGTATGACTCATCGTAGCAGAAAAGCTTGAATTAACTCCACAATCAATACATCAAATAACCGTTGGGAAAGTTCTTACTGTAGTAAGGGAGATCTGCTTCATTCTTGTCTGTCACTGTACTGTTTATCTATACGAGATGCAGCAGGTGAAGGCTACATCCATCAGAGCGATCTCCATGGCTTTGACACGCACGTGGGAATGGTGGGCGGGGAGAACCAGCTCATTTGCATTAAAGGCACAGGTAACAAAAACACCTACAATGTCTTAACGGCTCAAATTTCCTAGATTTAGTAAGGTATAATAAATAATCTGATGGGTATTTTGAGCTGAAACTTTACAGACACATTCTGGAAACACAAAAGACTTATCTTAAAGCTTGAAAAGGGGGTAAAACAGGAGCCCTTTAAGTGAATTTGAATTAGATATTTTTCTCTCTATCAAAAAAAAGATTTAAAGTGTTGGATTGCTTTGGTACCTTGGGTGAAGTCAGAGAGTCTTGGTTTTCACACATTGGGCAGATTGAAGGGTCAACCTCTTTACAAAGAGACTGGTTCTAACAAACAAAAGAAAACTTGATGAACAGAAATATAAGAGAATACCGCAGTGAACCTCACAGATTAATTAATGTAGAGTACCTGTTCATCTTCATGTGACAGTGTCCTAAGAAAAACAGTTTTAAGATCATTTCAATAACACTGCAGTACATTAATACAGTCTAACGCAAAGGTTTCAGTTTTTAAGATAAACTTACAAACTGGAACTCAGACTCGTCTTTTCCTCAAGTGCAGTGCGTAGTGTATCATTTTCCTTTTTGACAGATTCTAACTCCTAAATGAAAACAAAGATTTGCATTTCAGGAAACATCACTTACACAGAGAAAGCATCCGAATGGCAGTGAAGTGGAAAAGAGCTTCACCTTTCTGATGTCCTCGATGTGCTGTTTGCGGTCTCTCTGCTGTGGAGGTGTTTTTCCCAGTAGAGTTTCAGGTGTTTGGACTCCAGGATGATCTCTGCCTTTCTTCAGCTCTTGTTCCAAAATCAACCTATCACACAGAGAAAGACTCTTTCACTTTCACGAGCACATGTCTGCATTTTACACATTAGCAGTGGCCGAGCAATCATCCGATAATGACCACTTGTGTGCTTTAAGTATAAGGTTCAGGAAATTTGCATGAAAATCAGCTACACGTTTTACATTCCTTTTTTGTTTGCTTGCTTTTCAATTTATGCTCATGCCATTTGCAACAAAATACTGTAAAAAAATTACATAATTATAAAACACAAACAATTAATGCTGACTTGGTGCTTAAGCATTTCTTATTATTCTACACTTAAATGTAATCATTTAGCAGATGCTTTTATAAATGATAAATACAGAATGATAAAATTTCAATATTTACTTCAGTTTTCTTTACACCGGTGCCTTTTTTTCGATTTCAAATTTATTCCAAAAATGCATCTGTAACAATGTAAATGTCTCCTTTTTTACCAATGACATTAATATCTGTATAAAACTTCAAATATTTTTAAAGAGCCCCCCTTATGGGTTTTTGAAAATTACCATCCATGCAGTGTCTAACACAGTTCTAAGTGAATGGAAACATCTAGCTGAGGTTTAATCTGAAAGTGCACCGTGTTTAAAAATATTGATTCTATTGAGTCAACTCAGAGCCAAATGAATGATTCCTCATTTGTTTGAATCTTTTGCCTGAATGCATGGACCTCGATACGGGACATCGCCAAATATGAAGTGCCGGATCCGGTAAAACGTGAACGCGCCTTTCCCTTCAGACACTAGCGGAGTGTGAAGGATCATGGGATTGATCATGAAGCGAAGATTACAATCACTGAGAGATGGCCAGGCATGAGGCTGTGGGGAATAAAGGGTCGAAATTTGTTTTCACAACAACACCACAGTATAGCCAACCTAGTGCTGTGTTTGTTCCTGTCATTTTTCTGATAAGTGATACAATAACCCACCCTGCAGCTTGGGATTCGCCGGGCATTTGTTATCAAAGGAAGGATCAGCAAAAACTACTAATGTAAGGGACTTTGTCAGTAACTTTTGCACAGTTTATATGGACCGGTTTTCTTCTTCCTCTAGATCACAGGTGTCAAACTCAGTTCCTGGAGGGCCACAGCTCTTCGCAGTTTGGTTCCAACCCTAATTAAACACACCTGATCAAACTATTTAAGTCCTTTAGGCTTGTTTGAAACCTACAGATAAGTGTTTTGAAGCAGGTTTGGAACAAAACTGCAAGGCTGCGACCTTATAGGAACTGAGTTTGACACCTCTGCTCTAGATCCTGTAAGTGTTCCTCTTTCCTTAATGTGAAGTGTGATTAAAATGGTTGCCATTTTTCTGAAGTCTGCAAAGTATGTATTAAATGGTGTGTTGTAACTTGTAATCACTCCACACAGCTTGTAATCACGTATCTATTATAGATCAGTGCTTGTAATGTATCTCTCAGGTTAAATCTGTATGCGGCTATTTACAAATTGTGTCCAAAACCACGTTGAAAACTCGACGTGTGCTTCTTTTTTACCAATTTTAATGCGTTTTGTGCTCGCGATTTCCTGCTGTTTTTGTCGTTGGCCACCATCAGCTGTTTCTCACACTCGTGAGGCGGTCAATTTTCAAAATAGTTTAACTTTTGCCACTGTGTGGATTAATACTAAATATGTATTGTATTTATTACTTGGGGTTAGGGTTAAGAGTAGAGTAATATGCTGGTGTTTAACTGCATTGCTTTAATGTATTTCTGCATTGGGCTCTCATATATACTCCTACTTCTTAACCGTGGTAGGCGTTTCTCTCCGTCTCGTGCTGAACGCAGTCAGCTAATCATAACAGACTGGGTCATTAGACCAATAACTGTAGATTAGCCTCACGCAGAGGAGGGGTTTGGGAACAAATGAATCGTTGAACGAATCATATGGGAGTCGTTGGATAATTAGATAAAAATAAATGCATATTATAAGCCAATGAAAGTGCTTTTGACCTTGCATGCATATCAGCCTGTTGATGGAGACCCCCAAAACCAAAACATGACCCTTCTTAATGCATAATGGGGCTCTTTAAAACTTCCTATTAACCCAAAAACATTTACACGGTAGAAGTCTTGTATAGTATGCGTACAAGAAATTATCCTTGATTAACAAGTGCTTTCAAATATTATAATTTTTCATACATGTCAATTAGATGCTTAACGAATTATCTGATGCTACTATACTTGTTTGTTTTGTAAAGCTTAGCCTTTACATTGAAATAACTTCCTAACATTTGCTTTGTAGATATAAACCGAACTAAATAAACGGCATGTCCACTGACCAGCAGTCGTAACAAAAAGGTCAGTGAGTAAATCTCAGCACCTCTGTGTCCGCAGCTGCTCCACCTCCGTCTGCAGACTCTCAATCTTGTCCCCGAACTCCTGCTTGAAGAGTCGGTTGGCCTCGTCTGCCAGATCCCGCTCTCGCTCCGCCTTCTTACATCTGAATTTGGGCCACATTAACTTAATGAGGTGAAATGAAAACTAAAAGCCATGGAAAAACGAAGATGAATTAAATAAGAAAAAGCACCAAGAAGACATCAAGGATAAACTCAAAAGACAAGCTGGAGAAGACAGGAGGAAACAAACAGAAACTGGAGATGCTCAAGAAGGCAAAGCAGTCTGACAAGTGTCTGATTGGTTTTTTATTAAGCTATGTTTTGCTACAGTTCACATCTATATTATGGTCTACATACAATGTCAGTCCGTTCACAATTTAGAGGATTTTAGCATCCTTTCCGCAGAAGCTCGGGGACACAAACATCTTTCCAAAGCTTTTGAGTTTTGGCATCATCTACCACGGCATCAAATTCAGATTTCAATGACATTTGCCAGCTGTAAAATTATCCAAGCACGCAATTCTGCACTCAACATCAACAAATACACTCCTGAATATGCCAGAAAGAAAGAAACTCGGTTGCTTCGCTTAGCTTGGGTTTCCATCAAAGCTTCAACGTCATGAAACATAAACAAGTCAAATATTCAGGTCCAATTATTTGGAGAGATTAACCAAAATTAACCCAATGACATGTTTTATGGTGTTGTATATTTTACATAGAGTATAAATAGATTGTACGTTTTTTTGTTAGGAATCTTTCGCCGTGCTGAACTGGTTTATGGTTTTCTTATTGTAGCAAGTTTTAAAAAAAAGGTTTCCTGCTAGCCTCATTTTTCAGTATTGAGAAGTAAGAGAGATGCATTTCCATTACTTAAAATGTACACGTCTGCCATCTTTATTCAAAGATTGACCAAAAGAGCTGCATTTTATTTCGGCTAAAACATACAGAGGGAGACTAAAGACTGGAGCACTGGATCGGGTGTACAATGTTGAAAACTGAGGGGTGACAGAAGCAAGAGCTGTAGTTTTCAGTCCGATTTCGAGACAAAACAACGGCAATGAATGGATCTGAAACCCAGTAATAAAATAAATACCTAGTCGTCTATGTTATGCGAATTCAAACTGAAGATCTGTTTTTTTTTGTTTTTTGGTTTGTTTTTAATTTAGGCTTTTGTTTTTGGAAATTATCTGGCTTTAACGATGATTTTATTGCTGCCTCTGAAGGAGTTTTCCAGCAGCCGTGTTCAAGCTTCGCGCCTGTTTAGCCATGTCTTTCTCACTGCTCAGGAAAAATGAGGAGAAACACAAGAGAATGAGAATGGGAGAATATCAAACAAACAAGTAAGGGTAAAGAATAGATTGACAGAGGAGAAAAAGACATCAGAGACAGAGAGAAGTTATTGCAGAAACAGACAGTTGGGAGGCAGCAATGCTTGTAGGAAAACTGGAACAGGAAATAAGTGGACTTGACTTATCAGTGTTCTGATTTGTGCTCTACATGTGTGATTGTATATGTCATACATATTTTAGATTTATTTATATACATTACCTTCACATCAATGTGGACTTTTGTATCACACTGTATAAAAAAAATTACCTCTGAAAAAGATTACCTCTGCTCTGTATTGTATCGTATCTTATCCTTTATTTAATACCATGTCAGCTTCATCTTTATGGCAAAAGCTATTTAGAATAATACAAATAAAAACAATCAAAACAACCACAAGCTGTATTACAATGGACTTTTTACAATAATATATGTTAAAAAATCTAAAAACATTTTAATTAACAACTATTTAAATGAGTTTATAAAAAAAAAGCATTCTACAAGCGATAAAAGCAGGACAGTCCAACAATGTTTAGCAGAGAGATGAATTATATTACAAAACATGCACAGAGTAGCTCCATCTTTTAGTGGAAATGCATGTGCTAGTCTTGTATGACCAAGTCAACATCTGGTAAAGATCACTTGATCAAATCTTTTCTTAAAATATATTAAAAATAGCTGAAATATCAGGAACACTTTCATACAAATTATTATTTGTCCATGTATTCTACTATTCTAGCTACATATTAAAAATAAGTAAATATGTAACAATTAATAAAGGGTTTAATATCTGAGGGAGGAATTTCCTCTGCTTTGTATGACCATAACAACAACAATTTTTTAAGTATGTATTATGATCATACAGAGCAGAGGTAAACTCCTGACATTCCATTGAATTTCTTTTATACAGCGCAATACCTAAAGTTCAAATTGATGTTAAATATACATTTTAAAAGATGTTTAACAATAATACAATAATATATATATATATATATATATATATATATATATATATATATATATATATTTTTTTTTTTTTTTTTTTTATATATATATTATATATAATATTTTATACTTTATTATAGTATAGTATAGCGTCATGTGTAAACGCTGTGCTCATGTAGTCAGCGTCTCTCACCTGCTCTCCAGCTGTTTGATGATGCTCCCCATCTGGTTTGTTTTCTCCTCCAAGCGGCCGATGATGTCACTCTTCTGTTTTGCGCTGCTCTCTGAGCTCTACAAGCCAAACACACACCAATAACAGGTTAACATTAAAGTTTTGTGACTTCAAACAAAAGTGGTACTAAAATAGTTTTTACATCCAGGATTCAGATGTATGAACAGAAAGTCCTGAATTTTAAACAACAAACGTCAGTTGCACCAACAGTGTGCAAGATAAAATGTAACCTAGTTGCGATATAAAGGGATGCTAAGTTACAGCTTACACACTATTAAATAGTTTTGCTGCACCACTGAACTCAGTTTAAACATAACTCTACATTCATTTACAGCACCCTTTACTCATGAATAACGGTAGATTAGCGAGATTAGATTCTCATCTAGATCCTCATCCTTCATCTCACTCTGCTTACATACTGATACATTACATACTTTTGCTTTTTATTTCTGATGTCTTGCCAAATCTTACATTTTTCCAATTAGTGAGAAACTAGCTGAATTTTCTTCCTGTTCATTTTCGTTTCCATATGCAGGCTATTAAATTAACTTCAAGTTTGAAGAGTTCCCACTTAGATATGTTTGGCCTTAATAGCAGGTTTGGCATGGTGGCCCGGGAGAGAACCCTGAGCTCGGAGATAATTGAGCCAAGGCTCCCGCCCGGTCAATAAGCATATATGGTGATCCGAGATCAGGTAGGTCTCAAGAGCTCCCCTTAGAAGAAGAGCAAAAGGAGGAGATGGGGTGGAAGGGGAGATTCTTCCAAAACGTAGAAAGAGCAGTAGGGAATTTTTTTTTAAATAAAATAAAATCTATCCATTTATTGTAAGCTTGGATCAATCTGATTGGATTACTACTGATTACAGATGAGCAGCCAGTTGTGCTCAATCATATCAGGTGCTCTTCTCGAAATTAGTTTATGAAACTTCACAATGTTTTGATATTAATAACTTCTTCGTGTTCAGTCACATTTCAGGCTATTTTCCTATTTCACAAGGGAAACAGGATGGCTTCTGATTGGGTAAAACATCATTCATTACCTTATGGACTGCTTTCGACTTACTAACTGCTTTAAAAACATGTGGTGCAACAAAAGTAACAAATTTAGTTACAAGCTAGCTAGTAGTTACTAAGCCTCTAGTGTGGACTTTCCATTCCAGTTTGAGCAAGAACATATGATCAGGTGGTGCAACCCTACCCCATTTTTTTAGGGTTCTTTAAGTCTACATTGGAAAAGGATATTTAGGTTTACAGTGCATTACACTTGTTCAATACACTATTTGTACCACGCCACAAGTCCACATTATGCTGTCAGTGTCAAAAACAAATCAGTAATTACAAAAAAATAAATATGTGTTGTTAACATAATGGTTTTGTATTAGGACTGTTGTTAAATTGAAAAAAAACAGACATTGTAATATTTAATTTTTCTTGTGTCTGAATGCTTTAAACCAGGGATTCTCAACCGGAGAACCCACTAGTAGGCCTCAGTGATCCTGCAGGTGGGCCGCGAGATAAATTTAGCTTAAATTTAACTTTATTATTGTACTATACTTATTTGATTTCACGATTAAATATGTTTTATTTAAAAATGATTGGTGTAATGGCATTTCCCATTTTCTGTTATTGATTACTTCGGACTCGGCAAAAAGACCCTTACTGTAAAATACAAACTTAACCGTGGCTGCACTTCCAACCGCTGCATGTTAACTAGGACTACATGCTCAGCTGTATTGAACAAACTGTCACGCAAATGTACAGGTAACAGGGATTAAAGATGCAACCAGTTCGCGCATGCCTCACGTCTGCGACTTGTATCAGAGTCGCACATCTCCGTTGATTCACAAACTATGCGTGCTCTCTTTGTGTGAACGTTTTAGAATTTCAGTATAGTTGTCCAAATTATTGTTTTATAACGTGAGTGCAAGTGTTTTATAATGGACACGCACCCATACAGGAGGATCTAGCAAGACTTGGTGGTCAGATCGATGTGTTTCAACAGACTTAGAGTGTTTTTACTGTATTTAACATTTTTTTGTTTATTTTATTGGATACGATCAATAGATGAATAGTAGTCAGTCCAATTCAAAGCAGCAGCTTTTTTTTGTAATCTTTGTGTGTAAAGGTTAATTTATTAAAGAAAAGGCCCAAATACTATATATAATATATATATAAACTAGTTTAGTTTAGTTTTTTTTATAAAATGCTGTTGAAAAATAAGATAATAATAGTACAAGCAAAATAAATGTTATGCTAATAAATAAAGGTTTAAAATAAGTATTTTCTCTAAACAATCTGTTAAAGAAAAAAGACGTGCGCCTTCAAAAACATTTTCAAAGAAAGAGGTGGGCCCTGAAATGAAAAAGGTTGAGAACCCCTGGTCTAATATATAGACTCTCAATATATAGATGCTCAAATACAGCTGTACATTATGCCTCATACACATTATTTTTCTTGACTCTTTTTTGTAATAAAAATGATGCATTTCTAATAGGGCTGCCCAAGGAGGGTAAAATCTAATTGTGATTTTTCTAAAATTGTGATTTTGATTCCATTTGCGATTTTAATTTAGTAAACAGCTCAATATTCTCAACTTTAAACGAAGACAAGACAACATGCTTTAACAGTAAATATATAAATAAATATTATGTCTATATAAATATAGCCCATATATAAACAGTTTTATACATTATTACTTGATAATTCAAAACTGTTAACAAAAAACATGGTTCTACCATGGTTTTAGATGCCTCATGGGCAAACCCAAGCGGATTCAGTATAAGCATCGCAATTAAACATGTTAAACATGGTCAAACAAAAATCCTATATAGGTTGCTTATGAGGGTCACAAGTAGATGTCTGGAGTTCCCACATGGGCCAACCCAGGTGGGCCCCACATGGGCAAACAAAAATAAAATAAAAATTGAAAATACATTATATCATTATATGTATGTATGTATGTATGTATGTATGTATGTATGTATGTATGTATGTATGTATGTAAGTATACATATATACAGGCAGTGCAGAATTATTAAGCAAATGAGTATTTTGACCACATCATCCTCTTTATGCATGTCGTCTTACTCCAAGCTGTATAGGCTCAAAAGCCTCCTACCAATTAAGCATATTAGGTGATGTGCATCTCTGTAATGAGAAGGGGTGTGGTCTAATGACATCAACACCCTATATCAGGTGTGCATAATTATTAGGCAACTTCCTTTCCTTTGGCAAAATGGGTCAAAAGAATGACTTGACAGGCTCCGAAAATTCAAAAATAGTCAAGCTTCTGAAGCGTGATCATCGAACAATCAAGCGTTTCATTCAAAATAGTCAACAGGGTCGCAAGAAGCGTGTGGAAAAACCAAGGCGCAAAATAAACTGCCCATGAACTGAGAAAAGTCAAGCGTACAGCAGCCAAGATGTCAAGATGCCACTTGCCACCAGTTTTGCCATATTTCAGAGCTGCAACATCACTGGAGTGCCCAAAAGCACAAGGTGTGCAATACTCAGAGACATGGCCAAGGTAAGAAAGGCTGAAAAACGACCACCACTGAACAAGACACACAAGCTGAAACGTCAAGACTGGGCCTAGAAATATCTCAAGACTGATTTTTCTAAGGTTTTATGGACTGATGAAGTGAGAGTGAGTCTTGATGGGCCTGTGGCTGGATCGGTAAAGGGCAGAGAGCTCCAGTCCGACTCAGACGCCAGCAAGGTGGAGATGGAGTATTGGTTTGGGCTGGTATCATCAAAGATGAGCTTGTGGGGCCTTTTCGGGTTGAGGATGGAGTCAAGCTCAACTCCCAGTCCTCCTGCCAGTTTCTGGAGGACACCTTCTTCAAGCAGTGGTACAGGAAGAAGTCTGCATCCTTCAAGAAAAACATGATTTTCATGCAGGACAATGCTCCATCACACGCGTCCAAGTACTCCACAGCGTGGCTGGCAAGAAAGGGTCTAAAAGAAGAAAAACAATTGACATGGCCTCCTTGTTCGCCTGATCTGAACTCCATAGAGAACCTGTGATCCATCATCAAATGTGAGATTTACAAGGAGGGAAAACAGTACACCTCTCTGAACAGTGTCTGGGAGGCTGTGGTTGCTGCTGCACACAATGTTGATGGATTCTGTCAGTGTTTTGATCCGTTCACCATGGATGGCAGGCTTTTGAGTGTCCTTGCAAAGAAAGCTGGCTATATTGGTCACTGATTTGTTTTTGTTTTGTTTTTGAATGTCAGAAATGTATATTTGTGAATGTTGAGATGTTATATTGGTTTCAGTGGTTAAAATAAATAATTGAAATGGGTATATATTTGTTTTTTGGTAAGTTGCCTAATAATTATGCACAGTAATATTCACCTGCACACACAGATATCCTCCTAAAATAGCTCAAACTAAAAACAAACTAAAAACTACTTCCAAAAATATTCAGCTTTGATATTAATGAGTTTTTTGGGTTCATTGAGAACATGGTTGTTGTTCAATGATAAAATGAATCCTCAAAAATACAACTTGCCTAATAATTCTGCACTCCCTGTATATATGTGTGTGTGTGTGTGTGTGTGTGTGTGTGTGTGTGTGTGTGTGTGTGTGTGTGTGTGTGTGTGTGTGTGTGTGTGTGTATATGTGTGTATATGTATACATAGATATATATAATGTTTCGTTTTTTTTATAAAATGCTGTTAAAAAAATAAGATAATAATAGTATAAACAAAAGAAATGTTTTGCTAATAAATAAAGGTTTAAAATAAGTATTTTCTCTAGACAGTTTAAGAAAAAATGTCAGACGTGAGCCTTCAAAAAATTTTCGAAGGAGGTGGGCCCCTAAGTGAAAAAGGTTGAGAATCCCTGCTTTAAACTGACCTGAAATGCACACACAAAAAACGTGCAAATAGCCCATGCAAATGATAAACTTTTTAGTAAACATATGGCCAAGACCCCATAAATCATGTGTTTTCAACTGTGGCTCCTGCTCAACTATAATCCCGACTCAATATATTGTATGTATAAAAAAAGCGTTGAAGCTTGAGAAGCAGCTCCTGTGTAAAACATGCATGTGAGAAACTTGTATTTCGACCAAAAGTGTGTTTCTCCTACCTGCGATTTAACAGAGAGCTCATGGTTTAGTGTGCGCACGCCATCTAACTGCTGTCTGAGCTCCACCAAAGCATCGTGCTTCTCACAGATGTCCTTCTCTAGCATCTTCATGGACAACTCCATCTCCTGCTTCATCCCGATCTGCAGCTCCAGCTCCTTCTCCACATCCTGCACACACACACAAATCACAATCATACACTTCTAACACGGAGTCTTACTCTACTTTGCTTTACATTTATGTTTTACTTACAAGTCTGAGCTGAGTTTCCTCTTTGAGCTGTTTGCGAGTTTCTCCAAGCACTTGACCGTTTGCAGTCCCATCTGCCCTCGAAGCCTTCAGGAGGTACACAGGTCATAAATCAGGCCATAGAGAGTTATGACTGCACTTATGAGTAGCTTGAATTAAGTGATGTTGTTTGACTGATTGTTAGCCTTCGTGATTTAAATTATATGATTGTGAGTTCAACACAGTGTTTGCTCACCTTGCGACTGGACTCCACAAAGTAAGAGCCCTCATCCTTTACTCTTTCCAGTTCTTCCTGCAGAGTGATGATCCTGTTGTTTGCAACAGCAAGCTGAATAACAAACAGAATGTGCACATGTAGTTGAGATAACAAATGAACTATTGCCTACTAACAGCTATTATCTACCTACTGGAAAGCCACAATATGTATGATTGTTTTCATAAAAATATCCAAAAACCACTAGAACGATGTTATATTGTTTGCTGACATATGTGTTTACATTATCTCAAATGTCTCAAAGAATGTTCGAAAAATGAGAAATGAGCAATTTTAACTAGTGACACAAATGTCCTTTGTGGCCATGCTTCTAACACTACACACCTTCATACCACCTTATCCCTCAAAAGTTTCTCAAATGACTCACTTGAGGATTCATGAAAATTTGAGTTTATTTGAGTGTCTACGCTTAAGTAACACTTAATTCGCTAACAATTTACTCATTTTCAAGTTGTTCCAAATCATTTGTTTCTTTCTTCTGTTACAAGATATTTTGAAGACAGCTGAAAACATGTATATATTAAAAAAACAACTACTGGAGTCTTTTGTTATAGGTTAACATTTTTTGTGTTTAACAGAAGAATGAAACTCATAAAGGTTTAAAACGAGTAAAAGTTGAGAAAATCATAGCAAAATTTTATATTTTTTGTGAACTACCTCTTTAAATGACTGAATTTCTCTCATTTATAATCATAATCACGCATGCACATGAAATGTGAGGCAGAGATATTCATATTTGTGTCATAGCTTGAGCGATTAAATGCTAAATGCTTCTCCACATGAAAGCACCAACTAAAACGTACAAGACGAGGTCAAAGGCAGTGTTTTGTGGTACAGTTGTAGTCAGAATTATTAGCCCACCTTTTGAATTTTTATACTTTTTTTTTAAATATTTCCTAAATGATGTTTAACAGAGCAAGTAAATTTTCACAGTATGTCTGATAATATTTTTTCTTCTGAAGAAAGTCTTATTTGTTTTATTTCGGCTAGAATAAAAGCAGTTTTACATTTTTTTAAAATCCATTTTAAGGACAAAATTATTAGCCCCTTTAAGCTATTTTTTTTCAATAGTCTACAGAACAAACCATCCTTATACAATAGCTTGCCTAATTCCCCTAACTTGCCTAGTTAACCTAATTAACCTAGTTAATCCTTTAAATGTCACTTTAAGCTGTATAGAAGTGTCTTGAAAAATATCTAGTAAAATATTATTTACTGTCATCATGGCAAAGATAAAATAAATCAGTTATTAGAAATGAGTTATTAAAACTATTATGATTAAAAATGTGTTGAGAAAATCATCTCTCTGTTAAATAGAAATTGGGGGAAAAAAATAAACAGGGGTGCTAATAATTCAGAGGGGCTAATAATTCTGACTTCAACTTCATAGGCAAATGTGAAACTCAGGTCAGGTTGAAACTGCTATCAACTTGTTTTGGATGAAACTTTGCAGACCGTTTACACTTGCTACATTAAACATAAAAAAAAACAAGTGTGTTATTGGAAGAAGCATAAATCATATCACTAAACCACAGTCCACTTTTGCTGAAAATCGCTGAAATTTTTACTACATTTAATAGACATCAGTGTCAGAGATCAGTGTTTCTCAACCACGTTCCTGAAGAACCACCAGCTCTGCACATTTCCTATGGCTGTTTCTTAATATGCATTCTTCAGCGTTCTTGCATCCTTGTGTTCTCATGTAACGCCATCGTCAACTGCCAAAGTTCATTTAAAAAACTCAAGAACCGCAAGATGTGTTCTTGATATCGAGGATGTGTTGATGCGGACTTGAGCACCAAACTCGCTCGAGAAGTCCCAGAAGTCATTGCAGCTGAATAAAGGAGTTGGTAAGTGCAGCATTTTATAGAGATTTATTATTTTAATTCAGAGACATAACTTATTTATCTCAGGAGTTTCCCTAAATGAGACGGTAAAAGTAAACATTTCCATGAAAATCCTAAAGGTATAAACATTAGGCAGTTTATTTGCTGAAATTCGTATTAAAATTTGTTTTATTTGTATTGTGCAAAGTATATTTGTAATGTTTGTGCACGTTATATATATTGAAAAGGTAAAAAAAAACAATAAATTATTGTATGAATGCTGTAATGTTTAAATAATTTTCCGCTAAAAATACGTGAAGATCATGTGACCATCAGGAAGAATGCAGCATCTCATTTCTCACAGGACGCGTTCAGTGTTCTGACGGTCTCCCGAGTTCATTCTTCCGAGGTGACCTGGCAAGACCGGTCTCCATAAGAACGCAAGTCAGTTCACTGCGTTCTTGAAATTGAGAAACAGCCCATGTCTCCTTAACCCTCCTAAACACACCTGATTCAGATAATCAGCTCATTAGCAGAGACTGATGCTGCATCCCAATTCGCATACTTATACTACGACCTAAAAGTATGTACTTTTTTTGTGGAGGAAAAATATATACTTTTGAGTGTGTAACAGAAGAGTATGCAAGCTTTGGGACATACAACTTCCTCGTTACACAGATCGTTGTGTTGCTTAGTTTAGAGCCCTGTCAATCATCCACATTTTTGTCGTATTTAATGTCCTACCTTATTGGAGAAGCAGCAGCAGGATAATCTCCCATTCACGAGTCTTTCATGCGGAGAAATCTCCTCAGGTGTTTGGATAATTCTGCATTCAGACGGTAATGTCCAAACACGTCTTTATACAAGTTCAGTATTGTTGTTGCAGATGAAATATAACACAGACAATGGTATTTAAATATTCTCCAGTGGGCTAGATATTAATTAACAGTCATACAAACATCTTCACCGAAGCCTCTCTGCTTGACGGTTGGTCTCGCGCATCCATCATGTTTGTAGTTTGTTTACACTTTTCACTCGCGTTTTGTAGTTCTAATCGAATTCACGTCCAACGCGCAATGTACTGTGGGCAATATCAGCGGTTAGAGTATGGACGCTTCTACACTTAAAAAATAGTAAACCATCCGGGAATTTTGGGCATACTCTTTTCAACATACTACGATTTGGGACATACTAATTCTATTTTCACATACTATTTAGGACGGATAGTATGCGGATTGGGACGCAGCATGAAAGACCTGTAATGAGTGTGACAGACAAAGGAGACATCCAAAACATGCAATGCTTGTGGTCCTCCAGTAAAGTGGCTGAGAAACACTGGAATAGATCATTTATATAGCCTTCTTAAGCATGAGACCTCTTAAAGAGATAGTTCGAAACAGAAAATTCTGTCATTATTTACTTAACCTACACTTGTTCCAAACCTGTTTAACTTTATTTTGAAGAAAGCTGTAAACCTGTAACTATTGATTTTTACACTGTAGTATTTGGTTTTCCTACTATAGAAGTCAATTTTCAGCTTTCTTAAAAATGTATTATTGTGTATTCACAGGAAAGAACAGGAACAGGAAAGAAACTCATAAACGTTTGAAAGCACACAAGGGTGAGTAAATAGTGACCAAGAGTAACCGAGAGTAAACATCTGTGCTTGAATATGTGATGTGAATTCTGCAGCTTTAAAGATCCTTTATTAAAACAAATTGTTTCCCACACACTTATTTCCCACAACTTAATCAGTCCATTAATCAACTATTCTTACCCACCTCCTCTGTAAGTTTAGTGTTAGACTTTTCCAGCGCATCCACTTTGGCTTGCAGATTATTCACTGATGCACTGTGAAAGAGGAATTAAGAAAGAGAATGTGACTATGCTTTCCAAATGAGCAGCTAGCCACAAATACACTCACAAGGGTAAACCCACCGCACCTTAAATGTCTGTTCAGTTCCTCCACATAATTCTTCTGGTCAAGAATAGCTGTGATCTGTCCATCGCTGCAAGCAAAGACTTACTTTAGAGGAAGTATTGCGATTTTCACGAAACCTGTCAGACTAAAACAACTAGTTTAATTGAGGAAGTGAAAAAATGAACTCACCCCTCTGTGCTTTTGCTGCTGTGTGCGCCGTCTTTCAGGTACATGGAAAAATCGATGACCCCAACCTAATAAGAGAGAGGAGATCTTAGTACCCTGTAAAACACTAATATAATTACTATTTGGCACTTTGGAAGAAGGACAATGCAATAAAGGTAATGCTCTATACCAGTGTTTCTCAACCACGTTCCTAGAGGACCACCAACACTGCATGTTTTGGATTTCTCCTTTGTCTGTCACACCCATTACGGGCCTTTCAGTCTCTGCTAATGAACTGATGATCTGAATCAGGTTTGTTTGGTTAAGGAGACCTGGAAAATGTGCAGAGCTGGTGGTCCTCTAGGAATGTGGTTGAGAAACACTGCTCTACACAATCATCTGTTGTCCTCCGTTGCTCGAGTAGAGTACAAAGTAAGTAATAAATACCTGCGAGTCTAAATCTTCTCCCTTCATACACAAGTTAGCATCAATGACATTCAGGCCCACCAACAGCCCAGCGATCACAGCTCCTTCCTCCTCCATCATGAGAGCATTGGGCTCGTAGAATTCACTGAGAAACAACAACAGTAAACATAAAACGTTGGCCAATCTGGTTCACACAATCATAATTACAGCGTTTATATTAAAGTGCCCTATTACAAAATGTTCTAAGGGATTTTCATATGTTGGTTTGCATGACAGCAGGCACATTTTACATAGCAAACAGCTATATTAGGTAAGACAATGCAAGGCAAGTTTATTTATATACAATAGCACATTTCATACACAATGATAACTCAAAGTGTTTACATAAACAAGAAAATAAAAATGATTAAAAGAATTAAAAATGAGCCACCCAATTTATGTTACGGCTAACTCGCTCCCGAGTCTCAACCGTACCATAAAAAGGCTCAGATTCACAAAAAGGCATATAATGAAATAAACACTTATTGAAGGGAATAACAAAATATAACAAACTGTCTAGGGCGACGCAATGGCGCAGTAGGTAGTGCTCGCCTCACAGCAAAAAGGTCGCTGGTTCGAGCCTCGGCTGGGTCAGTTGGCGTTTCTGTGTGGAGTTTGCATGTTCTCCCTGAGTTTGCGTGGGTTTCCTCCGGGTGCTCCGGTTTCCCTCACAGTCCAAAGACATGCGGTACAGGTCAATTGGGTAGGCTAAATTGTACGTAGTGTATGAGTGTGAATGAGTGTGTGTGGATGTTTCCCATGGATGGGTTGCGGCTGGAAGGGCATCCGCTGCGTAAAAACGTGCTGGATAAGTTAGCGGTTCATTCCGCTGTGGCGACCCCGGATTAATAAAGGGACTAAGCCGAAAAGAAAATGAATGAATGAATGAACAAACTTTCTAGGGATTTGAAATAAATAAGAAATCAACTGAAATTGTCTCAACAATATACAACGCTCTATAACACACAAACATAAGACGGCTAAACAAAACAGTTGGAACAAAATGACCTCTCTGGGGAATAATGGTCCACCAGAGAAAAGGTCGTTCTTCACAAAAAATTCAAATATATACATCCTCCACCCATAAATTAACTAAGTAACTGTGACGTCACACTGCGAGCCCGCCGAAAGGTAAGAAGAGAAAAGACAGGGTCGTAACATTAAAAACAGATTAAAATGTGTTAAAACAGGTTTTAAAAGAATGAAAAAGAAATGAAAGACATAATAGTGCGATCTTTTGGATGTAGCACAGTGCTCTTTCAGTAAAGGCACAGCTAAACAGATGTGTTTTCAGTCTTGATTTGAACGTGCCTAATGTTGGAGCACATCTGATCACTTCTGAAAGCTGATTCCTGCAGCGAGGGGTGTAATGGTTAAAGGCTGATTCACACCGGTTTTGATTGAACTCTTGGAATTTCTAATTTACTTGATCCTAATGACCTGAGGGATCGGTTAGGTTTGTATTCAGTTAGCATATCTGTAATGTATTGATGTCTTGTGCCATTTAGTGATTTATAGACAGGTAATAATACTTTAAATCTATTCTGAACGTAAATGGGAGCCAGTGTAAAGACCTGAGGACAGGTGTAATGTAAGCTGATTTTCTGGATATTACACAATACGTGAGTGGTAATATAAATGTTTAAAAAGCATAATAAAAGTGAAATAAAAAGCAGGAACTGTACCTGAGCAGGTCTTTTCGGTTGATGATGGTCTTCATGTAGTCTGAGAGCTTCTTCTGCATCAAGGCCAGACGAAGCCATGCTCTGCCTCTTCCTAATGGGGTTCTGAGAATACAGAACAAGTTTTTAGTCTGATAAACAGCAAGCATAAAATAATTGCTGCGTTCAGATTGAAAACATTTTCTTACTTAAGCCCAGGAAGGTCTTTGACACTGGCTGTGATCTCACCAGCTTCTGGAGTCAACTTTTCTACAAGCTCCAAAGGACCCCAAAATGACTTATTTTGGCCAAGGAACGTTTTCTTACCTAAAGAAAAATTAAAAAATTTAAATTGTAAAAGGAAAACTCTTGCTTTGTTTTAAGTAGGTACATTTTATAACTCCTCTAGAACATTTGTACCATTTTTGAATGTATTCTGCCAATCTCCCGGTCTAGCATGAGCACTTTTAGCATAGATCATTGAATCAGATTAGACCATTGGCATGTCACTCAATAATGACCAAAGGGTTTCTATAATGTTCCTAATTAAAACTGGCCTATTCTGAAATTGCACTGATGGAAAATGAAAGGTTGCTATTTTGTAGGACAATATGTCTAGGACCTATACTCTCATTCTAGGAATTATACTCTCTTAATCAGGAACATTTCTGCCTTACCATGCAGCAGGTGCAAGGACTTTTTATGTAGAGCCAGAAAACAGTCACCAACTAGGTAACTTCCAATGTGACCACCTGCTTGCACAAGGAGTGTGTGCCAGTGACACTGTGTAATATCATAGCACCTGCTCCAGGCATGGTACTCCAATAAAGTTGCTTGATTATTACTTGATTACTGAATGACAGTATAGTTCCTAGCCATATCAGGTTAGAAAACACCAACTTTACCTTTTCTGTTGGTCTTTAATAGGAAAACTGTTGAAACTCTTTGGTAATTGAGCAAGATGCTAATGGTCTAATCTAATCCAATGATTTTTGCTAATCTAAAAGTGCTCCCGACAGACCCAAAAAATCATCTGAATGGACGTTTTTTATTATTATTTTTTATCTGAAGGCATGTTTAAAGGCCTGGTTTACATCAAACAAAGTTCTTTTTCGCTTTACGTTTGAGAACAAAAAGAAAAGGCTGAGTGGGGGTATGCTGTTTTTGAACCTTCTGACAGCCCCATGCTGCAGTACACAGGGTTGTAACTTGTAAATGTGTCATGGTGACTGTGAAAGAAGAACGGTTTTATAAATGTATAGCAGCCTTCTCCACCAAAAGCACCACTGCAGAGTATCACATCATTTTCTATTTGCTGTGGACAGACACGGAATGGTAAAAAAGTGTCAATGTCAAAAAGAGCAATCATACAGGTGCAGATACATCTGTACCAGCTCTGCTTCTCTGTCCTCCAGTTTATTTGTAGTATTGTTGTTGTTTTGGATGCTGCTCTCCCCATAGACTGAAAAAAAATGTAGGTCTAAGGCTCTAAAGAGTTCCAGAACACAACCACTGATTGGATAATAGTCATGAAGCAATGGTAGTTCAAATATTTTTAGGAGTCGAAGTGAAGTTCAATTTTGTGAGATGTTTTGAACTGCCAAAACAAACCCAAAAGGACCTTGTTTCATTCGGATTTTATTTGAAATTACATGTCATTTCAGTTCGATCTTCAATTTCGTTCGAAATATACCAGGGCCTTTACACTAGGAGAGTTGTAAAATTAGTGAGTGTTCCTTTTAATACTGATTGCACTGTAAATTAGGTTTCCAATGCAAAGCAAAAAATAAATGAAAACTCTGGCACACTATACATACAGGATTACAAATGGTACATGCAACATACCAAAGTACTGTGTAATCAGTAATTATCTAAATTAATGACCAAATGATATATACTGGAACATACTGGAATTTAAAATGGGATTTGTTATGCTTACTTTTTAGTCCGTGTTTCAGGCAGTGCTCCATGACAACAAAAAACTGCTGCAACGGGGCATAGTCTGAGTCCAGTGTGCGGCCCAGGTTCAGTGCAGACTCGATCAAGCCTTTGATGCTGAGTTTAGCCATGTTCATCAGGTTAAGCCTCTCAATGGCAATGGGGTCCTTGGGATCTAGAGTGAAGCAGAAATTCAAACATGAAATAAACCATCATGTTATACATGATACAATTCTCTCAATGTTACATGTCCTGCACATAAATCATAACATAATAGAAGCAGAATATGAGGGCTTTGACTGAAGTTCTTTTCACAAAAAAAGAAAGAAAAAAGACTCTGGCTACATTGCCAAATACTCTACCAAAAAACCTAAGAAATTCTGTTTGATGCGATGTAAAATCATCAAACAGAAGATGTGAACAGATTTCTTCCCAACATCTAAACCATGTTTCGGATAAAAGTGACAAAAGAGATGATTGTTTTAGGGAAAATACAATGCAACCTAACAATGAATGCATGACAAATTGCATGAAGTACAGTAAATTAAATTATACAGAATTGAATTTTGAGCTTCAGTTCTCAGGCCTCACCCCGATTCAAAACACTCCCACAGTAATGCAATCATTTCATCATAAATTCTTTCAATCCATGTCTGTTAGCCAATAGCAATGACGTTTTTTTTTTAAGAGAGCACAGAGGGTATAAAAAGAATAAGAGAATATAAAGGAGAACACTAAGGGAAAAAGGCTATAAACCTTTTAACTTTACAATTTCTTCATCTGACTTTGTATAAATGGTTTATATAAATGCAGGAAAACAAAAAATTATAAATGTATAAAACAATTTCTTGACAAATCTTTTAGGAGGGTCATTTTTCACAGCATATTGACTTTTAAAAAGAAATAATAAATTATAAAAGACGTCAGATTAAGTCTTGTTATTTATATCTTATTTTAAATAACTATTCCTCATACAATCATTTTAAATCACTGCAACAACAAAAACGTGATGTTCCAAGACCTTCAAAAGTACAAAAAATCCAACAGATGCTGTAGGTTTCACCAGCTATTAAAAAGCTAAAGGTGAAGCTTTACAGGGTAAAGATTGAGTCAAGCCTATGCAAAGGATAAACAAACTACACAAAACAAAGTCAGACTCTGTAAGGACACAGACGTTTTCTCTGCATTATAGAAAATTCTCTGAATTACAAATCCAAATAGTTTTAACCATGGGCATGAAACGCTGGTAAAATCATGCAATAAACAAGCCAGAGAATGAGGTGGGGCAGTGAGACAGCCAAAAAAAACAAGCCAGACAAGAGCAATGCACCCAAATGAGTCGCCAGATATTTTGCTAGCAATAAAGAGATCTAGCAAAAAGAAAAAGCTATTGATGGGGGGGGGGGGGGGGGGGAAAAAAGGAAGGGTGATCATAAAGATGGACAAAGAGAGCAAGAAGAAATCAACATGAGAACAAGAGAAAAAGCTCTGGAAGCTGTGCTGTGAATGTGCCATTCAGGGAGGCTGATTCGGTAAAGACAGGGCCAAACAGTTACACCTGCTGTGGTTTTAGGATGGTGCCCGAGGAAGAGATGAGGTGGACTGGGGTGAATGATGCCACCATACGCACCTTTAAATTGACCAAGAGCTTTCATTTGGTCCACCAAATTTGTGAAATCCTCCCATGAGTCTTTGCAAAAGGCAATGAAAAACAGAAAAAAAAAAAAGCAGAAAAGGATTGGGTCATGCACATCATGGGAGTAAACCAAAGCAACAACAAGAGGGAACACGCATTATGTTGTAGGAACGTGATTCTACAAAGCCAAGCTCGTTCTCTCTCACCGTTTAATATTAGCACATATTTTCACCTAATGAACATCTTCAGAAGCACTAGAAGAGAAGCTAATAATAGCAGCCTGAGTGTCAATAGTCCTTCAAAGCAAATTATAATTATGTGTTGGAAGACAGCTATTATACAGTAAAGTATTTCAACTTAAGCCCTCGTCAGATCACAGAATTTTTATTATCGGTTACAAAAGTCACTATGTGAGATTATGCGATTTTGTCTTGATAAAATCTTGACTTGTCGTGGGTAACAAATGTGCCAGACTACACGTTCCTTCACGATCAATCATCCCGCGACATCTACGACGAGCGCCATTTACCAAAGTAGTCACAAGTGTTGCAATAACGATATCACTTATCTTATTCATTTCAATGTTTTTTGTAAATGTTAATCTCATTAAACACTGATGCTTGCTGACAACTAGGCTACATTATTTAAGGGCATTCATTATGATATTAATAGGATCAAATGTATATTTCCTTTTTAATATTAAGATATTTTCTTTTAAATCTAAATGTATATTATCCAGCCATAGGTTGCTTATTAAACACTCCCTCGCCTGAACTTGTCTCGAGTGATACAGAGAAAATAAAAGCACATCAGCACCAAGGACAAACCAGATGCTCAAGACAAAATAATGACATATAAAAATAGCCAATATATGACAGAGGTTTGTGATACAACACTTACAGTGAAGCATTAATTCAACCCTTATTTTCCAGTGAACTAAACAAATCATCCACCCGCACACAGTTAAGTAGTGGACGGGCACAAAACAAAAAATTGTTTGTATATTTTTCTTGGAAAAATTATCTTTTTTTAAAACGAATTTAATTTGGTATTGGTACCATTATCTACTTGATAAACAAGATTAACATCTGAGGTGAAGTGCTTCAAAACAAGTACGCTATATGCTTCAGTGCCAAAACACAAACTGGCTTGTTATATAAAATAACATCTAGCCTAAATTAAATTAAAGTGAAATATTCAGTTTCAGATAAACTTATATTAAACTTTTCACTGTTAATGACAAAATCATCCATTGCCGGTGAGTTTTAATTTAATTAGTTTAATCATGTAATTTGAATAAGCAGAAAATGCTTTTACAATGTATTAGTAGCACTGAACGTGTTTCCAGATTACCTCGGAAGGACGAACTTGGTTGGAAGGCTAAGAGAAGGCTAACCGAGATGTCTGCATATTTGTGCCAGTCTGTCAAATAAAATAGCTTAAAACACTTTAATATTTTAAAGAAAGTTGTTTGCATAACCAATAATTGATCTTATCCACCCGAGACCCATCCATAAGCAAATATGCAGCCAATTTTTCGATTAACTGACCTACAGATTAACCACAGTACGTGCAGGTATAACTGAGAAATGCTGTGCTCCTATTGTCCAGTGTCACCCACGTGACAAAAATTAAACATGCTAAACTTTCTGCGATAGTGTAGTAAGGCGATGCAGACATGATATTGGTTGTTGTGAACTAAGCCACATTACACGATTGAATCCTGTGTCCCAATGCCCATTTGTAGTTTACGACTCCATCAAGGAAATTTTGACAAAATCGTGTGACCTGACCAGGGCTTAAAGTAGATGAAGGACCTCAGAAAATGCTCTACTGACTACTCCAATAATATTTACACCAATTTATTAGACACAAGGCCTAATGAAAGAATGCTGTATTTCTTCTTTACCTACAAAATGAGAAATAATAGTGGAGTAAATAAATACAGAAAGAAAGTCAAACAGAAGAAAGACAAACAGACACAAAGAGAGAAAGAAAAAGAGATAGACAGAAACAAAGAAAAAACACAGAAATAGAGAAGGAAAGAAATACAGGAGTTGTTCCAAACCTGTGTGACTTTTTCTTTTCTTTTGAAAAACAAAAATGATTGAGGAATTTCTCAGTTTTTCTCCCCATACTATTTAAGTCAAGTCAACATTTGTACGTATTATCCAAAAGAAAGTTATGGAGGTCTGAAACAACACACAAGGAGAGTAAATCGTGACAATTTTCTATTTTGGGTGAACAGTTTTAGTAAGATTTTCTAAATTGCTTGGCTGTAGAGGAAATCAAACAAAACATGATACTTAATGAGGCAGAAAACACCAAACACATTACAAAGAAAGAATGTCTGCATGCAGTAAAACAGACCAAGGTAAAATGGCAACAAACCAATATTGACAGATATATCCTATTTATGTAAACCACCTCTAAAGAAAATACTGGAAAGATCGCTACGAAAAGAGACGGGCATAACTTCTATGGAACCTGGTGGCCAAAGTGACTCTGTAAAGGCAGATGTTTACTGCAATGTGAATGTGAAAAGACAAATAGGTCAAACAGTTCAAATGTGATGCAATCCATGTAAATAAATGTCTATGACCAACAAACTACTACTTCTGAAGTCTATAATTATCTTAAAGGAGAACTCTGCAAACCGACTATATCAGATAACATCTTCTATTCCTGGTCTTGCTACAAGCCTGTTTCCTGCTTGACAGAAGAAGAGAAAACACATTAGACTGAAATAACTGTTGTTCTTAGTCTTAACGTGGATTTTGGTTGCATCTATCTCTTTCTTTCTTTACTTATCGAACACATGCCTTCAGGGCATTTGATTGATAAGGAATCTCAGGCCCATCTCCCTTGCAATCATATTCCGTTCTCACGACTGCATTTTTTGACATCCTCTTTAAAAGATTTACACAATAATCTGTGATTCTTCTGTAATGAACCTGGTTTGCATAAAAACGTGAGCACTAGGTTCAACTCTGTACTTGAAAAAAACAAATCTGCGGATTAATAAAAAGAGGATGGATGGATAGATGGATGGATGGGTAGGATGAAGGAATGGATGGATGGATGGATGGATGGGTGAGTGGGTAGGATGGATGGATGGATGGATGGATGGATGGATGGATGGATGGATGGATGGATGGATGGATGGATGGATGGATGGATGGATGGATGGATGGATGGATGGATGGATGGATGGATGGATGGATGGATGGATGGATGGATGGAATAAGTGACGGTATGATAACCTTGGATAAAAATTTCACGGTTTTACGGTATTGTGATTACTGCTTTAAAATATATTCTTTTTTCAATGTCAGGGTAAAAAACAAAAACTTTTTTCCCCTTTGAACACAATATATTAAAATATATTGGAGCAGTAAACATGTCAGGCTAAATAATCCAAATAAATCATTGACTTCTAATGTCTTCATTAGTTTTAAAAACACTAATTTCTTTACAATATAAATGGTATCTTTACATATCTTTTCTGCTGAAGATAATGTTGTCTTAAAAAACTTAAAACAAAACATCAAAAATATCTTATATATACCGTAGGAATGGTATATCAGAAAATTTTGTCGTTTTAAATCCTTGACTTTTCCAAACCACGGTATACCTTTAAAACGGTTATCGTCCCATGGATGGATGGATAGATAATAAAACAAAAACTCCTAAACATATTTTGTTTTACTAAAAACAGCAAACATTTTAATTATGTTAAGGACAATTGACACACCCAGTAAAAAAAAAAAGAATTATAACATCTGCACACAAATTATTGTAGCTGTAATGTGAATCAGAATGACTAATAAAAATGTATATTTAGTTATTGTTTCTATTATTGTCCTTAGTGCAAACAGCAAAAAGATGCATATGAGTGCATATCCAAAAGAAATTCACATTATATCAAGGTGCAACACTGCACTAGTGTGCTTTAAAAACAAAACATAAATAATTCTCAATACGCAGACGATGTTTTTTCTTATTTGTTACATAATTTTACCTTCCCCTCAACTCATTTTGAGTTTCTTTAGGACGCCCACACCTTTCTTGCAGCTTTTTACTATTCACACAAAACTACTCACTACAAAATCCTATAAAGTTTTAATAACCATTATAATTCTATGATTCATGTTCATCGAACGCCTCAAAAACAATAGAATGAAATCATGGGAATCCCTTTCAGAAATTGTTCCATCTAATGAACAACAAAAACACTGAGACAATGAAAACAAAACAAATTTGAGAATTTTAATCGTGATGTGCAAACTGTGCTTAATATACTGTAGGAACAAAATATTATTGATATATCTACAGATACAGCTTTTTGGTGAGAACAGGCCTTTTTTTACTTAAAGGTCCAGTGAAGTGCTTTGAAATGTGCATTTATTTGCACACTTCACATGTGGCAGGGTATGTCAGATACTAGGGAGCATCAGGATTTGATGAGAATATAGGCAAAAGTGACAAACAGCAGTTTATATCATGTTTATATTTTTCTGAATGCAAATTTTTAAAGCACACTAACTTATAAATATTCTTAACACTAACATCTACATTTTTTATTTTAATTTTACCTTTAAGATACTATGGCACAGTTTCCCAAACAGCGCTTAGATTAAGCCAAGACTAGGCCTTAGATAAATTAGGCTATTTAAGCCACATTTATAAAATAGCCTTAGAGAAATATATTACTGGTGTGCACCTGGAGACAAAAAAATGACACTGACGTATTTTAAGACATCTCACTCCAAGTTATTTTGAGTTGAGACAGCTTAAACATGCAATTTAATCTTGACTAGCCTTAAACCTTGTTTGTGAAACCGGGGGTAAACGTATTACAACCAATAAAACTAAAAGGTCACAGTCAAAAGTTACAGTTACACTTTTGTTTTTACTTTCACACAGGAATGACTTTCATTCTGAAGCATCTGCTTAATTTATTCCATCTGATAGTAATGAAATATAAATAAAGCTGCAAAACACCATTTGAAACGCTTCTCTCATATCCTTCGGTGCATAGGAAAAAACCTTCACACACACAAACAGTTGAGCTCCATTAAAAACTACATTTCCAGGCAGGCCTGAAGGGATGGCTGAGAGCGTGATGGTGGAAGGCTGGGCCAGCACCGCCCAGCACCAAAACAGCCATGGAGGCCTAGTGATGCTGTGAGCTCCTACCTTCATGAGCTGGCTCTGGATCTGGCGTGAGCGAGATGTCGTTGAGCTCTCGCAGGCACAGCCACTCGCCATCCACCGACACGCGGAAGTTGCATAGGTAGATGGTCTCCCTGGCAGCCTGTGTGATCTTGTCAGTGGTGGGGGTGGGGGCTTCGCTCTGGGGCGTCAGATCAGACATGGTGACTCAGCTGATAGCTGGAACTGCGACGAAAACAACACTCACGATGGCCGGAAGAGTCAGGTGCAAGGAAGAGGAGTGATTTGTTGTCTTCTCCGATCCACTTCGAGCAAGAGTCTTGTCCAAAACAAAGGAAGAATGAAAAAGGAGAGACAAGAGACACGAAAGGAAGAAGAGAAAAAAAAAATTCCACCAGCAGTTCACGACAAGCTTGACAAAAAGGGGTGTTATTCTTCCAGGGCTCAACACTGGCCTCGTCTTGTAAATGAGCAACGACAGCTACAATCCTCGCCTGTGAATAATGGATTTGAGTGTTTTCTGGCTCAGCACAGCCAGGGGATTGAGATGCTGTGTGAGCCTCAGCGGAGCTACAATCATAGACGTCTCTCTCTCTCTCTCTGTCCCTCCCTCCCAGCACACCCGCTTGCTTTCCATGATTGGCTGAGAGCGCTGCAGATGGGAGGGTGTTGACCAAGATGGCTGCCGTGATGCTGAGGAGGATTGTGGGAATCACGTGAGCAGATGGTGGAGGGGGACACACACGGGTCCTGAGAGGCCCGAGGGATGATGGCAGTGGATGGGGGGCTGTTATTAATGATCTACAAGCCGCAAAAGTGAGGGACGGAAGAAATATTGATTGAGAAATCTGAGATGTGCTGATAAAGCTGGTTTTACTGGAGAACATGTTTAAAGGAGAATGAAATAGACATGATAGACATGAAGGTTTGAACTGGTTGGTTTTAAAAAAAAAATTCATTAATTGTCACAATTATGAACCATTCTCAATTTTGGGTGGTGTTGTTGAGCAATGAGAAGTGTAAAAAACTGTAGTTTGCCCCGACCCAGATTCTACTCCACGCTGAATGTGTGTTGATGCTCATTTTCCAAAAAGGCTACAGTTATTATAGCGAAGATGGGAGTCAACAGTTTTGTTGTTTCTGCACTGTTTTAGAGGATCACATCTTGAAACAGTGAGCTACTTTAGAATGGAGATGGGTGTGGTATACAAAAGAGCATCTCAGACAAAGGAGTGCCGAAACTTCATTAACATACACACTGTAAAAAATGCTGGGTTCCACACAATTGCTTCATGTTGTCTCAACACAAATCAATTAAGTTAACTTAATTGTTTTTACAAATTTCAGAAGTTGTCCCCTAAAAAAACTGCTCATTAGTTTCAAGTAGTTTGAACAAGCAGCAAAAATATATATTTTTTTTTTTGCGTGCAGAGCTGTGATACAGTTGTGATAGCAGGAAGAACTTCATTTAAATTAAGGGATTAAACTAAAACTATTTAAAATGTTTGAACTGAGAATGCTCCGAATTTATTCCAACTCCACTGAGACTGCTATGCTGAATAAACTTCTTCATTAAAATCTTCAACATCCCTATCGTTTATCTTACACAAAGAAGAGTTTTTTCAAGCCACTGAAAAAAAAGAACCCCACATGCAAACATTGATGTCAAATGGGGTTATATTATATTAGAAGTAATCTATAATGCAAACCTCATTCATTATTTACAGAAGAAAAGCGCTGAAAACAATCAAGTAACAGCCCATTTATGAACCTAAATTGGGTATGAACTAGGATTGCACAATATTGGAAAATAATGATATTGTGAAGTTTTTTGTCTACTACATTGCAATACGAATCTAATTTCAGTTTATTTAAATAACTATTTGGAAAGAATTTAACATTGAATGGGATTATTTTGTAGTCTGCATAAAATGTAATAAATGAATTACAAGCATTAATGAATACAATACAAAAAAAAGATATAAATTAAATAGGCAGTGCTTTGTGAAGTCGAACAGTAATGAAGTACTGCAATTCAGTAATCAAAATGTGAAATAAAACTGCACAGTCTTGATTGTATAACTAATTAAATAATCTTTGTTGAAGCTGCAAATTTGCTAATTAATTGGGTCTAAATGGCTTAAATTAGCTTGAGTTTCAGTCACAGGCCTTAAAAACACATCCAAATGAAAATCTTTTACTGGTTAAACTTTGCAATGACACAAATCACACAAGTGTTCTGAACGGTGGTTCATGGTTAATTACAATGGCAACTCAACATTGCAGATCCTGCCATGTGTGACTATTGTGAATATTGCAATATTCAATTCATTATCAATGCTCAAACTATATTCTGTGTAGCCCTACTAACTAAACTAACTACTGTTGAAAAGTTTGGAGTCAAGAAAGATTTTTGAAAGAAATTAATATTCATTCAGCAAGGATGAACTGAATTGATAAAGTGGAAATAAAAACAATTACAATGTATTCATTAATTTAGATTTTATTATTAATTGAATATATATGTAATTAAAAAAAATAATAATTATAATAATTATATATATATTATAAATTTTTATTACACACAAAGCTGCTTTTAACATTAACAATACAGACATAAGAAATGTTTCTTAAACAGAAAAAAAACATTTTGGAATGGCTCTGTGAATGTCCACTAAGGCACCAGGGGGGTATTCCAGAAAGCAGGTTATGTGACATACCCGGGTAAGTTTGAGAGTAAGTAAGTGGATAACCTCAGATTTGGTTTCAAATTTGGAGGTAACTTCTAAGGTATGGCAAGTAGCCATAGCAACTTACTCTCAGAAGATAACCTGCTCTGTAGCAGGTTATGTTCCAGAGTTTGTCTGTTTCAGAGAGTTTACTGAGCATTGCATGCTCTTTAGATGAAAATTTTGATGGACGTAGAAGCACAGATATACAGTTTTTTCATCGTGAGAGGGTTATAAGTGCATAGTTCTTTTCATAACCAAATAAATATTTGAATGAGCGTTGTCGTTTTTCGAAAGAATCATTAATGTATTTAACAAACCTTTTCAAATTAAACGTGACAAATTGCAACGCAGGTCTGCGCTTACCATGGTTAACATACCGCTCAGTGCAGCTCAGTTTTTTGCGTCAGGGTATTTTACTGTACAATGTGGCAATAGCGTGTACATCTGTCCAGTATGCCTGGCATTGAACTATTTTATACACTTTTGTACAGTTCAGCGGCCATAAACTACTGAGTATCATTACTTAATCATGTTAGAGCGCAGCAATAGTGTAGTGGTCAGTGAGGCCCTAAAGTACATCGGTGCTCACAGCAGAGCGAGTTCGAATCTCGCATAGAGAATTTTTTTTCTCTTCCTCTCTCTCTCTGCACCCCTCACATTTTTTTTCTGTAGCCTATATATAATATTATAAGAAGTGGCAGCTTTGTCTTTTCTATGAAAATATATCCATATTTAAAGATGTCATATGACATATGATATGTACATATGAAGTCGTTCATATGTATACATCAATTCACACAGCACACACACAACCCTTGATACATTTTTTATATCATTTTTTTCAGTGTTTCCAAATGCTATTGGGTGCATTAATTGCAGCCTCTTTCCATCAGTCAATAAAGGACACTGATAATATAAAACATTTTTAACATTTTTAATATTAACAACTTAATTTTCTGTCCTTAATCTGTTGGTGTTACAACTATTAAACTCATTACTGCTTCCACTAACAATGGCTCATATGTGATAACTCTACCTCATCACTAGGTTGAGGCTAAATGTCCAGGGTTTGTACATGATACCAGAATTTTCAGGGAGTTTTCATTATGACACACATTCCAACAGGATACATTTGATTTACACAATGTTTTTAATTTTATTCACTATATTTGTATTATACACCTCAATCATTTGGGTACTACATTGGTTACTTGCTGGAGGACAGAGGATACCCCTTTTTGTATATGATGACACCCTACCCTGCACTCAGCCTGACCCAGAGGAACCCTCAGTGACCCAAGCAGACCAATGAGATGGAAGAGTCAAATTAATTAAATAGTTTGGTCTTAAGTACTGTTCATTTTTTTATTTCCTGAAAAAAAAAATGAATGCTTTTCTTTACATTGCTTTATACACACACACCTTTCAACATGTAGCATTTTTTTACTGTACATTTCTCACCTTAAGGTGATGCTCATGTGACTTTATTTGTCTTTGAAGATGGACCTTATACAGCTACTTTAGAATTAAAATAAATAATAAATAAATAAAAGATTGTTTTGTGATACAATAGTGAATTTCAAATATGAAAAAGTGCAGACAAATTCTTACACTGTTTGTTAGTTAAGGCAGAAGGAACTTCGTCTGCATGAAAAACAAAAAACATAAAAGAACCTAAATTTACCTGACAACAATCACTTACAACTGTGACAGATGTGTGGTTTAAGGTCAAATAAATTAACCACTGATTAGCCTTTATTAAGTGGCAGAGCAGCTCCTCTATCTGGTGGCCCACAGCAGTTAGACAGGCCTCAGCCTCCTTTCTGTTAGCTACATGACAGAAAGAATATTCTAGAGTGTTTAATACAGCTCCAGTAATCAAATATCACCTTTCAAAAGAATGTGTCTGTGTTTAATTTTGACTTTGGACAGAGTTGCTCTAGCTCCAGAAGAATAACAATTTCTGTAAGCCTTAGTCAACACACATTATTATTGTGGCCTTAAGAAATTAATGGCAGGACAGTTAAATGCATGAATGGTTACACAACATACTCAAAAAGGATGTTAAAGTTAGCCTACATTTAATTTTTCATTAAAATAAAGCAAGAGTGGCATGTGTAATTTATTAAACTAATGAATTTTCTCTTAACATTATTTTTTAAAATCTATTTACTATCTTATATTTATTTCCTTCGTTGATGCAGATCTGTATTGCTTTTTCTTTATAATCGGCCTCAAGTCCTCATACGCCAGCATTTAAACCTCCAACTCCCCCTCTGTAAAGTGCATTGGTCTTTTTTCTCACCGTGACTTTCTATGGTGACTCGTGAATTCGGCGATCTACTGAAAATGCCTTCAGGTATGTGCCGTGCGCGCGCATTAACCCGCGGTTATCTTCAGGAGGTTGATTTAACTAACTCTCATCAGCTGTTTTGGAACCGACATACGGTAAGCAGGTTTTGGGTTAATCAACCGAGAGTTCAGGGTTTAGCAGATGGTAAGATAACCCAGCTTTCTGGAATATTCCAGAAAGCAGGTTATGTGACATACCCGGGTATGTTTAAGAGTAAGTAGGTGGATAACCTCAGCTTTTCGTTCCAAAAACAGAGGTAACTTTTGGGGTATGTTAACTAACCTTGGGAACTTACTCTCTGAAGATAACCTGCTCTGTAGCAGGTTATGTTCCAGAGTTTGTCTATTTCAGAGAGTTTACTGAGCATTGCGGGCTCTTTTGATGAGAATTTTGATGGACGTAAAGCACAGATATACGAGTTTTTTCATCATGAGAGGGTTTCAGTGTTTAATTTTGACTTTGGACAGAGTTCTTCTAGCTCCAGATAGATTACAATTTCTATAAGCCTTATATACTGGTCAATACACATTATTATTGTGGCCTTAAGAAATTAATGGCAGGAAAATTAAATGCATGAATGGTTACACAACATACTCAAAAAAGGATGTTAAAGAGAAGTTTAGAAGTTCCAAAGCCACCTCTGTAAAGTACTCCCCTTTTTTCTCACCGTGACTTTCTATGGTGACTTGTGAATTCGGCGATCTACTGAAAATGCCTTCAGATATGCGCCGTGCGAGCGCATTAACCCACGGTTATCTTCAGGAGGTTGATTTAACTAACTCTTATCAGCTTTTGGAACCGACATACTCACGGTAAGCAGGTTTTGGGTTAATCAACCGAGAGTTCAGGGTTTAGCAGATGGTAAGTTAACCCAGCTTTCTGGAATACCCACCAGATCAGCTGTATTGTAAGCTCTGGCCCCAACGCTATGCTTTAAAGAAAAAACAAATCATTTATAAAAAAAAAAAGTGATTCAAATAAAAATAAAAATAAATGTAAAAGCAATTTAAGCAAATGTTACAATAATAATAATAATAATAATAATAATAATAATAATAAATTTAGAAATCTAAACTAAAAGACCAAAAACTACCATTTAAAAAAAAGCACATCACAAAACAAAGCTCACCAGACCAGACCCATTTACACAAAGCAAAAAAATGTTTCTTGGGCAGCAAATCATATTAGAGTGAACTGAACAATGAACGATGATGCCAAGCAATGATGGTAAAAATTCACCTTTTCTATCAGCCATAAAATATGTTAATGGTATATTAAATTAGAAAACGTGAAGAGCATATAATACTTCTTTCAAAACCATAGAGCAAAAAAAACTAAACTAAAAAATAAAGACCCCAAATTTTTGCAAGGTAGTGCATTTCTAAAACTATGTACAATTGAAATCAGAATTATTAACACCCCCCCTAACTCATAATAATAACTCATCTCTAATAACTGATTTATTTTATCTTTGTCATGATGACAGTAAATGTTATTTGACTAGATATTATCAAGACACTTCTATACAGCTTAAAGTGACATTTAAAGGCTTAACTAGGTTAATTAGGTTAACTAGGCAGGTTAGGTTAATTAGGCAAGTTATTGTATAATGACGGTTTGTTCTGTAGACTATCCAAAAAAAATATAGCTTAAATTAAATTCAAAACTGCTTTTATTCTAGCCGAAATAAAACAAATAAGACTTTCTCCAGAAGAAAAAAATATTATCAGACATACTTTGAACATTTCCTTGCTCTTTTTAAAATATTTTAAAAAGAAAAAAAAAAATCAAAGGGGGGGCGAATAATTCTGACTTCAACTGTTGCATGGAAATACCAGATTAATGTGATCTCTATAATGACAGCAGCATCACTGAAAGATGACGCACTTTTAAAACTGCACTGCAAAAGTCAATAAAATAGTGCCGGTAGTTTGATTTACCTCTCTGAGAGTTATCTCCCAGTCATAAAATGAAAATATATCACACTTTCATTTTCACCCGTTACACAAAACAATATTAGAATCATGCTAATTGGGTTATTCTCGCAAAACCATTAAAATAACACAGACCTTTGGCTTTTGAATATAAAACTTATTCATTCATTTTCTTTTCGGCTTAGTCCCTTTATCAATCAGGGGTAGCCACAGCAGAATGAACCGCCAACTTATCCAGCATATGTATTACGTAGCGGATGCTCTTTCCAGCTGCAACCCATCACTGGGAAACACCCATACACTCTCACTCACACACCTACATTACAGACAGTTTAGCTTACCCAATTCATATATAGTGCATGTCTTTGGACTTGTGAAAACCGGAGCACCCAGAGGAAACCCATGCTAACACAGGGAGAACATGCAAACTCCACACAGAAACGCCAACTGACCCAGCTGAGGCTCCAACCAGCAACCTTCTTGCTGTGAGGTGACAGCGCTACCCACTGCGACGCCAATATAAAACTTAGTCATTTAGTAATATAAAAAAACATAAGAATAAAGACAGTTATCTTTTCTACCAAGTAATTTCAACATGAGAATTAATTATTTTTTACTTATTTTTTACTCATTACTGCAATGCCTATGTCTGAATAAAAACAAATAAATTGTTTAATAGATTATTTTACATAAAAGAACAAATAATTTCATGAATTATATTAAATAATTCATGACTATAAATAATGAAAAAAGCAGGAAAATTGAGTCCATGACCAATGTTCTCATTCTCCACAATAAACAATAACATTTCTTTATATTTTTCCAAGCAAAAGACTACTGAATAAAGACTTTTCTAAAGTCCTGCTCTGTGCCATATCTTTACATTGTTTCTTTACTTTGCTAAGTGACACAGAAGACGTCAAATGATGCCGTATAAAACACTCACAGAAAATAGTGTTTAAGTTTAAAAGACATGGTGCGGTGCTTTGCATCCAGTGTGTGATGGGTAGGCCCACACGAAATCTGCGTGTGCAGAAATCCACAGATTTTCTCAGAGTTTTAGCTCATCATTTAGTCTATTTATTTACTTGTTTAAATGTGTGTAAATTTATATTTATTCAGTTTTAAGTTAATTTCAGTAATATTATTGACTCATACAAAAATGCTCATTTGTTTTTATTTACAATACAGTTTGTAAAGTAATATTTTGTGTCTTTTAGATATATTATATGAGAGACTTTGCTTACCAAATAAGTGGATCTAATTGGATTTACATTGTAAACATTAAAAAAAAAGTAAAAAGGTATTATTTTTTAATTTAATATATTAAGTTTTTTGTTATGATTCTCCTAAAATCATTCCACATAAATCCACAATTTTGTTTACAAAATTCTGCACAGAAATAGCAAAAAATGTCCACAGATTCTGTCTGGCCCTAGTGATGGGCCTTAATAAACAGCAGTTCTTCTTAGCCAGCCATTTCTTCACAGCATGTCAGAACTCAAAATACAGGACATACAAATTATAAAATTATTCAGCATGAACCTGAAGTGACAGAAGGTCTCTTTAAATGTTTAATTTGTTCTTAGCTTTTCTTAAAAAAAGCAGACTGTTATAGTAAGGAGATATTTTTCGACTTATTTATTTTGGTGTACAAAATTGTCCTAAATGTTAAACTATTTTTTTAAATTCATGTTGACAAATACTCCAGACTTAGTTTCTAATATCTGGAAGAAAAAAGGTAATTAAAAAAAAAATTATGTTTGAAATTTTTAAAAACGGGTTTTCGTGAGAATCACTCAAATATATTTTTTCTTCAAATGTATTAATTGAAAAGCGGGCTCCACAAAAGTACTTTGTAACAGAATAAAAACAGCAGTTTTTCCAGGGGTAGCAAGTATTTCACAGTAACCCATGAAAGCTCAAAGTGACATATAGTGGCATATTTTCTGGGTTTTTAAAACAGAAAATTTTCAACCCAAAAATGATACACAATTCTGCTCCCAGGTCTATTTAACCATTAAAAACACCCCAGCTTATGTGGATTTACGGAAATGCAAACTATTGGATGTCTACACAGAATCTCAGCCACTCCAATAAGTCATTCAATAATACTGATTTCATAAATACTGTAACTGCAGATGTAGACTATTTGTATTTTTACATATTTTTTCATGTTATAACATGACATAAGATAGAAATTCTGAATAAAGTAAGCTAAAAATGAAAACCAAGAACGTTAAAACACATATAACGTTACACAGTAAACCAAGTGACAACCTAAAAAAGACTGCAAATCTGGGCATCAGAAATTCCAACTGTCCAACGAGTGGACATGAGCGCTGCAAGCTAATGACAGTTTGTGCCAATGGTGGGTCATCTATTTACTCATTAACTTAATTAGAAGTCATAAATCAAAGAAGAAACCGAGGACTCTAACAGACTGAACAGCAAAATGTAAACACGCAAAAACGCCGCAGTGCCTGTCATTGTGCAATGTTGTTGACATTGAACCACAGTGCCTATGTCAACCATTACTGCGCGTTCAAGTGTAACAGACACCACCACAATCCTGTCAAATGAACCCATAAGCAGATGATCATAGCATATACTCACTTCTTGTTTTCTTGTTAATCTTCTCAATCTGGAATTCATAGCGCACTGGTGCAGGAAGAGAAGAGCTCGTCTTGGTAAACTGTATACTAGAGTTATAAGTTAGCGCCTCCTTAAAGTAAATCACCGAGGCCGGAGAAAGCGACTCCTCTGGACTGTTGGCCTTATGCCCGTCGCTGTCCTTCATGTGGGGTTTGAGAAATTCGTTAGATGACACTAAAGTTTCAGAAACTTCAGTGCTGTGCTGTCCCGATGCTCCTGAGCTCTGGTCCGCCATCTTCAGTTCAAATTCATGTGACCGCCCTGCGTCAACACCGCCGTCCGCTCGCGCTTCACTCCGCTCGCAAAACCATTATACAATCCTTATCATGACGCTTTTCGGACAGTACGACCTGACACAGCATGGGGTGTTCATAAATCAAGAGTCAAAATAATAAAAGGGAAAAATGTGAATGTAATATGGGTCATGTGATGTGACGTAGCTCATCAGCTGGGTGAGAGCATTTAAAGAAACAGCAGCAACATTCCACTGTGTGACCTCAATACAGGGATTTCAAATCACATGACACAACACAACTCTGACAGGTTACTTGACTTATATATTGTTAATATATAGTATTTGCGTATAAAATAAAACAGTTTATTCTATTGTAAAGTATAGCAATAGTGTTGAGTTGACTTAACTCTAGCCTATCCTGCTGCTAGTCATTTCAGCTTGCATTATAGTAAACAACTGACACCTACAAATCAGGCTGAATCTTTCATAACTCATAAACCAAAATGAAAATATGTTGACTTAATTTGATCTTTAAAGTAGGAGAGATTGGAGACTTCCCATTTCCTTTAGTTTTTCAGTCTTTGGGGAATGGCTTACATTTTTTGCCCACGCTAACTACTATACAATTGAATGCAGAATTATTAGCCCCCCTTTGACTTTTTTTCTTTTTTAAATATTTCCCAAATGATGTTTAGCAGAGCAAGGACATTTTATAGCATGTCTGATAATATTTTTTCTTCTGGAGAAAGTCTTTTTTGTTTTATTTCGGCTAGAATAAAAGCAGTTTTTAATTTTTTAAACACCATTTTAAGGACAAAATTATTAGCCCCTTTAAGCTAAATTTTTTTTGATAGTCTACAGAACAAACCATCATTATACAATAACTTGCCTAATTACCCTAACCTGCCTAGTTAACCTAATTAACCTAGTTAAGCTTTTAAATGTTACTTTAAGCTGTATAGAAGTGTGTTGAAAAATATTAAGTAAAATATTATTTACTGTCATCATGGCAAAAATAAAATAAATCAGTTATTAGAAATGAGTTATTAAAACTATTATGTTTAGAAATGTGTTGAAAAAATCATCTCTCTGTTAAACAGAAAGTTATTAAAAATAAACAGGAAAATTAAGGAAAAAATAAACAGGGGGGCTAATAATTCTCACTTCAACTGTATATATGTACAGGGCTGGCAAAAGATTTAGGCCTTTCCCCCAAGAAAACTGAAAAACTAAAGGAGATGTGATAATATGTGCAGTACACCTAGGTGATAATAGACTGTCTGTGCAGAAATACACCTAATACACCTAGTCAAATGTTGAAACTGACTTTGTGCTTGAAAAGACAAACACTGTATGAGGGGAAAAAGACATTTTCACAAATCCAGTGACATTCGTGTGTTTGATCACTACAACATTGAATTTAAACGACATAAATTGAAATACTACAGTAAAACTGAAATACTTTATTTATTCATTCATTCATTCATTTATTTTCTTTTCGGCTTAGTCCCTTTATTAATCCGGGGTCACCACAGCGGAATGAACCGCCAACTTATCCAGCACATGTTTTACGCAGCGCATGCCCTTCCATCTGCAACCCATCTCTGGGAAACATCCATACACTCTCGTTCACACACATACACTACGGACAATTTAGCCAACCCAATTCACCTGTACCGCATGTCTTTGGACTATGGCGGAAACCGGAGCACCCGGAGGAAACCCACGCAAACGCAAGGAGAACATGCAAACTCCACACAGGAACGCCAACTGACCCAGCCGGGCTCGAACCAGCGACCTTCTTGCTGTAAGGCAACAGCACTACCTACTGCGCCACTGCGTTGCCTACACAAACATTGTGACAGAAAACTCACATAAACAGTATTTTATAGAAGTTTACCTGGTAGTGTTGGAAGAAGAGGGCTTAACTAAGCACATGCAGCATGAATATGACTGTTGTAGCTCGAACATTCCTAGAATGGAGAAATAAGTCATGTCAGCCACTCCTTGTTAAAATCTTGCCCACAATCCCAACATGAAAAAGAACATGTTACCCGTGACTTATTGATCATATCTGCTTTACAGTAAATAAGCTGCCATTAAATAGAATAGATACATTCTTAGGGCAAATAGTTGACCAAAATCACAGTCTCCGTGTCTAGAAATGATCCACATCAGGAGAATTCAGTCAGTGTTATTTTTTTATTCATTAAAAAGATTTAATATTTCCAAATACAGTGTTATTTAATCTGCATTTTATATTATGTGATTTGACATTTTAAAGATTTTTTTTTCAAAACGAATATAGCTTTAGCCATAATCTGATAACAAACATGGTTGAACAATACTGTGATATTGTGTGATTGTTCATGGTGATTCGTAGAACATCATAATTTGTACAAAGTACAAATTTAGACATGTGGATGTTTCCCAGTACTGGGTTGCAGCTGGAAGGGCATCCCCCGATGAATAAAGGGACAAAGCCGAAGGAAAATGTATGAATGAATGAATGAATGAATTAATTAATTAATTAATTAATTAACGAAATTTAGACATCGTTTTAGATAATAGATCGCTTAAAAATGTACAGATAAGACCACTAGAGGGCGCCATAAAAAAGTTATGGTTTTGACCTGGGTGTCTTGTGTTCTTCCATTTATCATCAGTAACAGGATTAAATATATCAGAACATTAGTATAATTAAAATGTCAGTATCTCTATAACAGCTATGAAACTCTTGCACCAGTAAAATGTTGCCCTTTTTCTAAATATAAAAAAGAGTGCAATGAATTTGTTGTTGAAGGTGCGTTACAGAAAAAAAAGATGCCAGATGCCAGATGTGTTTCTATTTCTTTTTCAGTTCGGTTTTGTATGTGATTTATTATTATTAATTCCTTTATTTAGCCAGGAGATCACATTGAGACAGTACAATCTCCTCTTCCAGTGAGACCTGTCAAGACGGCAGCACATAAAATTTCATTCATTCGTTTTTTTTCAGCTTAGTCCCTTTATTAATCTGGTGTCGCCACAGCGGAATGAACCGTCAATTTATCCAGCATATGTTCTTACGCAGCGGATGCCCTTTCAGCCGCAACCCATCACTGGGGAACACCCATACACTCTCATTCACATACATACACAACAGACAATTTTAGCTTACCCGATTCACCTATAGCGCATGTCTTTGGACTTGTGGGGGAAACGCGAACACAGGGAGAACATGCAAACTCCACACAGAAATGCCAACTGACCCAGCCAAGGCTCGAACCAGCGACCTTCTTGCTGTGAGGCAACAGCACTACCTACTGCGCCACCGCGTCGACCCACATAAAATTACACACACACAAAAAATCACAGAAAACAATACCACAAAATTACAAAATCACCATTCGTAAAAAACATCAGATCATAAAAAGCAATTACAGGTATCTTTTAAGACGTTATACATATGTTTAAAGGTACTCAGAGTCAGATTGAACAAAGTAAATATGCTCTGCAGTCTTATATTTATCATCTTGTGCTGAATTTTTGTTTTGCACTCTTTCTGTGTCCTTGTATTATGTTTGTTGCCCTGTCTTTGATTCTTGGGTTACAATTGTTGGCATGTTTGCTTAGTTACTCCATAACACTCTCTGTCTGTGTTGGCTAACACACACCTATCAGATTCACCTGTTTGTTTTTGTTGAAAAGCATTTTGTTGCACATTTTTATCCCTGAATCTTAACAGCAACACTGCTTCACGTTAATTTCACTCATTCATTTGCCCCATGCACATTACATGTTATTATGCAAAATGAAAGTGTGTGTGTGCACCTCCTTTCTATTGAAATAGTAGAACAATTCTGCTTATTTAATCACCAGTGCCATTTCAGTTCAACTCCCACGTATCCTTGACCTGCACTTAGTTCCCTCTGGTATTTAGATATCTTCCGAGTTACTGTAAGTTGATTTTAAAATAGTACGGAATTATCAAAATACATACAAGTGAAATCTTTTCAATAATCAGATAAAGATTTTTTTTTTTTTTTTGCTTTTTTAGGAAATTTAGTTGGTACACTTTAAATGGTTATCTTGCCTATTTCATCATTTCCTTTCAGTTAGAAAGGTATCAGCGTTCCATAATGATTAGCACAAACACCATATAACATTTGACAAAAAAAGATGTATTATATTATAAATAAAATCCTGTTATTCTAAATTCTCTATATATATTTAAAGAATTCCTATATTATCCAGTATTTTCCATTATTAAACAGTTTCAGTTTTTTTTTAACTGAATGGAAAGTAAAAAAAACTCTGGTTAGTGTCTTTCTAAATGTAAACATTAGACGATCAATCATTTGCTAAGTACACATTTCTCTCATTTATTCGAGAGGCACTAAAATTAATGTTTTACTAGTGCCAAGACAAGACCTTTTACATAAAACACACTCATATGAACAGACTGATAGAAGGAACAACAATTGTTTTGTTATTTTCTGCATATTGTCTCTCTTTACTCAGGGGACTCGGAGACAAAAGAAAACAAGTTCAGATTACAGAAATTATGAAATGTCAAAAACACCTGAACATTTTTGTTTCATGCAGACAATTTCCCCCCAAGGACCATCGGGATGAAGGACGTGTTGTTGAGAGATTTCATTGGAAGACTGGAAAATGAAAGTAAGTGTGTGCCTTATAAACCAAACCCTGTTAAAGAAGGGAAACATTTCTTCAGAGCTGCCTGTGAGGGGAATCATGAATCAGGTTGTTCTCATACTGCTTTGTGCGCTGCTGTTTGGAATGAGTCTTGCACAGTCAGTAGGTAAGCTGATTATAGTTTTATCACACATAACACACGTTAGCAAAGTAAATCCTTTTAGTTACCTCTTTAACACAATATTAACATATGTGTGATAGTAATTGTTTAAGATTTTAAAACTTTGTCCACGAATGTGTCTAGTCAAAACTTCAGTTAATGTAAAATATACATATCTTAAAGTTTAACAATGCATGTATTTTTTAAACAAAACAATAATTTCCCAAATTTAGATAAAATAACAACAATTGGGTTAAATTTGTGCTGTGAATTATATTGAAAAAATTAACCCAGTAGTAAGTTTTGTCCATTTTTACCTGTAATTTGTGTTGAAATAAGATTTTTATTTATTTATTTATTTTTTAATGTGTACTTGTCCATAGCATGCAGTAATTGTTCTCTCTGAGTAGAATTTCCAGAGTCATGAAATGAATCATAATCATCTTTGCTCTTTGATGATGTTATTGATGAAAGCTAATTATTCTGTTATATCAAAATAAAAATATTAAACATAAAAAAAAAGCAGTCACTTTTGTTGTACCTTTGCTTTTAAGTACACTTTTACATGTTTACTATTTTTTTTGTATTGATCACATTCTATTAAAAATGGTCTGGTCCTCTAAAATAGACATAAATCATGTCTATTTATGTTCTATTTTAATAAGATGCTCTCCAATACTCTCCAATACCAACACTTTCCTTTCTATTTTTTATTCCTTTATTTAAATAATACTGTGGTCATCTATTATCACTTTATATTTTATTCTCTATTCAACCTTTAAAAAATTATATTTCAAATACTAACTCTGTTTATATAATCTCTATTGTAATCTAAAACATTTATTTAAATTATTCTTTTAACACTAACAATCCCTTTTCTATAAATTGTTGAACTCTTTATAAAAACGTGCCTTGGCATGAGGCCCGTTTTCTGTCAGTCCAGTCGACAGCTTAGAAGAATACACTGTAAAACCCAAGAGTCAACTTCATCAAACGAAATGAGTGTAGTTAACTCAAAATTGACCTAAAGTTAATTATACTCATTTGAAAAGAGTCTTGAACGCTGTGTTGAAGGTAATGAGTTAATTAAATACCTCATTACTTCAACTTAAATGGAGCAAGTTCACAGTACTCATATACTGTAGATTAGTTTTTTAACTCAAATTCAACTGCAATCGGTTTTCTCAAAGGGTTTGAGTTGCCTTAACTTATTGGGTTTTACAGTACTCCGTTGGTTTGAGTTCTCTTCATTTATTGGGTTTTATTGTGCTCAAATTGCTTCATTTACTCAAATGGATTAAGTTCACAGTACTCATTAGGATTAGTTTTTGAACTTAAATGGTTTGTTGTTATTTGTTTCCTCAAACGCTTTGAGTTACCTTAACTTTTGGGGTTTTACAGTGTAGTTTTTCTTGTTTTCCACTAATTGCTGCTTTATGTCTTGTAAAATAGGGCATGGAGGAGGGGGTCAGCGCTGTCTGTGCATAGGAAAACCTTATAAAAAAGTCAACCCTAGATCCATTCAGGCAATTGATCTGTTCCAACCAAGTCCATCCTGCTCAAACATAGAGATTATGTAAGCGTGCTTTCTGTTACATGCTAATATTGAATCATTATTCTGTCTAGAGATTTACTTTGTAATATAGTGAACCATTGCACGTCCAAATGAGTTCTGCCTTTTTCCCCTTGCTGAACTTATAGAGTGACGGTCATCGAAGGAAGGGGAAAAGGAAGAGGAAAGGGAAACGGAAAGAGGTCAAAGGTGTGTTTGGATCCTAATGAGAAACAAGGAAAGAGGCTACTAAAAGGCAAATGGTGAGATATGCTTTATTGCTAAATGTTCTGCTTGTATAAAAATAACTTGTCTATCTATTGCGTTTTACAATATGACTAATATTTTGTCATTGTGTTTTCACCCATAGGAGGAAAAAGCAAAACCAAAGGAACAGAGGACAAAAGGAGAAGAATAAGTTTGACAAAAGAGATGTCATGTGATTTTTCCCTCCTCCATGTGGTCACAACATATGATTTTAAAGACATTTACACTTAGATCATGTGTTTCCCTTTCTTTTTATGTTTTGTGATCTTTAAACTTTTGTCTGATTCAACTGTTGTGATATGGTATATGTATATATAATTGGTCTGACCTATTACCAACAAAAGTTTTATGTCAGTAATCTTAATTAAGAACTAAAGCACTGTGTCCACAATTAGAAAATTTTTTAACCATTTTTCACCAGTTTGTTTTTATAGAAACTGTTATTCTAATGCATGAAATGTGTGTATGCTGTGCCCATTAAAACAATAAATATGTTTTTAAAAATCCCGCTGATTTTGTAATTTGTTTACTTCTGAGTTTTAGTATTAAACAATTATTAGAACATTATGAGTAATTACACAGATCCTGGCAGTTTGTCAAGTAACTATTACAATATAGAACATATTTGTCTATAATTTAAAAGGATTTTTCAAGTAAAAATGAATATTCTGTCATCATTTACTTGCTCTCAACTTGTTCCAAATCTGTTTGAGTTTTTTTTCTGTTGAACAAAAAAACAAGAATGTATTTTAAAGAATACTGAAAACTGGTGGCCATTGATACAATTTTTCAACATTTTTCAAAATATTTTCTTTTTTTGGGTCAGTACGGTGGTGCAGTGGGTAGCACAATCGCCTCACAGCAAGAAGATTGCTGGTTCGAGCCCCGGCTGGGACAGTTGGCATTTCTGTCTGGAGTTTGCATGTTCTCCCCGTGTTGGCGTGGGTTTCCTCCGGGTGCTCTGGTTTCCCCCACAGTCCAAAAACATGTGGTATAGGTGAATTGGAAAGGCTAAATTGTCCGTAGTGTATGTGTGTGAATGAATGCGTATGGATGTTTCCCAGTGATTGGTTGCAGCTAGAAGGGCATCTGCTGCGTAAAACATATGCTGGGTAAGTTGGGGGTTCATTCCGCTGTGGCGACCCCAGATTAATAAAGGGACTACACCGAAAAGAAAATGAATGAATGAATATATCTTCTCTCTAGTGGAAGAAAGAATTAGAATTAGAAATCTTTATTGTCCACACTTGTGGAAATTCGTTTTTGGCCTCCCAAACATCACAAATACAAAACACAAACACAGAGCACAAACACAAAGATTCCTACACCACAGATTACCAACACACAACCCTAGCTATGAAACCACAGATTAACATACAAACTACTTCATGGTCATTTATTCAATAATAGCAGACGTTATAAAAGATTTCTTAAAAATATTTCTTTTTGCTGTGGGTACTCTGTATCGTCTACCAGAAGGAAGCTTTGTAAATTCACGATAAAGAGGATAGGTGTAGTCCTGAACTATCTGTGAGGCTTTCCATCTGGTCTGGTTTATATACAGTTCCACAAGTTGCTTCTGAGGGTCCATTATGATCTTACTAGCCGTGTTAACAATCTTTGCAAGTTTATACTTGCTTCTAGCTCCAAGATTTCCGTACCAGCAAGAAATATTATAGGAGATAATCCTTTCAACCAGACTGGTATAAACCTTCACTCTTAGAAAAAAAGGTGCCACAAAGAACCAAAACAGGAGTTTCACAGCGATGCCATAGAAGAACCTTTTTTGGTTCTTCAAAGAACCTTTCACCAAGTGGTTCCTTGAAGAACCTTTCTTTCTTTGGTGCTATAAAGAACCTTTTTTGGTACTGCAAAGAACCATTTTTAATGGTTCTTTAAAGAACCTCTAACAGCTTGGTTCTTTGTAGAACCATCTATGAAGATCATGATCCAAATGCAGTCAATAAATAAAATCCAGGCAGAAAGTTTAAATATTTATTGCTAAAACAGTTTGTCTTGTACAAGTCAGACAAATTCTACAATGTTAAACTGAAAAAACACAAAAACAGTTCAAAAAACACATTTTTTGCAGAAATTGATAATTTTATATCTAATGCTAAATATATTTACATTACTTCTATTTTTTTCCACATTTTAAAATATTTAATACATTTATGGTTCTCAATTCATTAACACTTTAGTTTTCATTACAATTCATATGAATTACAAATAAACATTAAACAGTAAAAAATGAATGTGAAAACAGAATTTACAATGAAATTACAGGAAACTACACAACAATACACCTTTTAACACAATATCAAAAAATGTAATAAAAAAAGACAATAAATCAGAAAACATAAAAACAGTTGACTTCAAAGTAAAACAGCAGTATCAGAGAGAAAGGTAATTGCCAGAGCCATTACCAGTGTTACAAATCAGATTTGCACATTCACAGATTCATCAAATCTTCAGATCTACAATATGTCCACATCGATTAAACACTGTTATTACATGACGTTGAAATCATTGTAAACATTAGTTACTTTATTTTTTATCAGCACAGGTGCATTTAACCAAAAATAAAACAGTAAAACTTTGTCTATGTAAGGTTCAAACTTACAAAGCCTAAAAGTTTCCAATCTTACTAGAAGGATTATCAAGGTGAGCTAATCAACTGAAAAAAATTGCTTAAACATCCTTTGCATTTGAATCTGAAATAAATGTGTTTTTTTTATTGTGGTTGTGGATTCGTGTTAACTTGTGACTATGTGAAGCTGTTATAGCCTATGTGAAGCTGAATTTACATACTGTAGCTAACCCATCTACAGTTGCAATCAGAATTATTCAACCCCCTGATTTATTAGCCCCCCCTGTTTATTTTTTCCCCAATTTCTGTTTAACAGAGAGAAAAAAATTTCAACACATTTCTAAACATAATAGTTTTAATAACTCATCTCTAATAACTGATTTATTTTCTCTTTGTCATGATGACAGTACATAATATTTTACTAGATATTTTTCAAGACACTTCTATACAGCTTAAAGTGACATTTAAAGGCTTAACTAGGTTAATTAGGTTAACTAGGCAGGTTAGGGTAATTAGGCAAGTTATTGTATAATGATGGTTTGTTCTGTAGACTATAGAAAAAAAATATAGCTTAAAGGGGCTAATAATTTTGACCTTAAAACGGGTTTTAAAAAATTAAAAACTGCTTTTATTCTAGCCGAAATAAAACAAATAAGACTTTCTTCAGAAGAAAAAATATTATCAGACATACTGTGAAAATGTCCTTGTTCTGTTAAACATCATTTGGGAAATATTTAAAAAGGAAAAAAATTTTCAAAGGGGGTTCAATAATTCTGATTGCAACTGTAATTCGGTTCAATGTGTCACCTGAATCACCCAGAAAAGTTAAACTGAGCTAATAAATCCAGTCCATGGTTCTCCCTCAGAAATGGAAAGCTCATCAACAGAGTTCTCATCAGATCCACATACTCATGTGAAGGATACCTGTAAATAAGAAAAACATAGAGTTAGCACAAGATGCATTAAAATAAGACAATAATTTTTCAGTTAACTTCATTTGTGCTGGTCAGTACAAGTTCCCCACTGTTTATGTATTTGCAATGACTTTTAAGTAATCCACTCACCTGAATACTTAGGTTCGCATTTCGTATCAATGCAGCATAAGAGCTCCATCTTTTTAAAGACGGCTTCCATTCTGGTCTCCAGCACATACACGAATTGAGTCTGCAACACACCCCTTATTAGGGGACAAGGGGAGTCATGACTACTTGTGGTTCTATACATTCCCCCAAAACAAGCCCTCAGGTACAACATTAAATGTGGACATTACCTTGAATTCCAGAGTGCAAAAGGCATCATCAGCATACTTTAATTTCAGACCAGACATGACCACTTGACCCTCCGAGAAATAAGACGTTGTATTGCTGGAGGAAAAAAAGACTGAATTAGAAGTGTTTGTGAATAATTAAATTTGTTTGTACTAATAAAGTTGACATTCCATGCATCTATTGCACCATACATCTACTGAAAACCAAGCAAACAAACACACATTCCCAGTAAAATTGTAAAAAAATAAAAAAACAAAGACTGTAGTTTAAAAAATCTTTGTCTAACAATTACTCAGCACTGGGTAGCCAAATAGTCTATAGATTTTTTTTTAGAATGTAGGAACTACTGAAAAAAGAAAAAGAGGTTGTACATGAAACTGCTCACAACAAATCTGTGAAGAACTTGACATTTAAAAATCTAATCAAAATGAGGAAGACATCAACATTACCTTAAAAAATCAAGCGATGGATGATTGGTAGCATCAGTTTTTCAACATCAGCGGCCATGGCCCATGGCTGCAAAAACTGATAAATATAAAAAAAGAGTGTTATAAGACTAAATATTTAACTAAATCTATGGTACCACTGTACCAATCAAAATTTTATGCGTAAATCATCCCTTGCACCCATAAATTTCTCTTAGAATAGGCAATATATATATTTGTTGGTTTAGATTGTAATCATGATTTTAGGTTATATTTGTGTACTTAGAATGTACACTCACCACACACGCCAGCTATAACAATCAGGTACACCTGAACACCAAAAAAAAAGTAGTTAGTGACACTATTCAACAAGTTCTCATTAATACATGTTAGTAATGCATTTAAATGACCAGTGAAATAAGGAATATTAATATTTACTATACTAATGTTAACTTTAAAAAAATACAACTGAATTATATTATCAGCTCCATTTATTAAAACATCTTTCATCACAAGTTTAGTTTGATTAACTAACTTAAAGTTAACAAATTTAGTATCATTGTACAGCGTTAACGAACAACTGGCCAATAAATATAGCATTTTCAATCAATATATCCTGCATGTAATAGAGCAGATTAACATCTAAAAATGTTCAGGTTTGAAAATAAACAAATTGTCAAGCAAATGGTACTGTGATAAACACCACTGCCAATACAAACATTTGAATAATCTTAAAAGACTTAAAATTAAAATGTTAATGTTTAAATGATAAATAATTATTCGCTGCATTTTGAATTGGCCACTATTATGTGGTTAATTTACTTTGCATTTGCCATAATCTATGACAACTTAATTGTATTGGTTGATATTGATGGTCACAATGTCTCGTGAAAGCCAGCTTACCTTAATTTATTCCTCATGGTCAGACTCGACTGCAAACATTCACTTCAGTGTTGTGCTGAAATAGAGAATGCAGTTAACATTAAGTTAGTTAAAGTTAACAGAAAACGACTTTTCTTTTTTCAGGAGCTATGCTTAAAATAACTCAATAACATTACCTCACCGTCTGTTAATTTGTTGTTTAAAAAATGGCGCTTAAACCGTCTGTTCACGAATAACGTGACATAAGAACCAAGTTACTTGTTAATTCTGCTAAATGACATGCACTATACATGAATATAGATATAAACATCATTATTTAACTGACAGAATTTGACACAAACACTTACCGATGATGAAGCCGTTGGATGAGACGAAGACGGGTAGAGTTCAAAATGCAGGCGTTGCCTGGTGACGCTGTTTTGTTTGCGGTTAAGTCGAGTCGGTTCTATGAATCGGTTCCCTTAAGTGAATAGTAAGGAGTCGAATCCGCCTAAAACCGATTCCTTTTGTATAATAATGCAAGACACAACAATATGATTCATTACTATTCAATTATACTGCCTGGTCACACGCATTTTATACAGTAATTGTACACTATGCATGTTGATGGGTGAGCTTGTGAACACGTGATAAAATAATTCCCGAGCAAACAGTTCAATCTGATTCAATGTCACGCAGTGCTGAACCGAACCAGTGTAATGACAGGCGGCATGTACTCTTCAATCCGTGTAAAGCAAGCCTTCCTTCCCTGAGTTTTAAATAATTTTGGGTGTGTTTAACAGTCTTTGGTTTCATAATCAATTACTTTGGTTATAGTTTATTATGTTTTGGCTAAGCACAAAGTTATGGACATTAAAAATTATTCCATATTTCCATGTTAACCATATAACATTAAATAAAGCTGAATTTACTATAACATTCATGTCAAGTTATTTTTGAAGATGTTGGTAAAACAAATAGGGGCTGCAATAACATTCTGTATATATATATATATATATAATTTTTATATATTGTATTTAATTATATATAATTTATATAAAATTTAATGATATATATATATATATATATATATATATATATTATATATATATATATATATATATATATATATATATATATATATATATATATATATATATATATATTAGCATATAAAGTTCATGTGCATTCATTTGTATGCTGAATAATATAACAGGAGTTTGAATTTTACAATAAAATTCTGAATACAACATATACCTGTAAATTTTTTAAGTTAAATCCTGTGAAGTGATACTAACGTAATTTACTGTGAAAAATTACAATAAGGTTAAATTCTGGGAATCTTTAACAGTCTAGGTTATCACGTAAAGAACCATTTTATAGTGCAAAGAACCATTTGGGGCTACAAAGAACCTTTTGTGAGTTGAAAAGGTTCCATGGCTGTTAAAGGTTCTTCAAAGAACCATCTACACCAACAAAGAACCTTTTAAGCACCTTTATTTTTAAGAGTGTTCCTCTGAATACTAACAATAAAACTATTTAATTTCCTTAAAAGAAAGAGTCTCTGGGCGACGTGGTGGCGCAGTAGGTAGTGCTGTCGCCTCACAGCAAGAAGGTCGCTGGTTCGAGCCTGGGTCACTTGGTGTTTCTGTGTGGAGTTTGCATGTTCCCCCCGCATTCACGTGGGTTTCTTCCGGGAGCTCCGGTTTCCCCCACAATCCAAGGACATACGGTAGGTGAATTGGGTAAGCTAAATTGTTCGTAGTGTATGAATGTGAATGAGTGTGTATGGATGTTTCCCAGAGATGGGTTGGAGCTGGAAGGGTATCCGTTGCATAAAACAAGTGCTGCATTTGTTGGCGGTTCATTCCGCTGTGGCAACCCCTGATTAATAAAGGGACTAAGCCGAAAAGAAAATGATTGAATGAATGAAAGAGTCTCTGTGTTGCCTTCTTATAGATATAGTCTGCGTGTTCACCCAAATTTAAACTACTATCTAAAATAATCCCTAAGTACTTAAAACTGTTTACAGTCTCAACATGTTGACCCTCAATAATAACGGGATGACATATAGGCTGCCCTTCCCTACTAATAATTAGCAGGGGCAGATTTAACCAATAAGCAAGGTAAGCGGCCACTTAATAAATATCTAGAATAAATATCTAGAAGTATAAATTATACCTATAAACTATATATAAAACATAGTTTTCTACCATATTTTGTATGGTGAGAGTTCAACAAATACAATTTTAATGTAATTAAATATTATTTAATATACAATCAGTAATGTTATGTAATAATAATATTATAAAATAAAATATCCATCATGGAGCAGTCCAGCAGTCAAATTTATTCAAAAATATATGTATTATTTTTAGTTGTAAATTCATTTAAAGAAAACTAATCATTTAAAATGTAGAGCTTGCATTAATTTAAAATGTCGAAAAGAAGATGGAGTGATTAAAAAAAACTGTAATATAAATAAATATTAAAGAATTAGAAAGGGTGCATTTCAGGACTTGGGCCCTTTGGCTGGAATTGCTTAGGGCCCCAAAATCACAAAATCTGCCCCTGATAATTAGTTCCTTAGCTTTCGAAGCATTTAGTGACAAAGTGCTCTCCTCGCATCACTAGATTTTCTATGTGCTCAAAGTAGGCCCTCTCTATCTCCTCCTTTCCTTTGACCATAAGTCCAACCACGGCCATGTCATCAGAAAGAAAGAAACTTTTTAAAGTTTGGAACAATCCGAAGGTGAGTAAATGGTGAGTTAAAAAAAATCACATGTGGGTGAATTATCCATTTAAGGTCTGTCATTTTGCAGTCTAGTCTAATTTACAACAGCCTACAAGGGCGTCACCGTGGCGCAGTGGGTAGCACGATCGCCTCACAGCAAGAAGGTTGCTGGTTCAAGCCCCGGCTGGGTCAGTTGGTATTTCTGTATGAAGTTTGCATGTTCTCCCCATGTTGGTGTGGGTTTCCTCTGGGTGCTCCGGTTTCCTCCAAAGACATGCACTATAGGTTAACTGAATAAACTGAATTGTCCGTAGTGTATATGTCTGAATGCAAGAGTGTAAGGGCATCTGCTGCACAAACCATATGCTGGAAAAGTTGGCGGCTGCTGTGGCGACTCCTGATTAATAAAGGGACTAAGCCAAAAAGAAGATGAATGAATGAACAGCCTACAATACAGATCTTGTCATGGTCACATTCTATAAAAAAAATCACTTTTAATATGAAAAATGAGAACATGAAATGTGGCCTGAACCCTTTGCTGAATAGTACAATCAATGGCACAGAAAATCTGCCTCCGCAAAACAAAAAAAAGAAAAAGAGAAGACCTAACAACCTTATCATACACACAACACAATGTGTGCGGTTTATGAGAAAAGACCCTTGTTTTCAGAAAGTGAATGCGCAGAAGGCCACCACAGTCATGTTACTGAGTATGCAATTTTATACTGGTGGAAAGGGACAAACTTACTGTACTGTAATATACTGTAATATGAAGATTAATGTTTTTTTTTTTTTATAATAATAATTTTTTTGGGGTTTTCACCTTTAATTGACAGGACAGTAGAGAATTGACAGGAAAGCATGGGGAGCAGAGAGAGGGGAAGGATCGGCATAGCACCACGAGGCGGGAATCGAATTCGGGTCACTATGAGCACCGGAGTGCATGTGTCAACACACTAACCACTACACCACTGGCCTAAAGATTAATGTTTATTGGTTAGTTAATATAGTTCATTCATTCATTAATTTTTGGCTTAGTCCCTTTATTAATCAGGGGTCGCCACAGCGGAATGAACCGCCAACTTATCCAGCATATGTTTTACGCAGCGGGTGCCCTTCCAGCTGCAACCCATCACTGGGAAACACCCATACACTCTCATTCATACACATACACTACGGACAATTTTAGCTTACCCAATTCACCTACTGCATGTCTTTGGACTTGTGGGGGAAACCGAAGGAAACCACGCGAACACAGGGAGAACATGCAAACTCCACAAAGAAACACCAACTGACCCAGCCAAGGCTCGAACCAGCAACCTTCTTGCTGTGAGGCGACAGCACTACCTATTGCGCCACCGCGTCGCCCAATATTATTTCAAATACTATTAAAATATGTGCGTAATGTATTAGAATTGTATATATGAGTTACTGCGTTAAGTCTATTAAAGAATGACATTCTTTATCTTTAATAAGTATTTATTTTATAGACAGGATTTATTTTTGATATATTAAAATCTAAGCCCATTTCCTTTCATAAAATATATAGTTTAAAGTTTTTTTTTGCCTAAAACAATGTAAAAAAGAAATAAGTCAGTGAATTAAATTAAAGGAATAGGACCAAATGAAAGTCATCAATTACTCATTCTCAAGTTCCACAGAGTTTCTACTTTCTGTTGAACCCAAAAGAAGTTATTTTGAAAAATGTTGAACTGGAAACTGGTCACCCCTGACATAGAAGGGGGAAATACTATGGAAATCAATGGCTACCAGTTTACAACATTCTTTAAAATACCTTATATTTGATTTAACAGAACAAAGAAACACAAACAGATTTTAAAACTGTATATTTAATTGGTGAACTGTACCTTTAAAAAAAAGTAGTGTTTTCATCTTTCATATTTAACATGTTGCTTAGAGAATATGTGACCTTGGACTACAACACCATTCATAAATGTCAATTATTTTCATACTTTGTACAGCTATTTGATTATCTAATCTGAGAGAGCAACGAAATCTAAATACTAAGAAAATCGCCTTTAAAGTTGTCTAAATGAAGTGTGTTGTAAACAAATAAATGTTGGATAGAAGAGAACCCAGTCCAGGAGACTCGAAACAAGCAGAATTCTTTTATTGAGACGTGTTGGTTAAATCTGCAGTCATACAACGTCTTCAAGAAGTCCATGTGTCTGCAAGAGCCTACTGGAGGTCTGCAGCCTGCTAGTTTTATCACAAGTCTGCATTGAAACAAAGATGTCCTGTCTATATTGTATTCTTAGGAGGAGGGGAGATGGCTAAACAAAGCATGCAAATTCAGCATTGAAGTCATCATGATACCCGGCATGTAGGTGTTAGAAAACCTGCCACACAAGTTAATCAACAAAGGGGTTTCTTTGGCCTGAAAGTATCACCCTAAGACAAAGGCAGAGTCATTGAAAGCCTGCCTGTTGCGTTTGCATCACTGACTCAGCCAGTAGTCAGAAAGATAAAGGTTTAATGTATCTCATATAGCTGGTCTGTAAATGAAATGATATAATTTAAAACCAAAGAATATAACTTTTCAGTTAAATGTAGATTATTGTTCATTTGAAACTAGATTATATAAATTTATAATCCCACAAGTGCAATCCATCTAACTAATTAAAAATTCAACAAAAATCAAAAGCTTTGTTGTTTACCAAAAGAAAATGACCAAATATATTCATAGAACATGATGTTTATTAATATTCAAATGATTTCTGGCATAAAATAATATTCCAACTTTAACCCATACAATGTATTTTTGTCTATTTCCACAAATATACCAGTGTTACATAATTCCAGGGTTGCATATTCAATGACTTAATTCAACTTGTTGGATAATTAAAAGCAAATAACAAGGTCACATCTGCTTTGTTTTTGGCCAGCACTGTTTGTTTAAACCCCATAACACTTAACCCAAACAAAATAACGAAAGCATTCAGATTTAATCTGGACTGCTCTTACACCTTATTTCCCAGAAATGGTATATAAAAAGGAAGCAGCATGGAACTGGGCCAAATTCTGCACTGGCCTGACGCATCATTTAGGAAAATCCCTTTAAAGCGTATAAAATGAGCTCTTGGTGTCACATTTGACCATTCGAAAGTGGTTTAGGGAACGTGAAAGAAGACCATCAAGAAACCGAACAATGAAGACTGTTACTGCTCTGCTTCTTCTTGTCAGTTTGACTGTTGTTGCTATTGAAGGTAAGATCATTTTGCTTGCTTTAATATTTGTTATTTTATCTAATTTGTTTATGCTTTAACAAAGCTTTTTTTTTGCTTTGTTGTTTAAGATTAATCATTTTTTTTATTATTATTTCTATCGTCCTCCAGGGCAGCATATGAAAAGCCAGAGATGTGTGTGTCTTGGTGCTGGACTCAACATGGTGAAGCTAGTGCTAATTGAGAAGATTGAAATTCTCCCTTCAAGTCCATCCTGTAGACATATGGAAGTCATGTAAGAACAATGATAATTCATAGTTAGAATGAAGAAATCTATCCATCTGTATTCTCTTTTAATAACTCAATTGTGTATGTGAACAGTGCCACGATGAAGAATGGAGTGGGAAAACGATGCTTAAATCCACAGTCCAAGTTTACTAAGAAGATCATTGGGATGATTGCAAAAAATAACCAGTGAGTTTTACTAGTGCCATCGCATTTGTTACTGAAGATCTGAGCTGAATGTCTCTTTTACATATTAAAACTGAATATTGGAATAATGTTTATGTTGTCTTTGTAGGAACGCTCGGTGAAATGGATGAAGTGGTTCTGCTGCATTTTCATGTGTCAAGATTGTGGCCAGTTTGGAGTTAATTAAAAATGTGAGATTTTTTAATGTGTTACAATGTAATTTATTAAATATATTTCCCTTTAGCTTAATTTATTTATTCTGTTTGTACCTGTTTATTTATTGTCTGTTAAAAAAAACTTCAAATAAAATATTGTGGAGCTTTAACAATTTCTGCCTGAGTGAATTGTTATTGTTATTATTATTATTGGAACCTGGTCAGATATTTATTATATATTTAGTACTGTGTTTAAATATTAGTTATTAGTCATTACTAATTATATGCGTAGAAATGATTTACTCTATGGTTGAGATACACTCTAAAAATGCTGGGTTGTTAAAGCTTGTATTATGATGGGGAAAATATAGAAAAACCCAACAGTTGAGTTAAAAACTTAAATTTTAATTTAATTGAAAAATTTGTTTATAATATATAAATAATGTTTGTCCACATTTGATCCAATATTGGTTTACAACAACCCATGATTTTTTAGAGTATAGGCTTTAGATTTAAAATATGTCTGTAAAAATCTGTAAACATAACAAAAGCACGGTAAACACAAAGTAATTTTATTCATAAAATGATCCTATAAAATGATTCCATAAAATGATCCAATGTTGGGTCAAATACGGACAAACCCAACCTGTGTGTCAAAAAGTGTAATTTAAAATGAATTGAAAAAATAAACCAATGTTGGGTTAGGTTACAATAACCCAGCAATTTTTTAAGTATACCCAACAAAACGCAACAAATAAACAAAATAAAACAAAAAATTAAACTGAAAAGTCTTGTTATTATATAAGAGAAAATAAAGCACAGAAATATTAAATTCCGAAAGTAATAGTAAACAAATGCCATATTAATAAAGGGACAATGACAGCACTGTAAAAGAGTTTCATTTGAGACTATGAGGGTCCATTCATGAGAAAACTGATCTGCCAGCAAAACTTTTCACACAGGACATGTTATTGTGCTGAAAACACAAACAAAATTAATAAAAAAAAATTCTGGCCATTTGCAAAAGATGCTTGGATTGGTTAAAGTTAATCCTATATTTTTGAAGACTATAAAAGAACTCACAATTTAGCAACATAAAAATGTATATTTATGTAAAATGATAAATCTGAAGGAAAAAAAAAATCTGAAAAGCAAATTCACTGCAGATAACAATAGGTTATAATATAATAGGTTCGGTAAAATATGGACAAACTGTTGGGTTAAATTAGGGTAAAAAAATTTAAAATGTCCATATTTTACTCTTATCTGGGTTGAAACAGCCCAGCATATTTTAGGGCAAAACCATTGGGCAGAACATTTAATGGTGATCATTTGTGTTAAGACTCAGCATGAGTTTGCAAAATGCTCATAAGCATGAACTTCTTAAGACAAATCTAATCAGGGAAGTGAAAACTGCTTCTGTTTTGATGTGATGTCACCGATTTCCATCATCAGAGTATTGTACATTTTTTGATACAAAACATTTGTTTTTACTATAGCCGTTTAAACATTTTGATCATTGATACACATGGATTTTAATGCATCTGTGAGTGTTGAATGCTTGTTGAATTTAGTTCAAACATTTAAAAGGATAGTTCACCTAAAAATGACAATTCTGTCATCGTTCTTTCCCCTTTAATTGTTCCAAAGTTTTTTTGTTTGTTTGTTTTGTTCTGTTGAACACAAAAGAATACATTTTGAAGAATGTTGGAAACCTGTAACCGTTGACTTCCACATCAGTATTTGCTTTTCCTACGGAAGTCAAGAGTAACATGCATCCTAAAAAAAAATTTATTACAGTAAAATAAATGACACAAGACTGACAAGCATCCAACACTTTGAGTGAAAGCATTTCAAAGAAATGGGAAATTGAAACTGCTGTGAAAGTGTAACTGGGAACTATGCACATGTGTGATGCTGATATACAAGCAGTGAAACATCTTCAGTGTTTACGGTTTCAAACGGTCATCAAAACCTTCAACACAATGAAGACTGCTGCACTTTTTGTTTTTCTGGCCTGTCTGCTTGCTACACAAGTGCATGGTGAGTGTTGCCTATTAGGACCTTTAATACAATCAATTTAATACCTATTTATTCGACACCTGTATCTCTGATAAATATTCATTTTTATGATGTGGTTCTGCAGATAATTATTCTTCATCTTTATTCCAGGGCAAAAATAGATTAACAGGTGCTTGTGTGTCGGTAAAGGCCTGGACATCGTTGCACTGAAGAACATTGAGAAGTTTGAAATCATCCATCCAAGTCCATCTTGTGGAAAACAGGAGATCATGTAAGGACAAAAACAACGATTATATGGAGATATTTACACATTCATACTGCAGTTTTAACACATTTAGCTGATCTTTTCCCTTATTTCCAGTGTGACCATGAAGAGCTCAGAGCAGAAATGCTTAAACCCAGAGTCTAAATTCACCCAGGAATTAATCAGGAGGGCTCTTGAAATGATGTTAGTATTTTAACACTTTTTGTTGTCTGTAGTAATCAAACATGATACTTATGGCTATTTCTGAAATTAATCATTTAAATAAAAAGTCTAAAATGACATCTGATGAAGTGTTTGCGTTCATTTCAGCATCCAGCAATAAGCCATTGAAGAATATCCTGATACCCACAAAAGCAGATGCTGTAAAACCACCATGGCTGACAGTTTACACATTGTTTGAGTGTGGCTAGATCTGTATAAACTGTTTTGTATTGTAAAAAATGAGATTGATCAAATATGCAACAGACTGTAGCGTAATTACATATTATTTAAAAGTCATTTTTCATTTCATTTTTTATTCCTGTTCTCAGAACCATTAAATAGTACTGTTATACAGTCCACTTAAGAAGATTACTTGTGTTATTGTACATCTGTATGTCTACACTTTGTCAATAAAAGTGATTTTCTTTTATTAAAGGTATCTGTTCATTTTTGTAACTGAATTATCCACATAATAAGTGTGCCCCTATAGGTAACAATTATTTAAATTTCCAATTAGATATCAGTCCACCACTCCAGACTTACCATAAATCACCATCATTTCACAAATCACAAATTATGTGAAATAAGAAGTATATATATATATGAATGATGAACATGTAATGAGCAAAAAGACTGAAAAATCTGAAAAATATCTCAACTCCCTTTCACTGACAATATTTTATATTTAGGTTAATAATTATATGGGATGATTACATGCTAAGATTCTTTGAATGTGAATGAGTTCACACAGGTTACCATATTTACAATCCAAACAGATTATTGAACAATTTAAATAATCTTAAATCATCAAACATGTACAAATCAACACGCATGCTCCACAATATGTTAGCTGGTAATATTTATTGGATATAAAGCCATTGTACAAAAAGTGAAAGGACATTTGTTATTGCACATCATATCTGAATATCTTTTTAATATGAAAATAAATATATAAACAACAACATCAATTGCATGATAGTTCTTATCAAGTGTAATAGTAAGTATTAAAAGCAAAACCTTTGGGTAATTTTTGCCCCCTATATCTGACATCACATTGGAGGAATTTTTATTATTTGATATTTAACAATTTTTTTAGACACTGGTTAGTTTTGTGTCCTGTTTGAAGTCGTCTAGTTGCATCAAGTGAAGTACTTGGTCAACCATCGTTTTGTAGTTTGGTTTTTTTGTTTGCTTGTTTTATTTTTTTTCCATTTTGTGCCCTATAACGGCTCTCTTTTGTTTTCCAGCTCCATTGGGTACAGTTTGGGCTTGTTTTGTTTTCAGATAATTATTAATTTTGTTAATAAAGATTTTTGGGGGGAAATTCCCTGGCTGTTCTGTGTTTGGGTTCTGTTTGTAAAACGTGACAGTGGCTGGAGGTCAGTTTGAGCGTATTTTGTTTTTAAAAAAGAAATTGATATAGTAATTTACTATTTAAAGAGCTTATTGTTTTGTTCGGAATTCAGTTTTGTGAGGTGCCATTGTCCACAAAGTTACTTGCTGGCCAAAATATGAAGAAAGTAAAATATGTGTTTATCTGTCGAGTTTGAAGAGAGCTGCACACCAAACAAAATATTGAACGCTTAAAACTTAATCTCTGCTCAGACTTTAGACTCTGCAAACAGTTCATTACAAATCTGCATAGTGTAAACACTAAAATATATGGTCACACTTTATTTTGATGGTCTGTTTGTTAAATTTAGGTTACATTGCATCTGCATACCAACTAATTCTCAATGGATTTTAAGTAGACTTGGGATTAGGGTTAGTGTAAATTGACATGTACTTGCAAAGATTCTTATAGTCAGTTAAATATCTGTTAAGCAGCACTATAAACAGATATTAAGCAGACAGTCAATACTCAAATGGACCATCAAAATATAGTGTTACCAAATATCTAACAATATAATGAAAAAAGCATCTGAAATGAAAAAGGTATATTGTGTAGTGCATGCATTATCACTTTCTGAAGATGCAGCAGTTGAAAGGGCATTTCCAGATTTCCCGAAAGGACTTCCAGTCTCTCTTTCATTTTCATCTCTCATGCATGATTGTGACATTCAGAATGACTTCAGCACAACTGGTCAAGGTCCTATATAAAGAATTAGGTAGTGAAAGTACTTGATGATTTTCCAGTTAAAGGAGAAGTGATTTTTGATATCCTGATTTGATGTTTGTTTATGCCAAAATTATTTGGTATTCCAACATTTGAACTCTGATTAGTCACTGCATTTCATCAGTAAAATACTTTCATTTTTGAAATATTTAATCAGCTCTATAAAACATTACTTTAATCTGTAATTGTTGCAAAAAAATGGCCTAACAAATACATTTATTTTTCTAAGCCTATGTTGCTAACACTTTATAATTACTACACACTATGAATCATTTATTAAGCCTTAGCATCTAGTGAGTTCAATATTTGTTAAGCATTAACTCTAGCTTAATAAATGTTAGTAAGCGGTTTACAACTGCAGCTACAAATGCTGTATTATTGACTTATGAGCAAATTTATAATGTAGAGTTTAGAGTTTAGAGTAAGTCATAAAACTGGATAAAGTTGAGTTAATAAAGCATTTACAATTTTTTACAAATTAACTAGGCTCTATGCCTGAATAATAAGATGTATAAATGTTCATTTGAATAGTTTATTAATCATTTACTAACTCATTCTAAATTATCTTAAAAAACAACCAACTATGCTTCAATAACTGGTTTGTAAATAATGCAATACTTCTTTTAGTAATGAAAAATAAATCATTAACAAAGTATGAAAGTACAAGCACATTATAAATGTGGTTATAAGTCAAGAATAGAGCATTTGTAGCTGCAGTTATAAACTGCTACTCAAGTTTATTAATGTAGAGTTACTGCTTAACAGATAATGAATTCACTATTTGCTAATGCTTAATGAATGGTTCATAGTGTGTAGTTATTATAAAGCATTACCCATATGTTTTTTGGTATGTTCTTCTAAATAATTCGACTCATCACATGATCCGGGGGTAATTAGAGAAATCATATTGTTCAAATGCTCACATCTTTTGAGGTCAGCATTTCTTTCTCTTCACCATATGACCTACAGTATAATGTTTATAGTGACTTATGAAAATAAAGAGGTAGTGAAATTATTTGACCATCTTCCACAGAAAATGCGCTTGGTCCCGCATGCTAGTTTGGCATTTCTTACTGACATTGCTAAATAAATCTAACATTTACAATCAAACCAGCAAATCCAACTGATCTTGACAACGCTTTTAAAGATCTGTAACTCAAGCATGTGTTGAGTATGTACAGCTAGTAAATAAAGTATGTTGTCAGCAGTGGTGTAAAGTAACACATTACAAATACTCAAATTACTGTAATTGAGTAGATTTTCTCAGGAATTGTAATTTACTAAGTAGGTTTAAAAATATGTACTTTTACTTTCCCTTGAGCACATTTTTTGTGCGATATCGGTGATTTTACTAGTTTCCATTACCCTGCAAGCACTACTATATTTTTTCTTGTGTACGGGGATTGGCTAAGTAGAAAAATCAGTCCTGTGATTCCTGCCCAGTCAAATAGTACATAGAAAGAAAATCGCTTACAAGCATGGGCACTTTAAAAATGCAGCAAATTGTTTGGAAGCATTAAAAGTGTCCAAGAAGATGTCCAAAATCACAGTGATCCAGAGACTGCATGTCACTGATGAGAAGACTAAACAGAATTTCACTGACTGAAATTGCCAAAGAGTTTTAAACAATAACTAAATGCCCTACAGAATGTTACGTTTACACATCCCTGCACAAATTTCATATATGCATCAGCATTTCACATTGTAATACTCACTACTCTTGAGTACTTTTAAAAGGGCTATATTTTACTCATACTTTGAGGAATATTTACAACAGATACTTTTACTCCACAGACCTGCACTACATTTTTGGGCAAATAATAGTACTTTATGATTTTTCTGTACACTTTCCACCACTGGTTGTCAGTCATTAGACAGCAGATAAATATAGGACAAATTCATGTAGAAAGTTTTTTTCTAATTAGAAAGGAAGAGTTTCCAAGATATCATTCTTGGTTTACACTGAAAATGATGACCAGCAGTTAAGGGTTAACCTCTTAAGGCTCAAGGTGTTTTTTTACATGCATTTATTATTTCTCTTTGCTATTTGGGCTTATTGGAACCTAATTAGAATAAAAATCTAAGTATCATCTTTTAATATGATGTACTTATGTAGAGAAAAATGATGTGCATATATGTGGACTCGTGGTCCAAATTTACATAAAACACTTTTTCCAGAATTTTCTTTTATGCATATTTAACATAGAATTTTTTTTTACTTGCTTTGACTATCAGAGAGTAAAAACAATTTTTTTTCCCCCATTTTGGACAGTTAAAAATAGGGTTAGGGACATTTCAAATGCTGCAAAACAGTTGCAGGATGGCACTGTGTCACGCCTGCTGCTCACAGGACGAAGAAGGCACGGATCTCAGGATTACAAAAACACGTATATTTATTAAGTAACACTTACGAAGATCACATGAAGAACAGGGCTTGACGAGGAACAGTGAGACATGTAGACATCGACAATACCGGACGAAGGACTAACAGAATGTGGGAACTTAAATACACAGGGGATGATGACACACAGCTGGATGACACAGGTGAAGGTGATGAAACAATGACATGGTGGGAACGGGAAAAAAGGAGCACATGGTGAGGATCACATGACGAAAACAAACACACGAGGAAGGCAGGTTGTGACACACTGTCTGTCTGTAACAAAATATAAAACATTCAAAGTATTTTAAATAGACACGTAAGAGCTAAAAATGGGCTGTCCACGTATGTGGACACTCGGGCCCTAGGAGGTTAAGTCTGGTTTGGAGACAGATGCAAGACCTCTTTAGGAAAACTAAAAGCTATTCAAATAAAGCTGAGGCTATAGCATATATATTTTTATATACATTTTAAACTCCCAGGGGGTTATTCGTTAAAGCATTGCTGAGAAATTTTGTTCAACTTATCTTTTGTTTGAAAATATTATTCTGAGTTGAACTTTTTTTGTAACTTTATTTTGTTTTTTTGTTTTGCACTGTAAAAAAGCTGTAAATTAGCAGTTTTTCATATTTTGTGACTCATGTTTTTTATTTTTGCCTACATTTTTTGTTGCTACAAAAACCTCAATAAACTGCCAGTAATTTTTCTATCATTTTACAGACTTATTTCTTTATATATTGTTTCCTATACTACTAATTATATTATATTATATTATATTATATTATATTATATTATATTATATTATATTATATTATATTATATTATATTATATTATATTATATTATATTATATTATATATGCATCTGTACAGATGAGACATGACCGTTTTCAAGATGTCTCCTGCAGAATGCGAATAGCCTCCACTGGCACCCTATTATATTATATATACTTAATTATATTGTATTGCTTTAAACTACTAAAATGTCAACAAAAGTCACTTTTATAACCTCTTTAGACCCTGTGTCGATTACAATGGACATCACATGTCAGCTCATGTCTTTGTGGTTCCTGAGCATTTCATTTAATTTAAAGCCTGCAGTCCATGAGTCCAATCAAATGGCAGTAAGGTGTGACAAAAAAATCCACTACACTGAAAATCAGCATGGCATCACTTCACTCCAGACACAGACATAAATCCCATTTACAATGTTTTTATTCAGATTTATTGATATGTTTGCCAATATTTCATAGATTGCATGTAAAAAAGAGGGATTGCACTTACTAAAGTTTAAAATCTTTTGTAACATTCCAAGCTTTAGATCAGGATTTTTTCAAATATGTCTGTCCATTAGGATGTTCAATGGGTTCAAAATCTGTTACTGAAATTAAAATCTCCAGTAATGCTGATTGAACGTTTTTATATTTGAAATAACTATATCGACGTACTAATTCATTGCTGAAACAATTTCATATGCAGAATATACAGACCTTGAAGTTCTTAAATGTATAGAGCAGATGGAATTATCTCAGATGTGGACATTATATGGAGTGATGAAGAAGATGAAGATAAAGTTTGTTATAAACAAGATGCAATCTTTTTGCTGCGCATCGATGGATTTGCTATTCAGTGTTTGGACTCTCAGTAGTGATTATTAACCCACACTGAACTGAGCTAAACTGAATTGAACTTAATCTCTGAAAACTGAACTGACTCTGTTTCAATTCACTATAATCTTCCATGTGAAGCTGCTTTGACACAATCTACATTGTATAAGCGCTATACAAATAAAGATGAATTGAATTGAATTGAATTGAATCTATACAACAAAAACCTCAAAGTTAAAGTAAAAATGTTACAATGTTAATGTTTGTCATTTTGAAAACAAAATTCAAGATTATACCAGCAATCATGTTTTTTTTTTTAGTTTTTTCTTTCTTTTTTGGTTGTGTCTCTCTGAGATAATGTCATATTCTATATTCTTTCTTGACTTCAGTTCTTTGACAATAAATTAACTTAAATTTAAATTCTCTCATTTTGTCTTTTGGTCTGATGGTCTAAAGGGAGTCTTTGGTTATTTAATCTGTTTGATTGCATCTCAATCTTAGTGGGTCTGTTTTCTTATGCAAACAGCAGAGTAAAAGCTGAGGGTTAATATAAATGCATCTGCTTGAGTTGCTTCGTCAAAAACCAGTCAATGTTTTTTTAATAATTTATTGTGTGCTTTAAATTTTGCTTTTGCAGGGTTTTGGCCTATATGGTGGTAAATAAAAATAAATTTGCATTCATATTTTAGTGTAATTATGAAATTATTTTCTTCTTCATTCAGGGAAAGTTCAGCTCAGGGTGCCCTAAATCATATAGCTTCTCTTTAAGAAGGTTCAGGTCGGTGTTTCTGAGAAATCATAATAAAAAGAGAAAAAGTAGAGGAAGTTGGAACTCAAATGGGAAGTAAAACTGAGGGGAAGCCCCTGATGCTCCAGTATTTAAGGGGGCTCCTTCAGTTCTTCAGTCATAATCTGACTGACCCAGACGAGCTCAGTTCATCCAGAACAAGAACAAGAAGACCATGAAGACTCCTGCAGCTTTTCTTCTTCTGGCCTGCCTGATCGCTGGACAGGTGAATGGTAAGTTTCAGAAACACATCAAGATCATTCAGCACATGTATCTTTGCTCATGCTGAGGTTTTGAAGATAAAATCAATATATGAAACATATTAAATATATTAAATATATATATCATTTCCAGGTCAAGACAACGCTTCAAGAGCCAGGTGCTTCTGTGCTGACAAAGGCGTAAACATGGTTTTATTGAAGAATCTTGAGAAGGTGGAAATCTTCCCTCCGAGTCCATCTTGCAACAAACATGAGATTGTGTAAGTTTATAGCAGAGCTTTCATATAAAGTAATTTTATTTTCAGTTAAGTTCATCAGCTTCATGTAATATCATTTTTGATCTTTTACAGTGTGACTCTGAAAAACGGTGCAGGACAGAAATGCTTGAATCCAGAGTCAAAATTCACCCAAAATGTCGTCTTAAAGGCTTTTGGAAAAAGGTGAGAATTTCTGCTTAAGCATATTTGGTCCCACTTTATATTGTGTCGCTTATACCTGTGAACTTACATGGTAAATAGATGTGTAAGTAGTATGTAACTACAGTGTATGTACACACGTTTACATAGTATTTACTTTTGTATTATGTAACTACACTCATGTAACAACCCACTGAATAGTATGTGTAAGTACAAATGTGTAACAGGACATTGGTAACAACACTAGGAAAGTACACATCTGTAACAAGAATTATGTAAGTGCATTGTGTAACAACAATATGTACTTGCAGATGTTTTCCCACTTCCACACCTGTTTGCAGATCATGCACTTGTGAACACTGTATGGCAGAACTAATGCTGCATTAGAAGGTTTCACCTTGTGATACCAGTGTACTTACATGGTAACTCCACAGGAACTGTCCACTTAATATAAAGTGTAAAATGGTCACAAATTACTGTGTAACTTGTAGAAATATCTTCTATGCAACACTTTAATAACAGTGTAGTTACATGGTAACTCCACAGGAACAGTCCACAATATAAAGTTTAAAATAAAATTCGTTTTAGTTTCGGCCTAGTCCCTTTATTAATCTGGGGTCGCCACAGCGAAATGAACCGCCAACTTATCCAGCATATGTTTTACACAGTGAATGCCCTTCCAGCTGCAACCCATCTAAGCCGAAAAGAAAATGAATGAATGTATGAACAGTAATTTGTGACCATTTTACAATTTATATTGAGTGGATCCTGTGGATTTACCATGCAAGTACACTTGTATCACAAGGTGAAACCTTCTAATGCAGCCATACAGTGTTCACAAGTACATGATCTGCAAACAGGTGTGGAAGTGGGAAAACATCTGCAAGTACATATTGTTGTTACACAATGCACTTACATAATTCTTGTTACAGATGTGTACTTTCCTAGTGTTGTTACCAATGTCCTGTTACACATTTGTACTTACACATACTATTCAGTGGGTTGTTACATGAGTGTAGTTACACCAGTATACACAAGTAAATACTCTGTACCAGTGTGTACATACACTGTAGTTACATACTACTTACACATCTAGTTACCATGTAAGTTCACAGGTATAAGCGACACTTAATATAAAGTGGGACCGTATAGGTCATGTATGCTTCACAGATATATTCACAGCACTCAAACAAAACAGGCTCATAACTAAAATAATTAAATGAAATGTTTCTTGTGTCTGCAGGATGCAGCAGTCTGTGCCACACAGTACAACAACTGGCACAGTGAAGAGCTCCATGACTTCAGCAACATCAGCACCGACTGCCTTTAAATGATTCCTGACATGTCTGCTGTATTTTTACACTGCCAAAGCCAATTGTGTTTTACTTAAGTAAGCTTCAAAATATTTAAAATATTTGCTAATGCATTAGCTGATTTTTTTTTCCTGACTGAGTTTTGAAAATTCTTTAAATAGAAACATGTTCTCTAAAAACAACTAGCTGAACAATGTGTCATATGTACAGTTTTTTTAATAGTTTCCCATATGAAAGTATTTTTTGTAAAAAAAAAAAAAAAAACGTGTCAAATAAAGCTTTTCTATCTACAAATAATGTGTGCATTCCTGTTTCAGAGTTCTTGCATTTGATTCTAAACTGTAATTAAAACTATGTTCATAGCAAACAATACTCTGTGAGCGTCACACTTTCATGATTATTACCATTGTAAACAGTGTTTCATAATACATTTTAAGTGAATTGAACTCTCCTTTTTTGATCTCTATTTACAACACATACAGGATGTAATATTCAAGATTAACAAATAAATTCCCACAACAGTTTTACATATTCAAATAAGTTTTAAACCCCCTCTCAAGAGTGGAGTTCATAAAAGAAAAAGAAAACTTCAAAGTTTAGCCAAAGAAGCTAACAGTTAAATTTAGTTTTAGGGCTCTATTTTAGCAATCTAGGCGCAAAGTCTAAAGCGCATGGTGCATGGTCTAACAGGGTTGTGCTTATACTCTTAATGAGTTCTGGGTGTGTTTTGAGCATAGCGTACATTAAACAAATCAGAGTCTCATCTGCCATTCGGAGTCAGATGTGTCGCGCCTTCGCAGATTTGTAATTTACATGGCAGCCTTATAAGAGGAAAAACTAAATGCTTCACTAATAAGAAAACAGTTAAACAGACCATCTGCGGTGAGAGGATAAAGAATGAGCCTCTTCTATTCGGCATCTTTACTTTCTTTTTACTTTACTGTAACTCTTTACTCCTTTACTTTTGTGGAGTAAGGAAATAGTGTTGTACACTCTACTGAAGACATTCATTAGCATATTTTACTTCGTTTGTTAAGCCCAAATATTTTTTTCCAGCAAACAAATAAATGAACAATAATAACAAAGTGTGGTCAAAAAACGAAGTTATATGCAAACACACTTCCATTTCTTATGCCCCATATAGTGACGCATACGTCTCCAAAACCCGACAGGTGGACAAATCTAAACTTGTTATCATTAAACAAATATAAATATGCATATAATAAATAATACTGCTAATAATAATAAAACTATACAAATGCAAATTGTCATGAATAAACTGAAAAAGCCCCTCGAGATGAAGCACGGAGGTAGATGCTTTTATATTTACGTAGAAAATAATAATTTTTGTAACATTTTAATCCTTTATTTTGTTCATATGTAAAGAAACTGTTGCTGTACATCCTGTGTGTATTAAGCAATAGGTGCTGCTACATGTCATTCATCCATTCATTTTCTTTTTGGCTTAGTCCCTTTATTAATCTGGGGTCGATAGAGCGGAATGAGCCGCCAACTTATCCAGCATATGTTTTATGCAGTGGATGCCCTTTAAGCTGCAACCCATCACTGGAAAACATCCATACACACTCATTCACACACATACACTACGGACAGTTTAGCTCACCCAATTCACCTATACCGCATGTCTTTGGACTTGTGGGGGAAACTGGAGCATGTGGAGGAAACCCACGTGAGCACATCAGGCAGACAAACTCCACACAGTAACGCCAACTGACCGAGCCAAGGTTCGAACCCGCAGACCTTCTTGCTGTAAGGCGATTGTGCTACCCACTGCGCCACCGTGCTGCCTTGCTACATGTCTGCTACACAAAACATTTGCCTGTAAAACAATTGGTAGTGGTAAATACATTCAGGTTCTTATGAAAACCTTACAAATAGTAAATATAAATTATCTGCAATGCACAAAAGTGACACAAGATAAAACTATTGCTCACATTTGCTGCATTACTGTGCTAAAGTAGTTGCATCATATTTTTGTTTCTCTTTTGTCTCTCTGTAGTCAAAGTCTGCAGTGAATTGTTTGAAAAGAATCTGCAATAAAATTAACAAAAGTACAGCGTCTTATTGATGCAATCGAGAGCTTTATTAAAAATAAATTGACTAATTCCTATAAGATCTGAATGAAATCAATGCAACTTTTCGACTTATGAATTAGCCATTGAACTTCTGCAGAAGAGGTTTTCATGACACTATTGCGTAATCAAATTAATTTCAAAAGGAGTCGCTTTGGCTGATTGGTAATAAAAGCTGTTTTGAACTGAAAAAAGGGAAGTTTTGAGTACTGAAACTTACATAATGATAGCGGGCCAGAAAATATCAAAGGAGATTTGACTTCTTTATTAACGATCATTAGCTTGACATTAATAAAAGCAGTTATAGTCATTTAGTTCAGGAGTGTCTAAATATATCCACCTTTTCCCGCATGTGACTAATGTGTTTCAAATTATGGGTTTCAAATGAAAAAAACTCTGTATTCAAAAAACTTAATCATTAAGGTTGCACACAAATATTCCATCTACATAGTGAAAGCTGAGTGAGAGCGATGTTTGGTTTTGTGCTTTATTTATTTATATACATATATATATATATATATATATATATATATATATATATATATATATATATATATATATATATATATATATATATATATATATATATATATTTATTTATTTTATTTATTTTATTTATTTATTTTATTTATTTTTTTTAAAAAAGCACATTGTAATTTACTGCTTGGTATTTTAACGTGACATTATCACAACCAAATCTGTGGCTAAAGCTGATTTGAGTTCATTGTGTTTGGTTCCTTCAGATAATTTTTCTTAATATTCCCTACAGTGCAGCAATATTCAACATATGTCTGTAATACTGCATCTCATCTCAGGTTTTGGGGGGTTTTCATGGTCCGCTGATAGTAATTTGTTATAATTGTTTAATTTATTATAATTATGGTAATTCACGTAAACATCATGGGGCGTAGAAAAAAGGTGAATTCCTATACCTGAACTGAACACACCTAATCCAGCTTAAACTTAGATAAGTCTACATGAAGCACATTTTAATGTCGAACAAATCAATAATGCATTTTGAAATCAAAACATACAGTACAAGCCACTTCCTAGTTTGAGGAACTAAAACCAAATACTGTACTTCCACCTCTGAACAGAAAAAGCACCTCTGAACTTTCTCACTTAAAGGAATAGTTCACTCAAAAATACATTTTTACTCCCTATTCACTCATACTTAAGTGGTTCTTATGAGTTTGTTTCTTCTGTTGAACACAAAAGCAGATATTTTGAAGAAAGCTGAAAACATGTAACTCCCATAATAGGAAAAACAACTAGATGTTCTGACTTTGTCCAAAATATCTGCTTTTGTGTTCAACAAAAGAAAGAAAACAGATTTGGAACAAGTAAAGGCTGAGTAAATAATGACAGCATTTTTATTTTTTGCCTTTTCTTTCTCTTTCTAGCTGCCTCTTGCAAATATAATAAAGACTTTGAACAAATGAGTGTGTTGAGAAATATCCTTATTTATTAGCATTTATTATAGTCAGTTGCTGAAAATATTAGTGAGAATATGATGAGCAAAGAGGACCACAGAAATTAGTGTTAATTACAGGCTACTATTTGTGCTGTTTTGACATGTACCATAGAGGAAAAAAAGGTTTGCTTTTAATTATACAAGTCCCATTTCCAAAATTCAATAAATCACAATATGACTTTCAGTAGGCAACCCAGTGGCGCAGTAGGTAGTGCTGTTGCTTCACAGCAAGAACGTCGCTGGGTCGCAGGTTCGAACCTCGGCTGGGCTGGGTCAGTTGGCGTTTCTGTGTGGAGTTTGCATGTTCTCCCTGGGTTTGCGTGGGTTTCCTCCGGGTGCTCCGGTTTCCCCCACAGTCCAAAGACATGCAGTACAGGTGAATTGGGTAAGCTAAATTGTCCATAGTGTATGAGTGTGAATGTGTGCGTGGAAGTTCCCAGAGATGGGTTGCGGCTGGAAGGGCATCCGCTGCGTAAAAAATTGTGCTGGATAAGTTGGCGGTTCATTCCGCTGTGGCGACCCCGCAAGGGACAAAGCCGACAAGAAAATGAATGAATGAATGACTTTCAGTAATTGAGACATTTAAAATAAATTGTGCAGTTTAAATAAAGTGATAGTGAAAGCTACTAACCGCTGACCAACTTCTATTAAAACTGTAGCGCTGGTCTGTGTACTGGTTTGTGGTTCAGCCATCGCACAAGGCTGATATTCAGACCAACACCACAGTTTACGCAACAGTGCACGCACACTTTCAGACACAATACACCGAAGGAAATTACAGACACATTATGCTGCCAAAAAATCATGAAATTTCCAATTTATTCATCTTATAGATTTCATACTGATGACAGTAAATTTCAATTCATGCAAAACCATTACAATTAGTAAGTAATGAAATGGGTACAATTAATTATATAACTAGGTTAAGTGTTAGCTGGATTATCAGCTATTTTCTGTTTTCATTGCTTGTATAGTTACTTTCCTTGTGGCACAAGAATACTTTTAAAAACAAATGTTTTTTTTTTTTTACACTATTATGGATATACAGTTGAAGTCAGAATTATTAGCCCCCTTTGATTTTTTCTTTTTTTAAATATTTCCCAAATTATGTTAAACTAAACAAGAACATTTTCACAGTATGTCTGATAATATTTTTTCTTCTGGAGAAAGTCTTATTTGTTTTATTTTGGCTAGAATAAAAGCAGTTTTTAATAATAAAACAAAAAAATTTAAGGTCAATATTATTAGCCCCTTTAAGCTATATTTTTCATCATTATACAATAACTTGCCTAATTACCCTAACCTGCCTAGTAAACCTAATTAACCTAGGTAAGCCTTTAAATGTCACTTTATATAGTACACTTTAAATATCTAGTAAAATATTATTTACTGTCATCATGGCAAAGATAAAATAAATAAGTTATTAGAAATGAGTTATTAAAACTATTATGTTTAAATGTATTGAAAAAAATATCTCCGTTAAACAGAAATTGGGGAAAAAATAAACATGGGGCTAATATTTCTGACTTCAACTGTATATATCCATATATACTGTCCTCAATATATACATACAGTTGAAGTCAGAATTATTTGCCCCCTTTTGAATTTATTTTTTTTTTAATATTTCCCAAATGATGTTTAACAGAGCAAGGAAATTTTCACAGAATGTCTGATAATATTTTTCTTCTGGAAAGATACTTAATTGTTTTATTTCGGCTATAGAATAAAAGCAGTATTTCATTTTTTAAAAGCCATTTTAAGGTCAAAATTATTAGCCCCTTTAAGCTAATTTTTTTTTCCAATAGTCAACAGAACAAACCATCATTATACAATAACTTGCCTAATTACCCTAACCTGCCTAGGTAACCTAATTAACCTAGTTAAGCCTTTAAATGTCACTTTAAGCTGTATAGAAGTGTCTTGAAAAATATCTAGTCAAATATTATTTACTGTCATCATGGCAAAGATAAAATAAATCAGTTATTAGAGATGAGTTTATTAAAACTATTATGATTAGAAATGTGTTGAGAAAATCTTCTCTCCGTTAAACAGAAATTGGGGAAAAAAATTAACAGGGGGCTAATAATTCAGGGGCGTTAATAATTCTAACTTCAACTCTATATATAGAAGTTATATGTATGCTATGTTACACTCAGCATATATATGTTGCGTTATTTTATTGCTAACAGACATTTTGTTTTAGATCTCATAAGACGATTCAGTGCAAGTGTGAAATGTTTAAATAATGCAAACCGAGACCATTATCAGGCCTTTTTGAACAAACCTGTTCGACTGACTGATTTACAATCTGACACCACTATTTATCATTATATAAAGCCAATAGAAATTATTTATGAAATATAGTATAATATAGAAAGCTTTAGATTGGTATACAGTAAATTGACATATTACTGGGGTTGCACTGAAGCAAGGATTCATAAAAAAGGCCCCACTAATAATATCTACAGTATAGAGTTTACAGTGTGGAGGAAAATGTTACACAATGTCATTCCAAACAGTTATTGTCTGATGAGCATATACTGATGACCTATTTAAGGAAACAAGACAATAACAAAAAAATGTATTATTGCAATAATGATTAACAGTCAAATATTGACACAATAATTTATACTTTTTTAATTGCCTCATTCCTGGAAATGAGGCAATTAACTGCTGCATGCAGTATTTTGAAAAGAAACTGTTTCTGAGAAATGAGATAAGTACAGTTGCTGGACTCGAAACTGACCAATTTTCAAGGAGGGAAATACCCTTTTAAGAAAATAAAAACGCACATGCAACAAGCAATCCCTCACTTTATTACTCAGTCATTAAGGAGGTGAAAGCACAAGATGAAAACCTTGGCCGCTGTGGTTCTTCTAGGTTGCCTGCTTGCGATAAAAGTGGAAGGTGAGTTTTTTCTGTAGAAATTCTAAAATTCTAAATTCTGGAGAGTCTAGTTTTTCTTATTATTATTTTGAAACTATTTTTGCATGGCATGGTAGCTACACTGTTAAACAAACCTACAATTGTAAAGTGTAAGTTGACTTAACTTTTAATCCAAGTACTGCACCAGACTTGATTTAAGTTCAATCAACTAAAAAAATTGCCTTACAATTTTAAGTAGATTTGACTTTGTTTTACTTTTTATAATTGATGAATTGTGTTGATTTCATAGGCCAGGCAAGAGCTCCAAGGAGCAGGTGTCTCTGTGCTCACAAAGGTGTAAATATGGTTCCTCTAAAACTGATTGAGAAGGTTGACGTCATACCACCGACCCCCTCTTGTGGAAACCTGGAGATTGTGTAAGTAGTTATAAATAAGATTCCTCCTATATTGTACATCTGTGTTTGAATATGAAGTGTTCATTTGCAAAAACAGATAACTCCCCTTATAATTTTAATAAATTATGCTTTTATGCTGAGCACTGAAAAGTTTGATTGATTTGCAAATAAACTCTTCATGCAGCATGACTGGCTTGCAGCAATTTGTCTTTTTTCTATAGTTTTTTTTTTGTGTGTGTGTGTAGTGTGACTCTGAAAAATGGTGCAGAGCCGAAATGTTTAAGTCCAGATTCTAAATTCACACAGAAATACCTCATAAAGGCTCTTGAAAAAAGGTTGGTGTAACCCATTAATATTTAGCCTATATTTTGTTCACACGTTTGTACAGAGACTCATGATCAACTGTTTCTGATTATTTACAGGACTCTGCAGAAGTAACAGACTACAACATCAATCCAGTTGTTTTTAAAACATAAAAACAAGATAACATGTCCATGCAATCTTAAACTATAGCAGATTACTTTTTTTTATTTGACCTTTTTCATTTTAGGATGTCTAATGCAGCTTCTTTATCTAATAAACATGATAATTAATATGTGTTGTACATTTTTAGGTAAGACAAAATATGCATAATTGTGTCATATGAAATATCATTACAAATAAAGCTTTTGTGACTATGATTTTTTTGTCATTCTGTGAGCAAACAATGCAAAATAAAACAAAAAGCAAGCATTAAAAACAGTGTGTTGTATAATTATCCAGTGTGCAAGAATTATATTCAATTTCTTAACATTACATTTTGAACATTGTTACATTTTCGAATTGTTTTACATATTTACAATGTAAAGAATATTTAGTGAATATTCAAATGTTGTTATATGAAACAAAGGTGCAAACATCTGTTAATATAAAGTGTTTATTTATGATTTAATTTAACTGTAACTATACAGCACTGAGAAAGAATCCAATACAAGTTCAAGTGTCATGACGATGGTGAAGAGCATCGACTTGAAATCATAAATGTTAATTCTACCAGCATCCATAATAATAAATGGATGGTGCTCTGCACTCTCAGAAATAAAGGTACAGGAGCTGTCACTGGGGCAGTACCTTTTCAAAAGATACATATTTGTACCCAAATAGTCCACAATGGTACCTCAGAGGTGCATATTAGAACCCAAATGTACCTAAAAAGTACTTTTGAGGTACCATTATGGACTCTTCGGGTACAAATATGTATCTTTTGAAAAGGTACTGCCCCAGTGACAGCTCCTGTACCTTTATTTCTGAGAGTGTGGAGTTTTCAGCCTGATTACTGTTATATATTAATTATAATATTTATTTAATATTTATTATAATATTATGTTTAATGTAGTTATGCTTTTTTCTGTTTTAAATCCGTGAAACTCTTCTGTGAAGCTCTGTGTGGAAGGAGAAGATGTCACTGCCTTACACTAATCCACAGCAAGATAAAAAAAAAAGAAATACAGCGCCAAGAAAATATCAGATGCATCAAACAGATCAGATAAGAACATTCGAGATGATTTTTATATGCTTGTTGGTGTTCTTTTCTGCTCTGGAATTTCTGTGAATAATATTTGGTAAGGTTGACTCTAAAGTTGCTTCTGACTAGCGTTCTAGAACTATTCTGCTAAAATAATCAAATAATCATTAGCTCTCATATTGTCCTCATTCCCAGATCACACATTTGGACCCCAGTTTTTTACAGAATACAAAATATACATTTATAACTATATAAATTATCATTTCTGTTGTTGTTGTTTACTACTTTTTGTTGTTTACTTCTTCATATTTAGGCTCAGGCTGTACATGTTGACCACATAACTACTCAAATACAACATTTGGGGGGATAATGTAATAAATGTAATGGCCATATATGTCCAGCAGAGGCTGATAAATCCATTATTTCTTCTTGATGTGATCAAGTGTGGTATTTTTGGGAAATAAAAAACTAAACATTATTTTAGAAATACAATAAAACTGGTATTTTGACAAAGTTTGTAGTGTGTTAACATGAGTGTTATCAGTCTGTACACAAATAAAGGTACGCAAGCTGTCACTGGGGTGGTACTTTTTCAAAAGGTACACATTTGTATTTGAAGGGTCCATATGTACCTCAAAAGTATATATTAGAACCTACACTTTTGTACTTTTCAGTTACTAATATGTACCCTTGGGGTATTAATATGGACCTTTTAGGTACAAATTTGTACCTTTCAAAAAGGTACCACCACAGTGACAGCTCACGTACCTTTATTTCTGACAGTGTAGGATTTTATTTGCCAGTAGTAAGCTGGCTGTTGCAGTTGCTGTGTCAGCTCCGTAGCCAGCCTGGTGAAAGTGTTTTTTTTTCTCAAAAAGTGGACCTTTTTACAATTATACGCCTCATTTTCTATTGAATTTTGAAATTGAAATGCTGCGTTTTAGTGACATTTAAGCACTATTCTGAATTAGCTTGTTAGAAGGTCATCATAACTACACTTTTTGACTATTTTAGCCAAAATAGTATTCAGATCAATTTTAATATGGGCCACTTTTGGTGCTTCACATCTTTTTATTGGTCATTTTTTGCTCAAATGACCCAACAAAATTTTTCTCAGTTTAAAAACAATACAGTAGCGAAAGAAGATTTCACTGAGGCCAGAGTGTGTGTTTTCTTGCACAGCTGGATGTTGGACTCATGAAAAATAATAGTTTGCATTGGCCGAAAATGATTGGCACCACAAGTCACACCGAAGCGACAGCCAACAGAGGATTCTGTTTGGTCTTAAAGCCTTTTTCGATGGGTTATTTTCACCATGATGGCAAAGCAGTCAAAATAGGACAAATAAGCTCATGTATGGGACAAATTCTAGACATTTGTCAATGAAGGCTAGGTCTTCCTAACCACCTGAACCCACCCTGGCTACGGGCCTGTGTGTGAATGTTTGCATGTGTGAATGCGAGCATTGCTCCACATTGGTGTGGTACTGTATTAAATAAGTGTTTTAGATTTATGCACTGTTAACATTATAAGTCATGACGTTCTATATTTTATGCTAAGAAAACCATGTTTAAACTCATTTTTTTAAGGGATTTAACTTTCTGCTTTCTGTTTAATGTAAAATTTACTGTAATTAACTGTAAGTTAAAATGACGTGTAAGCTTAATTTGACTCTTTTTTTTAAATAGTCAGTGGGATTTGTGTTTTTTATTGAAAATTAAACTTTAAAAACTGCTTGTGAGAGTTTCCCATTCATTTTCAGTGCATGGTGCAATGATCATCAGTGTGATTTTTATTTATTTCTCTCTTTCTCTCTGCGTGGAAGTGTGCATGTTAGAGATGCAAAAGGTGTGTGTGTGTGTGTGTGTGTGTGTGTGTGTGTGTGTGTGTGTGTGTGTGTGTGTGTGTGTGTGTGTGTGTGTGTGTGTGTGTGTGTGTCAATTGTCCTTACTTATGTAGTGAGATATGAAAATGAACCAATAGAGAGGACATTTGGTCATCATTAATTAAAAACGCTAATAAATTGGCCAGAACATGTTCTAATGATTGGCACTTGTTTCTGTGAAGGTTGGATTAGGAGTAGAGCACTAGGGGTTGGGTCATAGATGGTATGTTTGTGATTAAATGAAAAATGTAACAAAAATCACAATGTAAAAATGGAAACAATGTAAAATGTTCACTATGGAAAAACAAGTTTACTAAAATGTTATGTTTAAACATGCAAATATTGAATGTGCTAATTTGCATACATTTCTAGAACAAAAATCTGAACATTAAATAAAGTTTGACTTGTTTTGTAAAGGTTATGCTGGTCAAAAATAGTATTTTGTATAGTAAAATATTATACACAATCAGGCCAAAAATATAGAAAAATATCTGTAAATATGTTTTACATTAGAAAACTGTAGCATCTCTGGAATGTGGGTTGATTTAAAGCAGTATGGCGCCCTCTGCCGGAAGCTTTCAGCAACGGCGCAGATTGAGTGCGTGTGTGTGTGTGTTTATCTTGGTTGGTTTAGTCGTCGTCATATCTCTGAAAGGGCGGTGCTGCATTCATACGAGGCGAGCAGAAATCTTGAATATGGTTTACGCACGACTGCATTGAGTGCCCTCATATCTGCTAGTTTTATTGCGCTGTTCCGTCGTCCTCGAAAAAAAAGGAAAACATTAGGTCTTTAACCGCTTTTTAAAGTCGCCCAGAAAGGAAAATGGGGAATTGCCACACGGTAGGACCGAACGAAGCCCTGGTAGTATCAGGTAACCCACCGAACTGCCTTCTGATTTTCTCAAAGCAGCACTTAAATGTTCATAAAACCCGCATGTGTCGTAATTATGTGAATTGTGGATAGCCTGTGGTGTGTTTGATGATCGTAAATGTGTGAAATTCGACAGAGCGACAGAAATGAAGGCTTGTTTTCTCTAATACTAGTGGTTCGGTCGAGTAGTGTAGTGTGTTGCATTGGTGCTTGCCTGTTGCATTGTAGTTTGTGTTGCATGACAAAACATAATCCATCACTCGACCTGTGTTGTGCGGCTCACTCGAGATTTTCCTGTGACGCTTCAGTTCATTTCGGCGTGTTTGGGCAGTGAGCCCTTCTCCTCAAAACCCTCTCGGTCTTTACTATCGATTACTTAATTGTGCTGTTGTTTCGACTAAACACACGACGTGTTCAGCTTTTTAAATGTCTGCGCTTTGATTATTATTTTTTTAACTGATACTGGAACGTTAATATCTAAGTACAATGTTAACATGATTTTAGTTGTGTTTTATGTCTTATAAAATTAAAACCACGTGTTTCTAGATGTAAAAAAACTGGGCGTGTTTAATAGAGATAATGAACACACCCAAGTGTTTTAGACCAGTTAAATTGTGGAGTAGTGCATGCGTGAATGTATACATCGGCAAAAATAAGACTTGTCTTATTTTTTTCTGGATTTGTTTGAGTAAAATGTTTACTTGGTTTCTTCTAAAAAGGTCTGACAACATTTGTTTTTTCTTCCAGAAAATTATTATTGATCGTATAAGAAATGTTTTTTTTATTTGTTGTGTCGTTTGAAAATCGGGGCTTTTCCACCAAATATCACCTTCCTAACTGTTCTGAAAGGTAAAGCATTGGTTCTATAAAATGAACATAAACATGTCTGGGGATATCGCATCTTTTACTTATCTTGCTAAATTAAAAGTTTATGCTCTAAATTACTGTTTTCCGCCCTAAATTGAGAAGAAATGTCATCAGAAGTTTGAGGAACAAAACATTTTTCTAAAAAATGTCACCTGTAAATCCACAGAAACTTTAAGTTTTCAACTAGTCTCTTTCTTTTTTCCATATCTGTATTATACAGCTATGTGACTTTGTATCCGTATAGTAAGTTTAAATATATTACAATAAAATTAAAAGAAAATTAAATAAATAAATGCCCTTTCTGCCATGTTGTAGGTCGGAAATGTCCTGGCTTTCACAATCTTAAAGAACGTTAAAAATTGCTGGATATTACAACATTTGTAAAGTGGGGGAAATCACACTGTAATAATCAGGTTGTATGCACATGCATTACAAAATAATAATTTACCGTAATAATGATTTAACTGAAAACTGATTTACATTTATGCAGTCTTATGTGGGTGTTTCTAATTTGTCAAGTCAGATTGAATGAACATGTTTCCTGCTAATGTAAAGTCATGTCACACTCATTAATGCCAGACATATACTCCAAATGCAAACACTCTGATTCTTTTCCCAATTTCTTTTTATTAGATTTTAACATGTACATACACATGTCCATGTGTCAGATATAACATAAACCAACAAAACAAAAGGCTTCTCAGTATTTTACATCAGAATACAATATCACCTCTTAACTAATCATCTAGTAAAACAGTTCCAAATCCACTGCCTTTTAAAAACAACATAAAAGCTCCCCAAACTCTGTCAATATTATGTAATTATTTCTTAATATATAAGTTATTTTTTCCATTGACATGTTTGTTACCATCTCTTTCAGCCAACTGCCTATATTTGGTGCACATATACGTTTCCAATTTAAAGAAATAAGTCATTTCGCTTGCAGAATACATATATTCATAAATGTATGCTTTGTGTTTTTTAACTTGATCTCCTTGGGATATAAATGAAATTAAAAAATTAAAGGAGACATTGGTATATTAACCTCAAGAATCTTTTCTATAATTTCTTTCACACCTTTCCAAAAGTTCTGTATACCTTTACATTCCCATATACAGTGATACAGCGTTCCTTTAAGGTCCCTGCATCTCAAGCAAGTATCTGGAATATTTTCATTATATTTATGCAATAAAACTGGAGTTATATAAATCCTCATCAACCACTTCTATTGTAACAGTTTCAGATGAGTGTTCATTGTTAGTGATTGAGCTTTCTCGCATGTCTTCATCCAGTCCTCTGTAGAAATATCCTCCTTAAGATCTAATCTCCAAGCTTCCAATTTATAATTTCATACTCTGATTCTTATGCAGGGCTCGCAAAATCCGGTAGCCCCGTCGTCCCGGGGCTTTTGTTTTTTTAGTTGGGCAACCAAAATCTATTTACACACTGCCCGGCAAGCCAGTGGGAGGAAAAATATATTTCAATGCTTTACACTCTCAAAAAGTGGATAATTATGTATGTGCTGTGCTGCTGATACAGCAGCAATAATTCAATTTGTTGATAATAAAAGAGAAAAGCCACAATATTAGGGTGAGAAAATAATGACACAATTTTCCAGTTCGGAAGAAATATGTTAGTGATGCTCCGATCGATCGGCCAGAGATCGGTATCGGCCGATAATCACATTTTATGACTCGATCGGTACTCGCCAATCTGGCCGATCTCATGAACCGATCACAGGTGTCTGTTTACGAGTTTACACGCAGAGTAGAGATGCGCGGATCAGCTGAAATGTCACCCGAATCCGCTCCTTCATTCTAATCATCCACCCGCCCACACATATTATTTTATCTGATATATATATCCGCACCCGATCGACACTTTAATAATTCTAATTCTTTGTTTTAATCATGATGATAGGTCTTACTTTCTCCGCAATGTCCGGCGGCAGAGTAACAGCTCATTAATTCATGCTCGACAAATGATGAGGCGGACAAAAGTACTCGATGCATGCCCTTCTTTTACTTATTTCAGTGTTTTCAGGTTCACAGTGCAAAACAGCTCCCGGGTGGAATAACTGTAGTAAACATAAAACAAAACCGGATAAAACTTTCTCCCTCTAATTCACCGCACGCACAGCACACACCGAGAGCTCACATCACACAGCATGCGTGTCGAACTACACTACCCACAGTGCCCCTCGCTATGGACTACAACTCCCGTAAAGCAAAGCAGTCTTAAAGCGGCCACACTATTTCCCCTCTGTTGCAACATAGTGTGGATCGTTCGTTATTAACAGCAGATTCAGGAGTGGATTCGGGCGATTTCGGGCGATTCCGCGTCGCCTCCAAACAGAGCATGTGACCGGAGCTGAGTAGCGTGTCGCTCCGCTAAGCATTCCGCTCCATGGACGGCGCTCCACTCAGTCGCTAACTGCCCAAAGCAAGCGCTCAGTTAATGTTCCGCTCACGCTCACCGGTAAACCAATGCCGCTCAGATCCCGCTCCAACATAAAATTTCTCTAGTAGGCTAACTCTAATTTCTTTTGTAACAAAAAAATCTTAAATAACTGTCTAAAATTAAAGCATGTTGAGCATGAAAATTTCAAAAAGCGGCATTCTTTCTTGTGCTTTTTTTCTTTCAGTACAGTTTTTTAATAATATTTTATTAGGCCTAAATGATCAACTGTGTATTTTATAGCCTATTTATTTAGGCAGCTGTGTGTGTTATCTTAAACTATAGTTTAACTGACTGTTAGCCTATTTTAAACTACAAAGCTCTGAATATAATTCGAATTACAAATTCGCTTTCACGACCATGTCTTATTAATGCGTATCCTTGTTTTAATAATATTATATTTTAATAATTAATTATGAACTCTAATGATTCCTTCCTGGATTAGTCCTACTAAAACTATTAAACGAAATAATTAACTTACAAATTAATTCATAGTATTTAAGCCTGAACAAAAGAACACATACAGAATTCAAATCGAATAGATTAAAATGATTTTTTAATTCTTAGTCATAATGTAGCTTAAAGTGAACAATTCTAAGTTCGTGCCTGTGATTTTGTCTGCATGTCCGTAACAGACTAGCAGGTGAAGGATTCGTCATGGAATGCGCACGGGCGTGAAGCGCAGAGGAGCTTGATTTTTTGCATAATGATAACTCCGCACTAATCTGAGACGTTCAGTTTATAGCTATATAAACTATAAAATATCTATGCAAATTAATGCAATACTATATGTAATAAATAAAATTATTAGTAGCCTAATAAGAAGGTCAACATATCATGCGGTTCATGAACCGCGAGCGAGACAGAAAAAGAAAGCACAAAAGTTATGGTAAAATAAGATGCTCAAGTCATACTCTTTAAAATAATGACTTATATTAAAAATGTTGACAAAAGTATGTGATGAGATATGCAGTGGAGCATTAAATAAATGAAAATTTTCTGTGAAGGATCGATTTGAAGTAGCCCTCTTTTATTTGGCTGAAAAAAAAAACATATGATGGGGGGAAAGCCTATACCAGTCCTTAAAAAGGATTCGGTCAGTATTTTCTTTTTAATCTAAATTTGTAATTTAGGTGAAACATCTGGGGCAGGCCTATTTATTTTATTATTTTTATTTATATTTTTTTCTATGCTGTTGGAAACGCTGGTGCTTGAAGAGTTTCTGTTGTTTAATATGTGCTGTAGGCCTATGCTGCTGTTCGCATGTTAAAATAAATCAGTAATTTAAAATGCAATACCTAATGTGTCAGACACTAAATAAAATTATATAAGGCACTTTTCTTTCCTTCTTTTTGTTTTTAATTCTCCCTTTTTAAGTTTCTCTCGGATCGGTTTCGCCTCCAATTCTGCTTTAATAAATGACATGAGTTTAAAAAATGCAAAGCAAAAATCATTATTATATATAATATTCATTAAATCATTATAATATAATTAAACTCATCCACCCGCAATTAATCATAATGTACATTTTATTACCCGACCCGTGAATTGTCCGCAGCGCGCACGAATGTAACCGCCATCCGCGCATCACTACTGGGTATGTAATAGGCTATGCAACAGCTGTAAAGCGCTTTATATGAAAGCCACAAGACCGGTACCTAAAATATGAAACATCATGTGTGCGCGAAAGGCCGGTCAAGTCAAAGCCAGACAAGCACTTTAAATTCTTACATTCGTAAGGACTGCAAAAAATACCACTGGAGGTTACGTGAGCATGTGTGGACCTGTGCTGCCTTGATATCCTACGCACCTTCCATGTAGTCTCTGGCAAGGGATGCGCAGATTAGTTTACTCACTGAATCTGCTGTTAATAACAAATGATCCACGCTGACCTATCATCATGCTTAAACACAGAATTAGAAATATTAAAGTGACGATCGGATATATAGGCTATATCAGATAAAATTATATGTGCGGGCGGGTGGATGATTAGTATGAAGCCGCCGTGACATTTTAGCTGATCCGTACATAATAGATAGATAGATAGATAGATAGATAGATAGATAGATAGATAGATAGATAGATAGATAGATAGATAGATGCTAACTTTCACTTTCAGATCTTAAACTAAAGTTTGCATAACAACCATCAAAGGTCATTCTGGGTAGAGCGAGCGGTTCTGAGCGGATGAGGGAGCGGAGAGGAATCTTCAGATGGGCGCTCTTCGCTCTTAAAGTAAAAGTCCCGCTCCGCTCCACGCTCCGCTCACGCTTCGCTCCGCTCACATGCTCTGCCTCCAAAACACGGCTTGCTGCACCAAATGAGCGTTCGCGCGCACCGCTTGTTGCAGGAATGCACACGCTTGTCCTTGCTAGGCGCTGCAGTCGTGTAAATAAGCGATCTTGTTTCTCCCAGAACGATAGCAGATTTTCCTCTGACTCCTCTAACTGAAGTTTGCACTGTACTCTTGCACTTCATTCATTATTTTGGGCGTCTCATCTTCACATTCTGCGAAGTCCACTCTGCTTTTTTGCTGTTCAACTGCTGTGACCAATGGCTGTGACCCGCTACATCCACCCGCGACCCACCCGCAATTAATCATAATTAATTTTTTTATAACCCGACCCGCGGATATAACCGCCATCCGCGCATCACTAACGCAGAGGAACCAGACATGCTAGTTGGAGAGCAAAATAATGGAATGCAAAAATTGCTTTGTTAGTTGTTTTTCTTACCATTTTTTTGTATCTGTTTTATCTATTATTTTCTGTAAAGTTGCTTCTGACCATGACATGTCCACACTAAATGGTTATAGGAGACATGTTTAAGGGATTATATGAAACATTCTTCATTTATTCTCTGAGGTGAGGCAAGATCTCCACTAAATTATCATACTTAGGGGGAAAATGTGCTTCATGTATTATAAAGCTTGAAGCATCAGAATCGGTACTCAGTATCGGCCGATCACCATCACAAAGAATCGGTACTTGGTATCGGCTGCAAAAATCCTGATCGGAGCATCCCTAAAATATGTATTTGTGTCTTCTCTACCTCAGAACTAAAATCATTCAGATTTTACAGGCATATATAAATACAAACTACAAAACTTTGTTGTAATAAATTGGAATGTCTTTATAGCTGCAAAACATGACCTGAAACAATGTTCACTTAACATCATTATTTTGGTTGTAAAAAAAAAAAAAACCTTAAACTTAAATAAAATTTTGGTTATTTAAAAAATAAATATATTGACTATAACAAATATCATTATATATTTTTTATTTAGTAAATGTGTGTTTTTGTTTTTATTTAATAAGTAATGTATTTTCTATTTGTGCTACTTAAATTAATATTTGGGCTACCAAAAACTGAAGCGTACCTGCCCAAGGGTTACCAGGAATTTAGAAATATTGCGAGTCCTGTAGTTATAATTAGAAACATGCCTAAAAAACGTAATGTCATAATTTGCAGAAAAAAATGTGTCTAATTCACATTGTAGAAATGTCAAAAGTTTTTTCCAGCTGTTTTGGCTTATTTTATTCCATTGAAAAACACAATTGTTTAAACCCATCGGAATCAGAAGTTAATTAGGGTTTGATGTCGTGACTGAAGCAGCACTGCTGGTCATTGTTTGGAAACAGATTGCCAGCCACAGTTTTCTATAACTGTACAGTTTCCTGGATAGTCATTTCCTCATTTTTTTTTTTTTAACGTGCCCAACATTGTGTTTCCCCTCTATCCTTCATTATGAAATAATTTCACGTGATGTACTTCAGTGGCCTGAATCATCTTTCATTTGAATGATCTGGGATCAGTTGTGCAAGTGCTTTTTGCAGCAGCTGCGTATTGCTAATAGCTGATGACAGACAGGGAATCTGCAGAACTAGTTTCCAGTACCACCAATACTACTGCACAGCCTTCAAATTAGGGGTGGGCGATGTAGCCTAAACTCAAAATCTCGATTAATTGAACATTTTAACTCTATTACAATTCATAAATGATTATTATTTTTTATTTATTTTATTTTTTTGCCCTCATAGTTCACTGACAAGTTTTGTACAGTAAATATGTTCACATATTACCAGTGAGCGCTTTCTGAATGAAGGGTGCATTACTTGATTTTAAAATAATTGAAGAAATCTACTATCTATGATTATTTATTGAACATTACCGTTGAACAACTGAAATTTATCCCAGCCACCCACGCTCATCACCGCTATCAAACTGACCAATCACAAAGCATGCGCTGCGCATCGTCATGACATGTAGTTAGTTTTTTCAGAGGTGCGTGGGTATGGGATTGTGTCTTAACAGAGCGAGGTCACGTAACTTCACACGTGGTAAGAAGAGTAATTTAAATAATCGCCTGGAAAAATAAGATAGATTTTTGTTATGAATGTCAATTTCGATTACTTTCTGATAAATCGCCCAGCCCTACTTCAAATGCACAGGGAACAGACCTGTTTTGATAGATTTCTATGGAATTTGCCTTGCTTATCTCACTTGCCTATAGCTACACTCTCTTACATGTTAAAGTGTCATGAAACCCCTTGTCTCAGCAGTGAGTTTTAACACCTCTGATTAGAAAAAAGCAATTCTCCACTTAAAATTTGCCAATTTATCTCATGACTGTGACGTTGCTTCAAAATGTTCAAAAACAGCGAATTTACGCTAAACAATGGAAACTAACCAATTTTGACTCTCTTGTGAAATATATGTGTCCTAGTTAGAGGTGTGAACCTACACTGGTCTCACGGTTCGGTTCGGTTACGATTATCATGCCATCGATTCGGTTCAATTCGATATCTCGGTGCATCACGGTGCATTGACGATTCTTTCCATACACAGTTTTATATTTTCTTCACAGCACAACAATTATTGTATTAAAATGTATAAATATATTTATATACTATTTGTAAAAGAATTTTGTCCTTTAATACAAACAGTCAGATATATAAACTGTACCTTTAAACAACACGAGCATTTATAGACCATTTCGAGGGATGTAAACAAAAACAATGGCCCTAACGTATTTCCTGTTTTACATTTTAATTTCCATTGTTTCTGAGAATCCAAAAAGGTCCACATATTGATAAATAGTGTTATGACGGCTGATTTAAAGTCAAGTTATGATTGAATTGCCTCTTGTTACAGTTAGGAAATAGTTTAACGTCAAGCAGGAAATGTTCATGGGACAATGACATGACCACATTGAAATGGTCTATAGCAAATAAACAAATATAAATATCCTGCTCGCTTTCTGCCTTGTTTACCAATTTCTTTCTTACACCCCTTTGATTGGTCACGCGCTCAACAGAAAGGGCTGTGATTGGCTCTTACACGCTGGAGCTCTACACAGATGCACTCATGGGCCACAGTGAGACAGAGAGAGAGAAATGGAGATTACTTTCATTCTCTTAATTGCCGTGAAATAGGGGCTTTTGCTGTAAGTTCCATTGAAACAGTGTTCAGCAAACACTCACGCAGTGAAATTGTGCACATTGTGTGTTTTTCGTAGTTAGAGCATTGTAAATACTCGCGCTTGCGGCTCGCCTCCCTCGCCATAGTAATACGGCGACATAGCGCATATGAGATAAATGACGTCAGTATAATAACCGGTCATGATATTACTAAACCGATACCGAATTGTCCGCGTCTGCATCGCGGTGCACCGAAGAAACGATTAATTTTGACACCCCTAGTCCTAGTAATGTTTTTAACAACATACTACACGTAGTCAAAAAATGTGTTTTAGGGTGTCATGACCCTTTAAACACTGTAACAACCTTCAGACAGCATGCTTTGGTTGTTGTAACATTGACAGCCGGGTAATAGATTCCACATTAAGCATAAATGAATAAATGTACATCATCTCTCTGAAATCCAGGTGATCTTTTATGCTTGACAAATTGATATCTATATTTTCACAGATGAGTAGTCTTAGGGCGTACTCACACTATGCTATCCGAACCGTGCCCAGGCCCATTTCCCGGATCGTTTGAGAAGTGTGAGTGCTCTGAATCGGGCTCGGGCACGGTTCACTTGGCCGGCCCTGGCCCGGTTGGAAGAGGTGGGCCTGAGCGCGGTTCACTTGGGCTCAGGCTCAGTATGCTTGCAGTGTGAGTGCAAGCGTGCCTAAGCCCGAAACTGAAAGCGAGACGTAACTTTTAAGGAACTGTTTGATATGGATTAATTAATCATTCGTACTGTTCAATGAACGCAAACTGTCGTAGTTTATTAAAGATGCAAACCTCTCACTGCACGACAGCTCCACCTTCAGCAAACCTCCTAATTCCTGCAGCAGGAGGAGTTTATGAGCGTCAAAAGTGGCTGATCTGTTTGGTGAAATATTTAACTGCGTGACAGCGCATATCAAACGACTTAAACAATATAACTAAAGAAATCTCTCCACTGTGCTGAGCGAGAGCGCTTCCTGAACAGCGCATCATCGATGATGTAAGCGTGCCCAGGCCCGAATGTAATGTGAGTGTGGGCCATCGGGGGAGACGGGAGGGGGGGACAAGCGTGCTTTGGCCCGGTTCAACGCAATAGTACATAGTGTGAGTACGCCCTTAGGTATTTTGCTCCTTAAACTGTAACCCCCGATTCACATGGGGCTTCAGCGTCAATGCTTGACAGAGGGGCTGTTGGGGCTGATGGGATCATCCTAGCATCGTCAGCCAATAAAATTAGTATGCAGTCGGCTACTGTCTGAGCTGGTGTATTTGCATAAAGCAATCTGCAATCTGATTGGCTGACGATTCTGTTGGCGCTTGAAATTGAATCAAGCCGCAAAGATGCTGTGCTCTGAAGTGTGAGGGAAAGTTAAATGTTATTTTCCCCACCAAAAGATGAGGCTGTAAAGAGTCGGTGGTTGAAGTTTATTTTTGCAAAAATACCTCAGAATTATAGCCCCAACCTTGTGCTTCAGCAATTTACATGCTTACAAAGGGGGATTCATCGGCCGTTTGTTAAAGGAAGGATCAGAAAAGACTATGGGACTTTGTCAGAGCTTGACAGGAGCTTTACAGTACACAGTACACATAGATCAGTTTCTTCCTTCATTTCACAAGTGTAAGTAAGTGTGATTAAAACTGTTGCCTCCTTGTTTTCTCTAGCTTGCAAATTATATTTAATTGTGTTTTGTTACTTGTAACTGCTTGTAGTGTATCAGGTTAACTCTTTATATTCTCATATCTTGTCTAAAGCCACGTTGAAAACGCGTACGTGCCGCTTTGTTTACGGATTTAAATACATTTGTGAGCTCGCGATCCACTGCCGTTTGTTGTTTCTATGGTCACCATCAGCTGTTCCTACACACATGCGGCAGTCAAGTTTCAAAATAGTTCAGCTTTTGCCCCTGTGTGGATTAATACTGAATGTGTGTCGTTGTTAATAGTAGAGCAATATGCTGGTGTTTAACTGCATTGCTTTAATACACTCCTGCATTGGGCTCACGCATATGCTCTGCACTCTGACAACTTCAACATTGTTGATAAGCCATAGTGGCCATTTTTCTCTGTCGAAAGCTGCAGTCACACTAGAGTTTAAGCTTGCGAAATTCTGTCGCACAGCGCTGCGAAAAGGGACTGGATTAAACAAGATGATTAGACATTAAAAAAGCGAGCGATTCCTCCGTGTTTTAAATTTCTGGTCAAAGAGGTCATGCTCTGATCCTGGATTGGTCTCACACAGTCAAGTGATGCGAATTCGCAGATCAGAGTTCACCACCTTGAACTTTGCACCGCAGCAACCTGCGAAACTCGACGCATGACCCTGCGTTTCCGGTCTGATGCATTCACGTGCGTATAAATGGAAGTCTATGGGGAGAAAAGTACAGTGTTACCGCGGCTTTACTCTGATCACAGTCGACCAATCACAACAGACTGGGTCATCGAACAAATCAGCGCAGATTAGCATTGCACTAAGGAGGGGTTTGGGAACAAATTAATTGTTGAATGAATTATATGGGAGTCATTGGGATAATTGGGTAAAAATAAATGCATATTATAAGCCAATGAAAGTGTTTTTTGACCTTGCATGCATATCAGCCTGTTGTTGGGGACCCCCAAAATCAAAATATGACCTTTTTAATGCATAATATGGGCTCTTTAACATTGCAGTTAAATGTTATGGTTTGGTAAAAAATTTTGTCTTTGAAATTGTCTTAAATGTTCATCATGACTGCCTGTTTTTGATGAAAATAAATGCATTTTAAAAACACTTTTTATTGTAATACATTTTAAAATATAATTTGTTTGTTATGGCAAAGCTGAATTTGTAGCAGCCATTGTGAGTCATCAGACTGACACGATTTTTCAGAAATAATTATAATCGGTTTGTTGATTTGTTTTGGAATGTAACTATACGCTCATGTCACAATTTGATACAAATCCCAATATTAAAATAATGATACAAAACTATCACAATAGTTAAACCAAAATAAAGACGTTTTTAATTATTATTTATTTTTGGATCTAATGAAGACAGCACAAATCGATAATTCATTTGAATTATTTAGCCTGACATCTTTACTGTTACAAAATCTTTTAAATGTTTCTCAAAATAAAATATATTTAAAAGGGGGAAAAAGTTTTAGTTTTTTACCCAGACATTTAAAAATAATATGTTTTAGAGCAGTAACCACAATACCGTGATACCGTGAAACCATGATATATTTATCCAAGGTTATCATACCGTCAGAATCTTTTACCGGCCCATGCCTACTCTCAAGCTGCGGTCACACTCAAGATTGAGCATGCAAAATTCTGTACAGTAGTACGGCGCTGCGAAAAGGGGCGGGATTAAACAGGATGATTAGACATTTTCAAAAGAGAGCGACTGGTCCATATTTTAAATTTCTGTACAGAGAGGTCATGTTTTGATCCTTGATTGGTCTCACGCAGTCAAGTGATGCGATTTCGCAGGTCAGAGTTCACCAAGCTTGAACTTTGCAATGCAGCGAACTGCGAAACTTGTCACACGAGGTTGCGTTTCCGGTCTGACTTATTCGCATGCATATGAATGGAAGTCTATGGGGAGAAAAGTCCAGTGTGACCGCAGCTTTATATTTGACACAAGGATCAGTTCATGGATCTCCCTGTTAACGAGTTGATGATCTGAATCAGGTGTGTTAAGTAATGCTGAGTTCAGACTGCAGGATTTTCAAAGTAGTCATGTCATGGATGTTTTCACACTGCATGACTATATGGGCTAGCGTTTTGTCGCTGCTTTGTTTACACTGCAAGATGGATCGGCGACAGGGGGTTTTACACTGTATGACTTTCCAACCAAACACACGTAGTATATCTTTTATTATTAACTTCATAACGAGAAAGAAGCCTTTAATCGGGTAGAAAATGTACATATTTGCTCACCTGGGTTTGAAGGGAATTAGCAATTTCTCCTCAACTTTTTTAACTTTTTAACCTGATTTTGATATTGATCAGATGACACGTCAAACAGACACAGTGCTCCTGCCAAATTTTTGCTAGTTTTTCCTTTTTTTTTTGTTCCAAATAAACTGAAAAGGAGCGCTTTTAACTTCTCTCCCAACCTCCCGCTGGCTTGCAGATACCCACACTAGTGGATGCTGCTCTCTCATTGGTTGTAGGTGATCGCGGATGTTATTTTCAGTCAAAACTCATTTTACAAGGCATGATTTGAATCACTGACAACTCCAGATATTTAGCATGCCAAATATCTCACGGGCATCGGCGACTCGTCAGCGATTCTTTTAAATCACGTCTTTGATATTTCACACTGTGTGATTGTCACTCACGTGAACGAGCACTGATTTCCTGTGATTTCAGGCATTTGTCTGCGATTTCTCAAAACCTGTCGGCGAGTCAAAATTGGGGCTAAAATCATGCAGTCTGAACTCGGCATAATGAAGCAAAATGTGCAGGGTGGGGCCAAGGACAGTAATTGAGAACCACTGCTTTAAGCTGTTGTGCAGACTGCTTAACTTTGTTTGATTATGCTCAAATTTTTAATAACGAATTTTAGAATTTGTTCCTTTCATGCAACAGAAATGCAGTGTTGCTGGGGCTTTACGATTTATTAAACGTGACAATAAAGCACAGTTAATAGTGAAAATGGTCAGTCACTGCATCCTTATTAACATGCAAACATTAAAAAATAACATGTAAACCAATGTTTTAGCACAAAGCTTCCTGTGGCCGTGTTGCCGATGACTGTGGAGATTAGTTGTGTTTCCTCTCGATGTGACCACTATGACCCATTTGATTGGTCAAGTTTGGAGAACCTCAGCATGCAACGCACAAATGCTGAATTTTTTTTATATATATTGTTCAGCCCTACTTTGAATAATCATATACTAAAATAAATGCAATATGGTTGTAAATCTATCATTATAACCAGCCATCTTGTCTCCTCAAAAGACTTCAATTTAGATGGGATCTTTGGGGGGGTTGAAGCGGTAAACATGTCAGGCTAAATAATTCCCACTAATTATTGACTTCTGCTGTCTCCATTAGTTTCAAAAATACAGATTTACTTACAATTTAAATTTCTGCTGGAGATACTGTTGACCTAAAAATAAGGTCGTGGGAACGATATAACAGAAAATGTTGGCTGTTTTAAAAACTTGACTTTTCCAGACCGCCGAATACTTTGAAAATGGTTATCATCCCATGCCTACATCAGCTGTATATATATTTTTTTTTACATGGCAAAATTTGTAATGTAAATGTAATTTAATTTATTCAATAAATTTAGTACTGACTACAAACTCTTGAAGAGAACTGTATGTGTTTACACATTTACTAGCTCACAACCCATTTTGTTTGGAGCAATTAATCTAGTTGAATATTGACTTTAGCTGACTTCTATAAACATTTAACCACCGTGGTGGCATGGTTACCATGTGAGAGGGGGCTTCCCAGTGATTACACTGCTTGTGGTTTTATTCATGAAAATGTTTTTCAGTTTTCAGCTTTTAAAGTAGTTTAGTGAGGCTTGTATGGGATTGTAACCTTTTGCAGGTGGTAAAATCTGTTGACTGGTTGACAACAAGATTTTATATATTTGATTGATTTTAAAACCAATTGAAATGAAACCGTAAGAATAAAAGCATGCTTCTTACTTTTCCCTGTTAGAAGGCCACAGATGAATGCATCAAACACGTGTACTGTAGAAAGTGCGATTAGTGTGGAATGTGTGTGAGAGTGAATATTGCTGTGTTTATTTTCTCAGGTGGCTGCTGTGGCTCTGATGAGAAGACGTATACAGTGGGCGGCTGGGCCTGGGCATGGTGGCTTATCACCGACATACAGAAGTAAGAAAGTCCATTTATCACATTAGCTACTCCTATTGTGTTTACTTGCTAACAATGTAAACAAATCTTTTTTTCTGCTTTTCTGAACAACTTTCCTTTCCATATATGTGCATTAGAGTTCCCTATGAATGGGAATGGGTCCATTTTAGAGACGTGTCACAGCATGCTCGCGTTTACCTGGCTAGACTATTACAACCAATTTACAACCTTAATACATCCAGAGTTACACTAAAGTGAACACCCTTGTTCCTGTTTTTTTGCTTCCTAGCATTAAAGACTGACAGCTAAAGGTTTATAAATCATTGATGGTATCTAAAATAGCCGTTTCCTAGCTAGAAAATAGCTGTCCTCACCCTCCATTGTAAAAAAAGAAAAAGCAGATGAGTTAAAGATGAGAGTCTGCGATGCGATATCCGTTTACCAGACTGTTAAGCACTATTAAACATGCATCCTGTGACATATTCGTCAATCTAAACGGCTTCCATATGATATAGACAAACACTGTTTAATATATCAAAATCAACGCCCCAGCGTCATGTGTACATTTAGGGCTCTGTATCCAGGGCCAGTGTTTGGAAAAATAAACAGAGTTAACAATACTAGAGCGCTGGCTGAAGTTCAGCTTCAGTGGTTACGAATGGAAGACCCTTAATGGCGCAGTTTCTGCTGATAAATAGACAGTCGCTAGACTATTTTCAAAAATCTCTGGAACTAGAGTTGCACAAAAATGGCTTTTCACACTTATAACTGCTAGCACTGGGTTAGAAATTAATCCTGGTTATTTTGGTTTTATGGGGTTGTTATTGCATAATTGAAAGCGATAAAGCGGTACCATGAGTCATTGCTGAATTTGCATTGCATATAAAGAGGAATTGACAAGGATAAATTGATAAGAAATATATAATTTTAAATGTAAAAAAGTCTGCGGGTGTATGGATACATGGTAATATAGAGAAATTACTAAATAAAAATGTGTCGATGCATATGGCTGATGTAAACGATATGTTAAAATGATTTTATCCAATAGTCAGTTTACCATACTTATAAAGTATCAAATGTCAGTTCTGTCTTCATTGCACATTGACGTATTCGCGACCTTTAAACCATACTTGAAATTGAGAGCTTAAAAAACATTTGCCTAGGCAGTAAATAACAGGCAATAAATAAATAAGTTGTCAATTTGCTTTATAAGACAAATGCACTGCAAAAACAATGCTTTTACTTTTTTGAGTTTTTGTCTTGTTTCTAGTCCAAATATAAATAAAACATTCTATTTAAATCATCTTAAATCAAGAAGCTCTTAGACAAGTGAAACATGTGTTTTCAGAAATAATAACTGAAAATGAATCTTTCAAGATTTAAGAAAAGTTCTTTGTTTCTCCAGAATGTGTCTGTAAAGTTTCAGCTCAAATCATCCATCAGATTATTTATTAAACTTTTCAGATTATTGGATTTTCTGCACTGAGCACAATGTAGCCATTTCTGTTGCCTTTAAGGCTGGTTCTCCCCACCCACCATTCCCATGTGCCTGTCAGAGTGTGCATCAATCTCTGGCTGCGTCAGATAAACAGCACAGTGACAGACATGAAGGAAGCAAATCTTGCATAACGTTTGTGAGAAATACTACAGTAAGAACTTTCCCAATGATTAGTTGATGTATTTGTTGTGGAGTTAACGAGTCGATGAGAACAATGAGTCAAGCACAATGTTGTTACAAAGTTAACATGCACACGCACATGCGTTTAACTTTGCACTGTTCTTGCACGGCAAATGTGGATATTTGTTATGTTAATGTACAAAACAAACCTGACTTAACGTCCACAAACCGGGATTGAAGCATCTTCTTTTATAATTGTACTGACGTGCTATTGTACTGTGGTGATGAAGTAAAGATGGTAAAATCGCTGTAATTCATGACAAACATGCAAAAACGTTTTAAAAACGTTTTAAACTTGTAAAACTCATTCTTGATCTCATTTGATGATGATGTGACATTCAACAGATCATTTAATCCCAGTTGTTTTGCACACGTCCTGTCTTGTTGATATGATTATACGAGTTTCTATGGAGACATGGTAATACGCAGCTGTCAATCAGTTTGGTGGGCGGGGAAACCGCACTCCTACGTCACGTTGCGTTGGGCCTCAAAATGGGAGGGATTTGTATCTTTATTTAATTTCAGGAAATTAAAAAAAAAAGAAGCTTATTATCTTTATATCACCCCATTATGACTGTGGACACACTATAGCTACACACAGTTCTGTTCAAACAGCTTACAAAAGATGATTTTCATCATAGGTGCCCTTTAAAACGAGCTAAATAATCTGCCAGGGTGGTAAGAAAAATAATTTTGTATTCAGTTTGATTATTAACAATTTGATTATTAACTTACTTAATTTAGACTAATTATTTTTGAAAACAAAAACAAGTGCTTCTGGATTGAAGATTTGTTAGATATTTGGACTTGAAGACAAGCATTTGTTGCAGTGTGTTAAACTATTTTATTGGCTGTGTGTTTAAAAACTATTTTTATAGTTCTGTATCGAGATATGTATCACACCGTTACTTGATTGTATCGCTCCAGCCCTAGATGACACGAATATAACTGGTGTACTCAGAGCAATGAAAGCACACTTGTATTTACATGTGACTTGCATGGTGTGCTTTGAAATGCTGCTATATTAAAGTGGGCTTATCCAAAACTTTTCCAAACACAACAAACAGTCTACAGGACTAAAAATACCCAATGACTAGTGTCTTTTCACTTTTGCATAGTTTCTATCACCACATGACATTTTCCTCAAATGATTTTATTTTTTATTTGAGCTTTATAAAGATGATGAAGTACAATGTAAAAAGCCCATATGAGTCTTATTTTCTAGGGTACACATTTTATTGCAGCATATTAGCCAGACATCAAGCCTATACATTAAGTCTGATAACTATACATCATTGTGAAAATGTATGATTGATTTCAGTGTCTTGTTTCTTCCTGTAATTGTTATTGACCATAAGAAGATTATGCATGTGCAATCTAAAATGACCAGCCTTCCTTTTCTCTGATGTTCCTCTCCTGTTCATTTCTTTAAGTGTTTGCCGAGCTAACCTGCCTTTACGCGCTGGACTCACCCGTGTGTGTCTCACCGTCTGATTTCTTTCTGGTATTTCACTGCTGGGGATTATTATGCTACATCAGCTCTGTGAAAATACAAATCAAGTATATTTTTAATCACACTTTTCTGTCTGCACAATGGAAGGACATAGATTTGTCAGAAAATCACCTTTCATTTTCCTACTTCAAATGTTGCCATTAAAATAGATATACAGTAAAATTTCATGTCAAGCCACCGAACCAATGATCATTTAAACTAAAGAATGGTTTCTTTGGAATTCACGGAAACAGTTATTCGATTGACCAAAACTAACCACCATTCATTACAGGCAAGAAATTGAATGTGTTTTAGACTAGGGTGTGGCAAGATGTTTTGCAGAACCGCAGCTATGGATTTAAATCTTTACAAATAAATAAAACGAAAGTATTTTAAACATTCTTTGTATTATTAGCAAGCAACAAAAAAAGGATTTAGTTACAAAAATAGCAGGTTACAGCAGCTGTTCGGTTGAGTGCATAGCTGGGAAAGCAAAACAAGGCTGAGTGGGATCTCTCTTACCATCCCCCCTTTCCTCATAAGGATTCTAGTAATCTAGTTTGCTGGCAGCTCTGAAAGCTACATTGATCTAATTTAAAAGACTGAGCAATATGTAAGACTTGCTGCAGCAATCAGGCTGAAAGGAATAAAACATTCAGTTGAGAATCCTCCTGCATCTATTTCTGCATGTTGCCCATATTCAGACACACCCTGCTCTTTCAGTCACAAAGGGTTACACTTAATTAAAATAATATAAAAATAAAAAAGATAATATTGGGTTATTGAGAAAAGTGATTGATGAGCAGCCCATATGCACATGAGCACTTTGAATAATTGTGCATACACTTTGTAGATATGTACTAAGTCTTGTATCCCAAAAGTTTAAACTCTCCCATGTTCGATGCTGTTTTTAGAGGTCTTCACGAGTCCAAAAAATTGTACCTGGAGCTAAAGAGACCTGTAAATGTGCTCCACATAACTGACCCAGACCCGTATGTTATTTGAAAATGCCTTAAATGTAACCAGATCCATCCCTGAGCTGAGCTGAGCTAAAAGTATAAATACGTTTTTAAAAAAAAAAAAAAAACTAATCATTTAGGCTTAACTACTGTTAGAACCTTCTCCCTGGCTGCAACAGAGATGCTTGTCTGGCAGATTCTCTGTATCTGGCTAGGCAGAAGAGTGCTATTTGTTTATTTTTTGTTGTTCAACAAAGTAAATGCGTGAAAAAGTAGTCTCAAAAGCATAAATATCTGCTCATCGTCTATATCGCCGTTTACATTAGTTACACTACTAAAGCAACAACTGATGCATTTGTATTACATTTCAAACCGTTCTGTAAGCAGAACCACCGTAAAAAATGAAACCAAGCTCTGCTGATTGTGGCTGAGGTCACATGCACGCATGTGTGTGTGTTTTAACCACCTTATTTCCTGCTTCCATCTCATCCTACTTATACAAGTTGCAAGTTACAAAACCCATATAAATTGCCATCTACTGAATACTGGCGGACAGAGGGGTTCTCCGAGTATGAACAACTCTGGTGTTACACAAAGACCTGATATATTATATAATACATTGGGACCCAACCCAGCTAACCCTTTAAAATATAGACACAGGTCTCTAGGTCTCGGGGCCTCTGTGAAGACCTCTAATTTGGGGTGATAACCTGCTGTGAACTGTCGTTATAATTATATTGTTGCATTAATTTGTTAATATGTACTTCATTTTACTTTTACTCAGATTATAATGGTATGATGATCAAGTTATTAAAATTAAGATATTACTAATATAATTAATATTCTACAACTATAATCAAAATGTGTGTCACATATTTTTTCAGCTTTCAGTACGCATTACAACACGAACAATTTGCCATCATTTTACCATCATTTGGAAAATAAATATTTAGAAAATAAGAGCCTAAAGTGTGTGCAATGTAAGGCCGTACTCACACTATGTACAGTTGCCTTGAACCGGGCCGAAGCACGATTGCGCCCTCTCCCCCGACGGCCCGCACTCACATTACATTCGGGCCTGGGCACGGTTACGTCATTGATGACGCGCAGTTCAGTAAGCGTTTTCGCTCAGCACAGTGGAGATTTCTTTAATTATATCGTTGAAGTAGTTTCATATGCGGTAACACACAGTCAAATATTTCGCTGAAAAGATCAGCCACTTTTGACGCTCATAAACAATCATAAAGTCCTCGTGCTGCAGGAATTAGGAAGTTTGCTGAAGGCGCAGCTGACGTGCAGTGAAGGGTTTGTGTCTTTAATAATCTACGACAGTTTGCGTTCATTGAACAGTACGAATGATTAATTAATCCATATCAAACAGATTTGTGTAGGCGAGGACTTTTTTTATTTACGAGGACTTTAGATGTGTAATTTAAGCGCAGATGGGTCATTAGGGCGTATCACAGCCTCATTTCTTGCTTTCAGTTTCGGGCTTAGGCACGCTTGCACTCACACTGTAAGCGTACCGCGCCTGAGCCCAAGTGAGCCGCGCTCTGGCACACCTCTTCCAACCGGGCCAGGGCCGGCCAAGTGTACCATGCCCGAGCCCGATTCAGAGCACTCACACTTCTTAAACGATGCGGGAAACGGGCCTGGGCACGGTTCGAATAGCATAGTGTGAGTATGCCCTAAAGCTGTCAGTGCCAGGCAGCCCAAACTATGTACTGTAACAGGCAATGCAGTCTGCCCCTCCAGACCTCAAAAAACTATTTGAGCCTCATTACACTACTCATCATGAGCCCTTTTCTGCCAGACTGTAATTCCTGGCTGTACCTGAACCTCTGTTCCTGTAGCCAGAGGGCATTTTCCACTGCAGGTGACTGTCACATCAAGCAAAGCTGTGCAGTACACAGAAAATCTGCACATGGAGTAAAACTACTACAACGTTGCGTTTTTTTTTTGTTTGTTTTTTTGTTTGTTTGTTTTATATGTTGCTAAGAAGATGCCCAAAAAGTGTAGCTCCGTAGTTCAAAGTAAAGGAAAGATCATGCTTTATGATCTTTACTTAAAAAAAAAATCAAGGACATATCTTTCTTTTTGCAGAATAAAAACTACCGAACTGTGACACCACTGTGTCGTATCAAATGACCCTTGAGATTTGTGAACCGTTACACCCCTAAACAACACTTTATCAGAAATGTAAAGTGCGTAATCATAGATGTTTAAAGGAGTGGTCTAGGGCATAAGTGACAAAAGGGTGCAAAGGCATAGCATGATGGATATACTGAAAAAGCATCCATTGGAAATCAGTCAGAAGAGTTCAGTGATCATAATACAGAAGATCTCTCCATCTGCAGAAAACAACAGCTCCCTGATGGTCCGGATTCACCTGCGGTCAACACCAGCACCCATCCTCCCTAACCTTAGACCCTGACCTCTGTCCCCTCCTTTCACATGTTAACACTTATAATATTGTGCTGTCCTGCCTCCCTTTCCTCCCTCCCCCCCTCTCTGCCCCTCCCATGTCCCCACATAGACTCTCTCTGGAGATAATGACCATCCTCTGTCGCTGTGAGAATATCGAAACTTCGGAGGGTGTCCCCTTGGATGTGACAGGGGTCGCTCAGGTAATCACACAGAATGAAACAAGCCATTCAAATGAGAAAGTGAGAACGGTTTCAAGCACTCAGGTTGTGAAGGGCAGTGGCCTGGTTCCACACATACACACATGCTCTCATGCTCTCTTCCACACTCTTGTGTTGGTCTTCCTCTGCAGTGAAGGAGAGCCAGTCATCTCTCACTATCTTTGTCTGGTGTTTGGCCACGCAGCGCTCATGGCTCATGTAACTAATGGCTCACGTCAGCACGTTCTGACTGTTGGGTTTGTAATGGAGGATAAACAGATCACAGACGGGTTCTCTGGGATATTGTGGGTTGGTAAATGATAGGTAAGCGATTCTGGGAATAATAATAAGAGGTTCTGGGAAATTGAGTCTACACAATTCCATTACAGCCCACTGTCTGAACAGCTGATTTGCGCCGAGTGTTTGTCTTCGTATTTGGACCCTGCAGTTTCATTTTGTGTTGTTTACCTTCACGTCTTCCTTTAACCCCACCTTCTTCCTGTTTTCACGCCGCTTGACATTCTTCCCGTAGTTCATAGCCAACGTTTTTGGTTTGTTTCCCTTTTTTTGCGTTTTCCACAGGATAACCCTTGAGATTATGACCCTGCAACCCAAGTGTGAGGATGTAGAGACAGCGGAGGGGGTAGCTATTACTGTCACAGGTGTGGCACAGGTAAACCACCTTACCTCACCTAACCTCAGCTCCAAATGCCTCTTTCAGGTTTGCCAGATTGGTGTCAGACCCAACACTCCTTGATCATGCTTTTTCCTCTCATTCCCTTCCTTTCATATCTGGTCCCAGAATTAAACCTTCCTCAGGGATGAACAGTGCCAATCATAGCCTCATGTCTCAGCAGACTGAAAGTCACTGATTTGTGTTTGACGTTACGAGCTGTTTTTTGTTAGGTCAGCCACACAGAAAAATGGTTATTTTTGCCAAATGATCATTTTAAACAATATGTTTAAGTTAAAGCTCCCTAAGAATGATGTGAAGCAGCTTTATCTGTTAAAAATATAATGTGTGGCTCTGTTACAAAACCATTGGAGATATCTTGCTATGTGCTCCCTTCAGTACATAGGCAGCTGAAGCTATAGTTTGACTAGGTGCGTTTTGTTTTCTTTGACTTTTAATACCAAATCAATCATTATGAAAATGCCTTATCAATAGTGTTTAAAGATCATTTTGATTTAATTAGAACTCTTTGCTAGCAATATTAAAGGTTAAATCAAAATGTTTGTAAGGAGAGAAATAAAAAAATATCACAAGAGATGTGATCACTTTATATGATAAGTAGAGGACAATAGTCAGTTGTTATTGACAGTGTGCTTTCCACACATGTGAATAATTTGATGCGAGATAATTATTTGAGGGGGCAACAGTGGTTCAGTGGTTAGCACGGTCAACCTCACAACAAGAAGGTTGCTGGTTCAAGCCCTGGCTGAACCAGTTGGCATTTCTGTGTGGAGTTTGCATGTTCTCCCTGTGTTCGCGTGGGTTTCCTCCGGGTGCTCCAGTTTCCCCCACAGTCCAAAGACATGCGGTATAGGTGAATTGAATAAACTAAATTGGCCGTAGTGTGTGAGTGTGTGTTCCCAGTACAGGGCTGCAGCTGGAAGGGCATCCGCTGTGTAAAACATATGCTGGATAAGCTTTCGCTGTGGCGACCCCTGATGAATAAAGGGACTAAGCCGAAGGAAAATGAATGAATATTTAAGTGTAAATATGTTGAAATTAGATTGATATTTAAGGGAGAACATGCAGTCACACTTCTTATTACACAGCTTTTTTAGCTCCTGAAGTAATTATGGGGACAAGAGATATTAATTTGTGATAAAATCTTCTTTACTTTTTTTTTACTATTAGTGTCTTATAAATCATTACAGCATGTAAAAACAATTGTCCTGTCAATAAGTTAAATGCAGCAACAGTATTAAAATATTGTTAATATTAAAGTCTGTTATCTTCAATCTTCAAGCCTTTTAGCATTTATATTTTAATTGACTGACCAAACGCAAAGCTTCTGTAATTAAAAATAGCATGTAATGTTCTCTTAAGTTACAAGGATGATCATGTTTTACCAGTTTTTACAGGATGTTACTGAGGAGTGCCATAACTGACCAATCAAAATCAAGAATTTCATGTAATAAACATTAAGTTTAGGCTTGGAGAATAAATTTAAGGCTTTTATTGACAACTATTTATCAGTTTATTTTATTGATCAAACTAAATCTCAACCATGCCTGTTTGACAAAGAACAAATCTCAGTAGTTCTTGCAGAAATTCAAACCTCACGTGACATGCAAGAATATACAGTTAAAGTCAAAATTATTATTATATAAATATATTATTATAGCCCTCCTGTGAATTTTTATTTACTTTTTTTATTTATTGATTTTTTTAAAAAATATTTTATTTATTTATTTATTTATTTATTTTTATATTTACCAAATAACGTTTTACAGAGCAAGAATTTTTTTTCACAGTGTGTTCTAAAATATTTTTTCTTATTTGTTTTATTTAGGTTAGAATATATTTTAAATAAATTTATGGTCATTATTATTATTATTAGCTCTCTTAAGCAATATTTAGTTTCGAACATCTATGAAACAAACCATCGCTATACAATGATTTGCCTAATTACCCTAACTTGCCTAGTTAACCTACTGAACGGATCTTGCAAGTAGATTATTATTTACTGTCATCATGGCAAGGATGCAATAAATTCGTTATTAGAAATTTGTTATTTAAACTGTTATGTTTAGAAATGTGTTGACAAAATGTTCTCTATGTTAAACAATAATTGGGCAAAAAATGTAAAAGAATGAATAATTCTGACCTGAACTGTATATATACCTTTTTGAGCAGTTTCAAGAATCAGAGTTAAAAAAAAAAAAAAAAAACTTTTGTTGTGTCTCAGATTTGACTGAAATTATAACTGGTAGCAGTGATAGACTTGTAGGCAGTTGTGATATTTACCGACATTGCTCTTCGGACATCCCTCTCTAATTTTGCTTCCTGTCAAGCTACTGTTCTCTTTTAATGAAGCCAAAAAACTCCAAAAACAAATCTTTATAAAAGTCTCATAGGTTTCAAACAAGATGAGTGAATAATTGAATGCAGAATTTTTATATTGGAGTGAACTAACCCTTTAAACCCAACAGGTTTTAGAACAGAGCCTACATGTTGCCACATTCTTTGACCCTCATGTCATATAACATAGATGATTGCAATTGCTTTCTTCCTTAAGAACCTAAAAACGTTTCTCAAAGACTAAAAGAATGCTGATTTGTTTTTTTTTTGTTTGTTTTAAATTCTTTACCTTGACAGTTTTTTGGGAGTTTCCACCTCTCAATGTGCCAAAACTTGCTGTGTGCTTATTAACTCAAGTCACATGTTTACATTCATGAGCCTTTCTCTGTTCATTTGAAAACCCAACTTCTCAGAGGAAATGCTTATTTCCACTACTACGATTAAAACTGAGCATGCAGTTGAGCAAGTTTGTAAAACCTAATCCTCTGTCTTCTGCTGCTGTTTTCGCTCTGTGATTACATTAGTCTGTTGTTGCTGTGAACAGTGAGAGCATTGTAACACTAATCGGCAGACCAGCCATTACTTGGCATTTATCTAGTGAAATCACATGTGATTGGATGAGGACCTCAAACAAGACATTCCACAGTTCAGTCTCCAACTGTCCAGAGTCAATGCACTCATGATCTCTATACAGAGACTGTGTGATTGCATTCAACCTTTTTATCATACTATTGAAGATTATTTTATTAAGAATAAGTCTTTAAAAACCCTGTTTAGCCCTGCATGTTCTATCCCCCTCTAATTTTAGCCAAACTCTGTAAGGCCTGTCTCTTGTGTTTTGTAAATGAAGGCCTTGCAGCTGTTGCACTAATGGACCCACTTATCTGTTGACCACCCACTCCTGCAATATCCTCCAGTCTGTTTTCTATAATAAATCAATCCCCTTTTTAGCCAGTGGACACAGATATAGAGGCAGATAATGCTAGCTCTGTTGGGTTTTTTCTCACGTTCAAGATAAACTTTGTTTTTCTTGTTAAGTAAACACATCTGGAAAAGCTTCAAGGAAAAAAAAATCTTTTTTTTTTTTTACTCCCAAATCACATTTTGAGCCTTGACCTACTTTCGTTTTTACCTCGTTGCATGATTTCCTTTTTTTATTTAGTGGTTTCCCCATGAGCGCACCATGAGTAGTGTTGTGTTTTTTACTTTTGGGGGTATTCATCATTGGGGGTCATCATTGCATGCAGCCTTTAATTGAAAGCATGTTGAGTACAGCTCCCCCTGTTGACTGTTGATGCTACAACACCTCATTGTCATCGTCATTTTTATTTGCATGTCGGTCATGAATAACTGGTGGTAAATGATAATAATAAAAATTATAATTCCGGTTAAGACCTTACAATATTGGCATTTGCTATTTCTGTTCACACCAAAACAAATGTTCAAGATGGAAAATTCACTTAGATTTTTAACCAATGCATTAAAAAATGACAGACAGGCTGGATGAAATTTGATATTCAGCTTTTGGAAAAGCAGAAATAATATAGTTCCTCTGGGACATGGTGTATGTAACTTATGATTCGGACATATGGGGGCGGTTTCATAAAAGTGGTATAGAAAAGCGGGGATTAAAGTCAAAAATCTGACTTCAATGAGCTGAACTAAACGTCCACACTTAAATTGGTTCAATAACAGCAAGTTGAAGATCATTTGATCCAAGTAATCGGAGTTCAGTTTAAATAATCTAGATAACTGCTCGTGCACGTTACTGTCGTGAAACCCTGCAGGTCGATCATAGATGCATGGATTATGTTGAATGCTAACTTTGGAACTACGATGAATAAAAGAACTCTGAAATGAGACACAGCTGCTCACAGCGAGTGAGCAGCATTTGATTTTTGAGTTGAAACATATAATAATTTAAACATAATAATCAAAAACTACAGTATGGCTTGCAACAAAGCAAGAGAGAAGGCTAACAGGAAATTGCAGATTTTAAAATATAGGCCATTATTTAAGCCTATTAACGTTAAATAAAATTTTTGTCACATTGAAATTGTGCTTGCTCATGCATGCGAGAAAAAGAGAATGTGCACTTACTGCCAATTGTTGCTTGCAAAAAAACGTTTTAATGCAATGTAGGCTCACTGTAACATTCAAAATGTGTTTAACGTAAGCACCTTAAGTTTAAAATAATAGCTACAAAGAGCTGTGCGCTAACAAGCGACAGGACTCTGCAAATTGCTGCTTTCCCTTTGACACTTGTGTTTCTTCCGACCTGTGGAAAAATATCTTTATATTAAAGTGAGGCTACTGCTCTGCCCGGATCATTTCCCAATTATTCCACTTAGGGTTTGCAGCCTTAAAGTCATTTTTTAAGAAATGTAGCCTACTTCATACCAGTCACTGCTTTCTAATATATTACTAAGTACACCCCACACAGATCTCTCTTTTAAATGAATATTTTCTACAGGGTGCTTTTACAATATCTTAGTGCATAGATTATTCAGTACCAAAGCAAAATTTGGAACTAACAAAAAATAAACTCAGATCATAGTCCAAAAATTAGTACCCCAAATTTATATGTTGGGGGAAAATATGAAATAAATTTTAATAAACAGGAAAAAAAAAATCTTCATTTTAATTTAAATGTATTATTGTTCTATTCTAAAAGATGTTTTGTGTGTGTATACATATATTATATATTATATATATGTTTTACTTTTAAGTGCCTTAAAGTTTAATCATTATTAAGAGGTTAAGTGAATTAAAATGGCATCAAATTACGGCAGGTGAATGTTAACATTACCTTGATTAGGCTTGAACTTAAGACTTAAGCCTAAAAGTTAACCTGCCCCGGACCAGGCTAGTTTCCCAGCATAAGTTGCTAGAGTAACTGAGTTTGAACTATCGTAAATTTGATTTATGAAACTGAATCCGCCATTAATAAACCTGACTTAACAAAATAAGCCTGGCTTTTTCTCTAAGCTTGGTTTATGGAACAGCCCACTGCTTGTAATGGGCAGGAAATAAAGTCCATCATAAATAGTTTGTTTTTAGATCTTTGTATTGGCTGTTGTGTTTATCAGATAATAGAATTTACAAGATTATTGAAAAAAGGCAGTTATGTCATATTTTTCTATTATTCACTATGTAGCACGATAGTGTACTCGTACACCAAGTTGTAGACGCAGCTCTGAGGCAGTGACTAAAAAGCTTTTTTTGCTGGATAAAAAGCTGTTTTTTTTTTTTTTGCTGTGTGGTGGAAACCAGTTCAAACCACTTCTGCATAAAAATGTGAATGTTTGTGTCGGCCTGACGACACATTAACTGCTTATTCATTCAAAGTAAATATTTATTGCACTGACTTTCCACCATGAATATTTCTCTTGATGTGAACAGACCTTCAGTCCAATTGCTCTAAAAATGTAATCATGTATTTACATGTTTAAATATGGTTTCACAAATTCACCATCAGCCATGCTAGATCAGCCATTTCCATATGCCATTCACAGGGCAATCCACCTGTAACATTTGACTTCCAATCTGTTGTGAATAGAGCTCTGGCAAAAAATTGTTAGTGAAATTGATTCTGCATCAATTATGAGATTTTTTAAAATTTGCATCACTGGTGTTTCTGTAATCGTTTCTGAAATTAGTTTTAACAGTAGTTTTTACAGTACACTCAAAGGCTCGTGACGAAGAGTCATGCAAGTTGGTTTTTTTAGGGTAATGTAAATGCACCTCACTATGAACACACTAGTGATTCACTTAAACTTTTCCTGACTTTATTTATTATTATTTTAGATTCAAATGGTTTTTGTAAGGAATTGGATGCATTTGAAGTATGGCTATTAGTAACGCATTATAATGCCATACTGTTCAAAACGACCCCCAGAATCAATAAGAGAGAATGGCGATGCATTGTGAAACTCTCAGAATTGATTTCTCGAGCAATTTTTATCCACGGCTCTAGTGGCAAATGTTTCCTCCCTACACCCGCATATGTGGTTGCATGCTGCCCTGTTTTTGCACTGCTTGTGATAAAACCACCTGTTTAACTGTTAAATGACTGCTCGACTGTGTGGAGGATGAACAAACCCCCTCCAGGTAGTGTTGGTTGAAGTTCACCTTTGACACTGCACTGAAATCAGCTTTCTTCAAAAGCACATATATTGTTCCTATAACCAGGCCACTTTCATGATGCTTTTTTCAGCTTTGAAATGGGAAAGCTGGTTGTAGTTCAGTACAGAGAGGCGACTTCTAGCTGAAATCTGCAAAAACTCCCCCTCTCTTTCTGAAGCATGAGTTCATTCTCCTTTCCTTTTCACAGACTTGGAGAAAAGACTGTTTTAAAGTGGTTCTCCTTGACTTCTAATTCATAAACTTATCATTTGAAGTGGCAAATACTCAGGGCTCTGAATGAGTTTGTAACATTGAATGTATTTGAAATTAGGGCTGCACGATATTGGAAAAATTAGACATTGGAATATTTACATTTTCTGCTATATATATATATATATACACACACACACACACACACACACACACACACACACACACACACACACACACACACACACACACACAGTTGAAGTCAGAATTAATAGCCCCCCTGTTTATTTTTTTTCCCCAATTTCTGTTTAACGGAGAGAAGATTTTTCCAACACATCTAAACGTAATAGTTTCAATAACTCATTTCTAATAACTGATTTATTTTATCTTTGCCATGATGACAATAAATAATATTTTACTAGATATTTTTCAAGACACTTCTATACAGCTTAAAGTGACATTTAAAGGCTTAACTAGGTTAATTAGGTTAACTAGGCAGGTTAGGGTAGTTAGGCAAGTTATTGTATAAGGATGGTTTGTTCTGTAGATTATCGAGAGAAAAAAAATAGCTTAAAGGGGCTAATAATTTTGACCTTAAAATGGTGTTTAAAAAACTAAAAACTGCTTTTATTCTATACGAAAATAAAATACATAATATTTTTTCCAGAAGAAAAAATATTATCAGACATACTGTGAAAATTGCTCTGTTAAACATAATTTGGGAAATATTAAAAAAAGAAAAAAAAATTCAAAGGGGGACTAATAATTCTGACTTCAACTGTATATTGCAATACAAATATAATTTCCCCAGATGACTTAAATAGCTCTATTTGGAAATAATTCTTAATTTTAGATCAATTGGGTTGATTTTGTAATGGAGTGACTCATGCGTAAAATATAATAAACAATTTTAAGCATGGATATATACTATAGAGCAAAGATATAAGTGAAATAAACAGTGCTTTATGTTATTTCTAGGGAGTCAACCTGTTATCAAGTGTGGAGATTGAATAATTAAATGTAAAATAACACTCATGGTCTTTATTATAGTTACAGATGTTACAATTTCTTGCTTAAAACTCTGCAAAGATATGAAAATGATAAATTTTCACTTCATTGTGATTCAACTCTGCAGTGACTCCACATATTTGACTCGCATATATGTTTTGAACTGTGACTCCTGGTCAACTGTAATCCAAGCGATGGCAATGCTATAGTGATATAATGTGCAGCCCTATTTTAAATATCATTATTTTCAGGGTTTCTGCTAGTCTTGAAAGGTGTTTTAATGAATTTTTCTGCAATTTTATAAACCAAAATACAAATTCTTACATTCACAAAAATAAATGCCTTTATACAAATATTTAAACATCCTGAAATTAACACACACATACTGTATGTGCGATATAAAGAATGTATATGTGAGAATAAAGAAATTAAAGCTTGTTTTCTGATTAATGGAATATGAAACTTATTTTGTTAGAATTAAGGGGAACACTTTACAAAAATTGCATTAATGTATTTAGTAATATAAACAATGAACATCATTTAATAATGTATCTATTCATCTTTTTTTTTTTTTTTTTTTTTTAAAGGTTAATGGAAATAAAAGTTGTTCATTGTCAGATCATGTTATCTCAAGGTGTATTATCAGTAGGTTTCATTAGTAAATGTTGAACTATGATTAATAAATGCTGTACAAGTTTTGTTCATTATTAGTTCATGGTAGTAAATGTGTGAACTAATGAAACCTTTTTGTAAAATCTGGCCGAATTAAATTCTTTCCAAGTAAAAGTTTATTTTTTGGTTTTCTCATCAATATTTTGATATTCTTAATAAATTTATTATAATTATTATTTGCACTGAAAAGCAAATTGATGCTTATTAAGAACATCACTCGTTTGCAGTGTGATTAGAGAGTGCAGGAAAAATTCCATATTCTTGTGGAGAGTTAATTTAAAGGCTAATATTCTTTTGTATATGTAATAAAGGTTGGTACAAATAATTTGTGAATTATTTTTAAACTTCAAAGTGTTATTAATACAATTCTTTGTGTGCTTTCTATAATTTTACATTTAGAGAACATGACGACTTTTGTTTCCTTTGACTTCTTTATTAGACCTTTCTTTTTTTTGTTCTAAAAATATATTAAAGTCATACATTTAACCTTCATAAAAGCTGCAGAAACCCTATTTTTTATTAATGGTTTGCATGTAGGCATGAACAATGTAGGCATGTTTTCATGCATGTTACACAAATACCTTTAATAATCACATCAGGTTTGGTGTAAGCACCTTTTGCACTGATTTTATGTACTGTTTCACAGTAGAACATTTATTTATGCATTTGTAGCTGTAGATAATTGCATAATGATAAGCAGAAATGTGTGCTTTAACTAACAAATACTATTTAATTTAGGTATTTGCTTTAACAGATAGCAAAATGTATGCAACCTGTCATTTGAAAGCCCAAAGATTGTGAAACAAACTGAATCACAAATCTATTGTAAAAATGCAATGCCCTTCATGCTGCAATGAAACTGTTTGTTTGTTTGTTTGTTTGTTTTTCAGCAGTATTGCAACAAGATTTGCACATAATGACTTGCTATTATGCATTATGCATGCACATTCATTCAGTGTGGCATGAGTACTGATTTTGAAGCATGTACATCAACAAACCACAATCTCATTACACTGTCGACAGATTTGATCGTGCTCAATGTCTGTCCCTTGATATTTGGAAACTGTCACTAAAGCAACAAGCAGAAAACTAAATCTTCTGTGATCATTTGCTCAGCCTTCACTTGTCACAAACCTGTTTGAATTTCTTTTGAACACAAAGTGTTTTTGAAAAATGTTGAAAACTTGTAATCATCGACCTCCATAGTAATTGCTTTTCCTACTATGGGTGTCAGGGGTTACTAGTTTCTAACATTCTTTAAAATATCTTTTTTTGTGTTCAGCAGAAGAAAGAAACTCTTAAAGGTTTGGAACCACTTGAGGATGAGTAAATAGTGAGTAGGTTTTCATTTTGGGGTCAACTATCCCTTTAAGTTGTCAGACTGCTAATGTTCACTAAATATTTTATTTAAAAAAGCAGCGTCTCTGTCTCTGAAACATTTTCACAGTAGCTTTTGCATCATTTCATAATCATAAATTTACTCTGATTTGTTGTGCTATCCTGACACACTTTGACTCCTAGAGCTGGATGTAATGTGCTCATATAGTTGCAAGTTGTGTATGTCAGTGTTGGACAGTGACTGTATGTGTTCTGCTCTCAGGTGAAGGTTATGACCGACAATGAGCTGCTGGGTTATGCCTGTGAACAGTTCCTGGGGAAGACAGTGGCAGAGATTAAAAGTGTCATTCTGCAGACGCTGGAAGGTCATCTGCGCTCTATTCTGGGTGAGTGAGGCTGAACACTTTCAGAGTTCAGACAGCATACTTGTATCTAAACTCTTGCCATAAGTAAAAAAAGAGCAGCTGTAGTCTGGTCCTTGTACCCTCTCACTTAATTTGGCCTTCCATAATGCCAAACATCGACCAGTTATCTTTAGGATGGAGGAGCGAGGAATCAAGAAATGATCGTGTTCTGCATGTTCTCACTAATATCACACTTGTGTTTGCAGGGACTCTGACGGTGGAGCAGATCTACCAGGACAGGGATCAGTTTGCCAAGCTGGTGAGGGAGGTGGCGGCACCTGACGTGGGCAGGATGGGTATTGAGATCCTGAGCTTTACTATTAAGGTATGAATAGACTTTGTCTTTGAGTTTTTGCTTTTTATTGTGTTTGTGGCAATTAAGTTATTAGCCCCTTTCACACAGTGATACCGGTAAATATCCGGAACAACTTTACTGGTAAAATAAAAAAAGCGCTGTTCACAGTCAAGGACGTTACGGAAGTTTTCCAGAAAAGACCGTTCACACATTCATTCCAAAATACCGGTAAATTCTGACATCATTAACTAGAAGTGACCTCTAAATGGCTGCGCTTGTATTTGTAAACATTTGACTACATTACAAACTCTGTGGATGTATAAGTATTGTGAACAACTTTGATGAAAACATATGGAGTAACACTTTCGCATGTCGAGATGTACATAATATGTGTGTGCGCTGGCGCTCACTGGCTGCTTCATGTGCACACGCGTCAAGCAACTGAAGGAAGCAGAGCTTGAAGGTAAACAAACAGCGGCTTGTCATAAGCATTTTGTTGATAATTATTTACACAGTTGGCATTAAGAAGGAACATAGAAACGTTATCTGACTAACATCTAGCAGCTAAATGTGTCTGGAAAAGTATTCAAAAGCTTTTATTTTCATAAACGGCACGAATGTGAATGTGTCTGGGTGCTCTGATTGGCTGGAAACGTCTCATGTCAGCTCGTTCTAAGCTTGAACGCGCACTTTCGGGTAATTATCTCTGCGTTCACACAGAGCAGCATTCCGGTAAATTACTGGTAATGTTAAAACTTCTCTTTCCAGAAAATTGCCGGAACAAATTTACCGGTATTTTCAAAAAGGGCCTGTTCACACATACAGACCTTTCCTGAAAATTGCCGGTAATTTTCCGGGAAGGTTTGTATGTGTGAAAGGGGCTATTGTCTTTTGTACGTAGTGTCAGGGTGATAATCTGATTGGTTATCTGTTTTTGCCCATCAGGATGTTTATGATAAGGTGGACTATTTGAGCTCTTTGGGCAAATCCCAGACTGCAGCTGTTCAGAGAGATGCTGACATTGGTGTGGCTGAAGCAGAAAGAGATGCCGGAATCAGGGTGAGCCTTTGGTGAAAATATATCAAATAATGATATTCTAAAACCATGTTATACCAAACTGCATCAAGACCGAATGTTTGAGTAAGCAGAAAATGTTATTTTCTTGTCACAGGAAGCAGAATGTAAGAAGGAGATGATGGATATAAAATTTCAAGCCGACACAAAAATGGCAGACTCCAAGAGGGAGCTGGAGATGCAGAAGGCTGCCTTCAATCAAGAAGTGAACACAAAGGTGGAGCTGAGTTATTGTTATTAGCCGTGAGCCCTCCAGATGCACTGCTCAATCAAGCAAGTGATATGGCCATATTCATTCTTTCTTGTCATCCAACACAGAAAGCTGAGGCGCAGCTGGCCTATGAGCTTCAGGCTGCCAAGGAGCAGCAGAAGATCCGACTGGAGGAGATTGAGATTGAGGTGGTCCAGAGGAAGAAGCAGATCTCTATTGAGGAGAAGGAGATCCTTAGGACGGATAAAGAGCTGATCGCCACTGTGAGGAGACCAGCTGAGGCTGAAGCCTTCAAGATGGAGCAGCTCGCAGAGGCGCAGAAGTGAGTAAAGGGCCTGGTGAACTTTTCATTTGAGGGGGAACAGACATTTGAAAAGGCTGAGTTGCAGTAGGCAGGCTTGTAAATATGTCATGCTGCTTGTGTGTACCCCTAAAGGCTGATTTATACTTTCGCCTGGCGCCTCAGAGTCATCGCAGACCTCCACTGACTGCGTGACCCCCACAAAACAGACGAGGCTTTTATACTTGATGCGTTCGCCATAGTGATATTCTTTAAAACGACAGGGGGCAGTCAAAAGAAACCCAAAAAAGTCAGACAGATAAACAGAGAAGTAGGACGTTTCTGGAACTACGTCATTTTATTAATATCATTCAAGATTTTTTATTATTATTAATTTTTAATTTTTAAATAATACTTTGATGCATCACTTGCTTTTGTTCATATCTCGGACAGTTCTACCTATTAAAGTTAAATATCAATGACAGCAGAACATGGGTTTCTCTACAAATATATTTTTTATTATGGCAAGAATAAAAGGCAAAAAAGAGTACTCTTACTAAAAATACTGACATATTTTTATAGACTTAGCCCACTCCACAATTCACACCTTACTGTCTGGCTAGTTTGTGTCCTCTACCTATATGCCAAGGCAATAACAGTCCAACATTCCTGATCATTATCACCAATAAAGCCTGGAAAAATGTGACATCAGTATATTGTAAACCGATAGGTTCAAGTATTCTATTCCAGTTATCAAGGAAATCATTTGGTTACTTCATTTTAGTTTTGTAACTATTTAATTGTTTTAAATTCAATATTGTAATATATACATCAGTGTAAAACCTATGACTGGTGGAAAAACATATTCTTTAATTGTGTATTAAAACCACCCTGGTCTCCACTTTTGCAATGGCCTCTCTTTTTGGTTTTAACAAACTTATCCCTCAAGTTTTTTTTTTTAAATTTTAAATAAATATGTTCCTCCTTTTCCACAGCTGTTGCAATTTCTAGCCAAGAATGATTGGTCATCTGGTTATCTCTATGATCACACATAGACGGATCATAAAGATGTCTGTACAGGCGTACCTGTTTCAGGCAAAATCTCTTCAAAGTGTTTCATAATCAACTCAAATGAAATGCAGTGCTGCGTGAACTATTCGCTCGAGTCTTTTGTGCACTCCACCATCCGAAATCATGTCATGTTCACCCAAAGCGAGCCTGCGCAAACACAGCAACACCGTCACATTCGTCGAGAATAAATCAGGCTTAACTATGGCGGCTGTGCGAGAAAAACAGTAAACAGCTTTCCGCACACCAAAAGAAAAACTCCACCGCTGCACGCCTCATCTTTATATTGCTTATTTTTTTATTATTTGCACTGGACAGACACTGAATGGAATGGATGTTTAGAACATTAAAACACAGGCGTGGCATGATGGTGCTTTTCATCTAGTGTGTGACCCCCTCCAACTCTTTAAAATCTCTCTGAAAGTGATCATACGGGTGTAGATTTGGCTAAATCAATTGCACTTCAAACAAGGCAGAGATCCAGAACACACCCACCGATTGCATAATCAGTATGGACCAATGGTAGCTGAAATGTGTTCAGGAGCCTAAACTAACTCCCCCAAAAGCTTGCTTTGGTGAGCTGTTATAAACTGCCAACTTTTGGCTGTATTTTGTTAAAAAAGCTGTCATTTCAGTTCGTTCTTCAGTTTCATTTGAAATACAACGGGTTGAGTTAATTGGAGCATGTCTCTGTAGTAACGTGTATAATCATATCAACAAGACAGGGCGTGCGCAAAAGCGTAGAGGTGGAGATTGAGGCTCACTCTGACAGGCACGTGGGAATGGTGGGCGGGGAGAACTAGCTCTAGAGGCACAGGCAACAAAAACAGCTACATTGTGTTCAGAGCAGAAAGTCCAATATTCTGAAAGTTACAATAAATAATCTGATGGGTGTTTTTAGCTGAAATTTTACAGACACATTCTGGAGACACAAAAAACTTATCTTAAATCTTGAAAAAGGGGTAAAATAGGTGCCCTTTAATGCCAGCACCAGATTGAGTTGCATCCAAAACCGAACAAGATATCAGTGTTTTTGTCTAGGCTTTGTTGTGTCGTGACAAAGATGTGGATGTCCATATTTAGGTCATGTGCACACCTAGAATTATGCTATGCTTTTGCTGATCCAATAATAAGTACGCAATGCTAAATAACAGGTGTAAACGGTGTCTAAATATTTTGAGCTTATCCACTTTCTAACACTTTCAGAGTTGAAAACACTGCAGCTCTCTGTATTGTTTTCTGTTCTCTCTCTCACGTTTATATATAACATGTGTGAGCTTCTTTTGCAATATAATATATTGTGTAAAAGACAAAAACTGGAATTTGTCTTTCTACTTGTGATCTGACTGGTCAAAACGCATCTTAAAACCAAGTGTAAACAACGGTAAAATTGGTATATACAGTTGAAATCAGAATTATTAGCCTCCCTTTGAATTTTTTTTCTTTTTTAAAATATTTCCCAAATGATGTTTACCAGAGCAATGAAATTTTCACAGTATGTCTGATAATATTTTTTTCTTCTGGAGAAAGTCTTATTTGTTTTATATTGGCTAAAATAAAAGCAGTTTTTAATTTTTTAATAAAACATTTAAGGTTAATATTATCACCCCCTTTAAGCTATATTTTTTCGATAGTCTACAGAACAAACCATCATTATACAAGAACTTGCCTAATTACCCTAACCTGCTTAAGCCTTTATGTCACTTTAAGCTGTATAGAGTGTCTTGAAAAATATCTAGTCAAATATTATTTACTGTCATCATGGCAAAGAGAAAATAAATCAGTTATTAGAAATGAGTTATTAAAACTATTATGTATAGAAATGTGTTGAAGAAAATCTTCTCTCCGTTAAACAGAAATTGGGGGAAAAAATAAACGGGGGTTAATAATTCAGGAGAGCTAATAATTCTGACTTCAACTGTAGCGTAAAAGAGTCCACATTTATATAAATGTATGTGCCAGAGAGGAAAGAAAAGGCCTGAGGAATTGATTCTGTCCTTTGCTCCTCTCTGTCAGGATAAAGAAAGTGTTGACCGCGCAGGCTGAAGCAGAGAAAATCAAACGCATTGGAGAAGCAGAGGCCGGTTCCATTGAGGCTGTGGGTAAAGCTGAAGCAGAGAAGATGAGGCTCAAAGCTGAGGCCTATCAGCAGTACGGGGAGGCTGCAAAAACCGCCCTCGTCCTGGAGGCTCTGCCAAAGGTCTGTAGAATTATGCTAAACAAATCACACTGTAGAAATCTCTGGAATTTCAGAAATGTTTTTGGACCGCACTCTCATGCAATTCTGTCCTGCTTGTTAAATCTGACCTGTAGTTGAACCAAAAGTTAAGTTATAATTTTAAGCATATTTTGAAGTCGCTGCTCTGGGGGCATATTATGAAAACATCCTAACTTCAAAGTCCTATCCCATCTGTTTGGTATAGGGCAGTTTTCTCCGGTTATAAATGCACTCAGTTTTAATTGATTTCTAATTTTCCTTTCAATTTTACTTTAGAAGGATTGTTTGAAAGTTATGCGCTTTAAAATGTGAGTAATTTAATTTCAGTAAAAGATGCAAAGATCTGTTTTTATTTGCATACTGTTCTCGCTTGCGCCCTCTTGTGTGCACAGCAGATAATACAGTACTTTTTCCTGTAAAATTAAGTATTGCCTTTAGAATTCAAATAAAATGAATTTTTCATGAGTTTTTAGCCATGCTGACAACCTTAGTTTGATAACCATAGCAATTTCAGTTAAGACCACATTTAGGACAAAAGCCATTACAGAACAGCATTTCCTCCTTAGTGCATTATTCAATTAATTTCATGTTTATTTCTATAGCGCTTTTACAACGTAGACTGTGTCAAAGCAGCTTAACATAGAAGTTCTAGTAAAGTCCAGTTTTCAGATTTTCACTGCTGAAAGTTCAAACACTGAAGAGCAAATCCATCGATGCACAGCTCCACAAGTCCCAATCCAAGCAAGCCAGTGGTGAGGGAAAAAAACATCATTATCTTAACTATAGAAAGGGAAGTGTTATTACAAAAATATTCTATTAAAAAAAATCCTATAAATGTTCTTAACTTTAGGGCAACCTGACAGTTGTCCTAACATATAAAATGATTATGCCTATAATGGTCCATTTCCACTGAGTGGTACGCTACGGTTCAATTCGATATGCTTTTATAGCTGTTTCTACTGTCATAGGGTACCTAAAAGTGAACTATAATGTACCACTTTTTAACACTGTTTGCAAAGGGTACCTAGCACGAGAAAAGGGTACTAAAAGGCGGAGCTAGATGCACAGCTGAATGCTATTGGTTAACAGAGAAGTGTCACTCACAGAAGCAGGAGAATGAAAACAAAGGGACCGGCATTTTTAAAAAAACAGCCGAGACATTACACCATAATATATACATATAATAACAAGCCATGGTCGACCCGAACCTTGTCTTCGTCTTGATGAACAGCCACAAAGCCAAGAAGAACAAAATCTGCCGTGTTCTGTTGTTGTGGTTTCACTTTCTCCAGTGAGCTCGCCACACGTCTATGTTATATTTAAAATAACGAACTTCTTGAGCTCATATTAATAATCTGTGCGTGATCATTGAAGCGCTTCTGATATCCGACCCTTTCAGAACGAGACAAATGTGAGAGTGAAGCGCAAAAAAACAAAGAGAAGCCGGGAAAAAAGCAGCAAATAATGCTTCTGCAACCTTCAACATGAACAAACTGCCATGTTTAACTATTATCATTGCCTTCTGGACTATTATGAACTCAGAATGACAGAATTACTTGCTTTCGGAATGACGTCATCTGAAACTTTCTGTCGTACACCACGGCCACTAAAAGGGTACTCTTTTGGCAGTGGAAACGCAAGCCTGATAAAGGTGACCCGTACTGTACCTCTCAGTGGATACGGGCCATAATTGTGATCTCCAACAATGGCATTACATTTATTGATGTACGACCATGAATATGTGTTACATTTTGATGACAAAACACTTATAATAATTACAGGCTACCGAGCAACATAACACAATTAACAGTTAGAACTGCCACCAGCATTACAGAGACTAATGAAAAGCATCACAGAGCTTTACCGGTTAAAGTGCGTTAACCGCAGGTTACGTTTTTTTTGTTGTTGTTGTTTTTTTTTAACTCATTAGTAGGGCCAGACAGAGTCTGCGGACATTTTATGCTATTTCAGCAGAGAATTTTGTAAAAAATCTGCAGATTTATGCAGAATGATTTTAGGAGCATCGTAACTAAAAACTTAATATTTATTTATTCATTTTCTTTTTGGCTTAGTCCCTTTATTAATCTGGGGTCGCCACAGTGGAATGAACCACCAACTTATCCAGCATATGTTTTACGCAGCGGATGACCTTCCAGCTGCAACCCATCACTGGGAAACATCCATACACACTCATTCACACACATACACTATGGACAATTTAGCTTACCCAATTCACCTATACCATGTTTTTGGACTTGTGGGGGAAACTGGAGCACCCGGAGAAAACCCACATGACCACAGGGAGAACATGCAAACTCCACACAGCAATGCCAAAACTTAATATAAGAAATAAAAAATAATAAATTTTTAACTATTATTTAATGTTTACAATGCAAATCCAATTAGATCCACTTATTTGGTAAACAAAGCAAGTCCATCATATAATATATCTACTAAAAGACAGAACATTACAAACTTAATTGTAAATAAATCAAATGAACATTTTAATATTATTATTATATCACAATAATATAAGTGAAAAAATTTAAAAACTGGATAAATATAAATTTACATACATATACACAAGTAAATGCATAGATTCAATGATGGGCTAAAAATCTCCGGAAATCTGCAGATTTCTGCACGCGCGGGTTCCGTGTGGGCCTACTCATTAGCAGCTTGTGAACTGTCAAATTTCCCAAAATTGTCAAAAATCCCAAATCAAGTAAAGATTTGCTTCTGTTGCACAAATGAATGAAAAATCCTAATTTAACATACAGTTGAAGTCAGAATTATTATCCACCCTTTTTATTTTTATTTTCCAAATGATGTTTAACAGAGCAAGGACATTTTCACAGTATGTCTGATAATATTTTTTCTTCTGAAAAAAGTCTTATTTGTTTTATTTTGGCTAGAATAAAAGAAGTTTTTTAATTTTTAAAAAAACATTTTAAGCTCAAAATTATTAGCCCCTTTAGGCTATATATATTTTTTTTTTCGATAGTCTACAGAACAAACCATTGTTATACAATAACTTGCCAAATTACATTATCCTGTCTAGTTAACCTAATTAAGCCTTTAAATCTCACTTTAAAGTGTATAGAAGCATCTTAAAAAATATCTCGTATTAGCCATCATGGCAAAGATAAAATAAATCAGTGATTAGAAATGAGTTATTAAAACTATTATGTTTAAAAATGTGTTGCAAAAATCTTCTCTCCGTGAAACAGAAATTGGGGAAAAAATAAACAGGGGGGCGAATAATTCTGACTTTAACTAGATATCATATTTTAAGACCTAAAATAAGACACTTTCTGTAATAGGCCCCACTGAAGAGTAAGGCTGAATGTTTATTCCATTGTGTGCTAACTTGTTTCATCACAGATTGCAGGAAAGGTGGCAGCACCCTTGAGCCGCACCAATGAGATCGTGATCCTGAGTGGCGATGGTGGTCGTGTCACTGGGGAAGTGAACCGTCTGCTGGCTGAACTGCCGGTTTCAGTAAACGCCCTCACAGGGGTGGATCTGTCCAAGGTGAATATAGCCTTTCGTTGTTTCCATTTTAAGGAGACATCCACGGTTCATTACATCTACACAATTAAAGGTTTAAAAAGATCAAACCACCACTGCATTAAAACAAGCATTTTTTTCAGACATAGAATAGAAGGGAATTCTCACATGTAATATATTGTTCTGCCATTCTAAACATTTGAATGAATATTTCTCCACAGATCCCTTTGCTGCAGAAAATGACGAACCCTCAAGCTTAAACAGGCTTTTTCCACTGCTGCCTTTCCAGCCCTTCCACACTGATTGCCTTGAAAAGAAACACTTGAAAGCTGTTTTCTTTTTGCAGAAATGAGCAACTGTTATGTTGTTTTTTTTATCAGACCCCTGGTGCCTTTCCTCTACAGGACCAGATTCCCTACGTGTGCTGTTCTTTTATCACTTGTGTCTTTTTTCTGTCTGTTTATCAGCCTCGTTTTTTGTTTAAACAACGTTACCTCAATCATGATTGTTTGATTAATCACAGAAAGGTTTCAAAACTCTTTATTGGGCAGCTGTATCTATGTGTATGTAGTGATCTAGATAAGGAAGTCCAACCATTTTGATGGGTGGCTACGATTGTAATCATAGTTACATGTATGCAATGTATTAAGTATAGTGTAAAAGAGCCATTACGTTTGTTAAGGCATGTTTAGTGCATTGATTAACTGCTCCTTTGAAATTGTGAAGACTTTGCTGTTCAAGACTAAAGGAAAACTGACTTTTATTTGTTCTAACCCACACATTTAGATGTACTCTTCACTTGTGCGCATCTTTTTATAGTTTAAACGTGAATCGCTCTAGCATTTCGTTTTTATTATTTCTTTTAAATGTAGTCTGTTTTTTTTTTTTTTTTTTTTTAATAGGCTACTGGGCTGGTCAAATGTTCACAATGTAGTGTATCAAGTGGTCCAAAAAGAAAAGTTACCTCACCCATCTGTTTATGCACACATCTTTTATTAGCTGCAAGCAAGATATTATGACTTACTGTTAAAGTACAGTTGAACATAAAGATATTTTATGCCTTACAGAGTTTTAACGTGTTTCAGTTCAATTCAATAATGCAGATGGACGATGAAACCAACGCAATCTCACGGCAATTCGTAACTTTTTAATTTAAGCCCTGGACTTTTCCCTCCATAGACTTCCATTCATACGCACATGAATGCATCAGACCGGAAACGCAAGGTCATGCGTCAGATTTCGCATGTTGCTGCGGTGCAAAGTTCAAACTTGGTGAACTCTGACCTGCGAAATCGCATCACTTGACTGCGTGAGACCAATCCAGGATCAAAACATGACCCTTTCTGAACAGAAATTTAAAACATGGAGCAATCACTCACTTTTTTTAATGTCTAATCATCTTGTTTAATCCCGCCCCTTTTCGCAGCGCCATACGACAGAATTTCGCAAGCTCAAACTCTACTGTGACTGCAGCTTTAGTGGCTAATTCGTATGAATTCGTACGATCTAATTCGTACAAATTAGTATAATTTGCTCATCACCCAATGAGGGGTGGGGTTAGGTGCCACGCCTCCTTTTTAAAATCGTACGAATTAGCCACTAAACTGACAAAACATAAAATACTTGCGTTTCCTCGTGAGATCAGGCTGGATAAAACTTCTTAATAAGTACTTTCAGCAACAGTTATTGTTCAATGCATTTTCCTGTCAGTTAATTATCAACATCCAGATAATGTGAGCGCTCTTGTTGGTTATATGTGAATTTTAATTCCACCTTAACTTTTTTCCCATTTAGAAGTGTGTTTTGTTTGTGTTTCTCTTTTTTTTTCAGCTTGCTATTTTGTCATGAGAATAGAAATCGGTTTGCCAAACATCAGTAGGTCAGACAATATATCTGCTTTTATTTTAAATTGCTGCTGATTTATAAATAATCTTTGCTCAGTTAATCAGATGCCAAATAAAACTTTTTCTTTTTTACAGTAAAGTTTAACAAAGGTTTTTGTTAACAAAAAAATATTCTGTTTGTCAAAAACAAGTCCATTTAAATCAACGATGAATTTTCATTCTTCAAAACAAAGTGTTTGTTATTTGACTTTCAGTCTTTCTTTCACCTGGAAAAAATGGAATTGTGCTTTAAAAATACAGCCATTGTTTATAAGATGTTGCACACATTTAAAATCTGTTAGGCTGGAAAAAAAAAAAAAACAGTTTAATCCAAGTCAACAAAAGCTTTGTTCTTGAGTTTGTAATGCTCACACTAACAATCACTTATTGAGAATGTGTTATATAGCGGTGCATATAGTTAATTCCCTATGTATTGTTGTAGGATAATTAAAAATAGTATACAATGTACTGTATCTATATGAAAACATGTTTCTGATCGGTCAATAAACTCATCTTGATATATTTGATCTTGTTCTGTGTGTAAAACTATTGTGAAAAGTGGTGTTTTGCATGAAACTGGTACACAATAAAGGTTGTAGAGTCTCTGGGTTTTGTAAAATGCAGCTTTCGGAGTTAAGGAAAACTTGTGAAGACTTTATTTTATTGAGATTAATTAATTTGTTTTATAGTTTAGGGATTGGGCTAGTTGGGATGACCACTGGGCTAGTTTTAAGTGGCCATTGGGTCCGTGCGGAAATTATTCTCATTGTGCTCAAAGCTCGATTCAGTTACAGTAAGGCCCAATCACAATTCTACCCCCTAGCCCTTCCCCTTACCCCTCGTTTTGCGCGTCCACTTGAAGGGGTAGAGGTGTCCCAATTCTCTTTAGCTTGAAGGCGTAGGGCTAAGGGGAAGGGCTATATACCCCTTCAAACGAAGATTTTTCAGGACCACACTCAAAGCCAAGGGGTAAGAAATTTTCCCAAAATACACCATCTACAACAGCAGCATGGCTACACCCGGAAGTAAGGAGAGCCACAAATTAGTATTTTTTTGTCATTATTACAAACAAAGAAGCACATGTTTTAATACATTCATAACGGTGTTCGTGTTTTACTGTGATGGTTTTAAAATAAAAACTCGCTAAATTTCGCTATCTATAATCCACAGTGATAACTCCTGTATAGCAGTCCCACAACATTCTGACACTCGAATACCCTGTCAGAAAAGTCTAGTGGCTGGGAATGACCTTTTTACAGTGGTATAATGTTAATGTTGTTTTATTGTGTTTACATAGATGAATATGGCCAGGGTGTAAATACACAGTACAGGTATGTGCTTGTTACCACATTATATCGTCATGATAACATGATATTGTTGCCTTCAGTGATGTCCTGGGGATAAATACCAAAAAATAACAACTGGAATAACTACAGCAGTCGCTATCGTCTGATCTCATATGAAGCAAGAGATCGCGATGACATATGATGACGTGTGCAGGTGCTGCCCCATTTCTCAGGGGTAAATTTTGACGTCCTACCCCTTCATACTCTGTTTCAACAAAAATAGAATTGGGATTGGGCCTTTAAGTCACTACTAATAATAATGGCATAATGTCTAAATGTTCAATTTAATGTCTTTCATTGTTACCAGCATTAACTTAACATGCTTTGAACGTTAGCGCAAAAATTCAAACCGACAGTTCAATTGAATGTAGGCCTGTGAAATATGCTAAACTGGGTTAGCTAACTTAAGCATAAGCTAGCTCAGTAGCTCTATTAAGAATAAGAAACCCGAGGCACTACTGTCAGTCCAAAAAAAGATGAACCAAAGACGACCATGCTGTTAATAGAAAAAAAAAATATGAATTCCTACTGTGCAGGTACTGCATGGGTAAAATTAACAGGTGTAACGTCAGACAGAGCCTTGATTGAACCAAGAAGAGGCTCAGCAGAAGGGTGTGACACCAAAATAATAGAAAGCCTCTCAATATTTATTTCTGTAAACAAAATATGAAATGAAGCAGTAAGACAATTTAACTGAGGATAAATTCAAAGTCTGCTGATGGATATTTAGAATAAACACTTCATAATTCAAGCCCTGTGGATGGTCTTCTAGAGCAGTGGTTCTCAACTCCAGTCCTCGGGCCCCCCTGCCCTGCACATTTTATATGTCTTCCTTAACACACCTGATTCAGATCATCAGCTCATTAACAGCAAGATCCATGAACTGATCCTTGTGTGTCAAATAAGAGAGACACAAAATGTGCAGGGCAGGGGGGCCCGAGGACTGGAGTTGAGAACCACTGTTCTAGAGGGTTGATGTTTCCTCTGCACTGTTACATGCACGTAATCTCAATGCATTCTACATTAAAAGAACATTTTTACCTTAACTTGTACCACATCCACATGTTGAATGAATTGCTTGAGCTATAGAAAAACTCTTAGCCTGGCTTCAGCTCAAGCTTCATTTCAAGAGCGATGCATCTCCCCTCTTGGAAGTGGTGATCCTGCGAGTGAGTCAACCTTATGTTCAAACACAGATAGACCTTTATAACAAACACAAACAGACAGACGTTTACACAGATGTGATGTGATAAACAGATTATTAATTACATGTTAAAAGACATAAAACAAGTGCCTGGGGTTCCTGATCTTACAATTAAAGGAGTGTGGAATCATCTTTAGCTGAGACTTCACTTTTTTCTAGAAAGCATAACTGGTATGGTTTATTTAATTGTTTCTTTCATACTTTGAATTTTTGTACCTGTACGTTTTTTTCTTTACTTATTCATTTTCAACTACTTTTCCGGGACCGGGTCGCGGTAAGAACCCGACTTCCCTCTCCCCAGACACTTCCTCCAGCTCCTCCGGGAGGATCCCGAGGCGTTCCCAGGCCAGCCGAGAGACATAGTCCCTCCAGCGTGTCCTGGGTATTCCCCGAGGACTTCTTCCGGTGGGAAATGCCTGGAACACCTCCCTAGGTAGGCGTCCAGGAGGCATCCGAAACAGATGCCCGAACCACCTCAGCTGACTTCTCTCAATGTGGAGGAGCTCCTCACCGTATCTATAAGGGAACTTTGAGCGTATTACATTCAAAGTTGTGGTTTATGTTCACACAGCTACATTACATATTATGTTATGTTATGTTACTAGTTTTAAAAGTTATATCATAGTAGACCACCCCTTTAATGAATACAAATCATTTGCAATTCAAAATAGCTAGTTATACACATACTAATACATATTAAAATGTTAATCATACTGTGAGAAGTCTTGGCAAATAATTCCATAGCAAATTGGCTTTAAAATTTAGCTTTAAGATAATTAAGGATGGGCGACGCAGTGGCGCAGTAGGTAGTGCTGTCGCCTCACAGCAAGAAGGTCGCTGGTTCGAGCCTCGGCTGGGTCAGTTGGCGTTTCTGTGTGGAGTTTGCATGTTCTCCCTGTGTTTGCGTGGGTTTCCTCCGGGTGCTCCGGTTTCCCCCTCAGTCCAAAGACATGCGGTTCAGGTGAATTGGGTAGGCTAAATTGTCCGTAGTGTATGAGTGTATGTATGTATGTTTCCCAGAGATGGGTTGCAGCTGGAAGGGCATCCGCTGCGTAAAACGTGCTGGATAAGTTGGCGGTTCATTCCGCTGTGGCGACCCCGGATTAATAAATGGACTAAGCCGAAAAGAAAATGACTGAATAATTGAATAATTAAGGACAAGTGGGCAAATGACAAATACTCTACATTTTAAGAAACCAGGTTAACTGCAAGATGGAGATATATTCTTCCTCTCCTTTACCGATACTACATCACTAATGACATTTCACTTACAACTGGGGTGATTCCTTGCATGTCAATAGTTTACACAAAAAATAAACATTTGATCATCATCTTGTCTCACTCTATTGTCATTTCAAGCCTGTCTGACTGACATTCTTCCACAGAACACAATAGGAGATATTTTGAAGAATGATAGTAACCGAACAGTGGCAGCACCCATTCAAGTGCATTGTGTTGACGCATAAGCAAAGAAGTGAATGGGAGCCACCCCTGTTTGGTTAACAACATTCTTCAAAATATCCTCTTTGAATTTTGCAGAGGAAACAAAGTCATAGAGGTTTAAAATGTCAAGAGAATGAGTAAATTATGAATTGAGTAATTATTCATTTTTGAGTGAACAATCACTTAAGATTTCTCCAAATAAAGTGTCTACTTTTAACAACAATACTTGGAACAATATAAGTTGCAAGAGAGAAGCAGTAAGATGTAAAATGTGCTGGTAACACTTTATAATATTTACACTTTAAATCATTCATTAAGCTTTAGCTAATAGTTCATTCATTATCTGTTAAGCATTAACTCTACATTAACAGATGTTAATAAGCAGTTTATAAATACAGCTACATAATGCTGTAATCTTGACTTCTAAGTACATGTATTAAGTGCTTAATGATTGTGTTTTCATACTTTGTTAATGATTTATTTTTTCATTACTAAATTAAATATTGCATTATTTACAAACCAGTTATTTGAGAATAGTTGATGGTTTTTAAAGATCATTCAGAATGAGTAAGTATAGGATTAATAAACTTTTCAAATTAACATTTTACTTTGTATGTTAATAAATGCTTTATTAAGTCAACTTCCAGTGTTGCCAGATTGGGCGGTTTTGAAATGTAACTTTTATATGCAACTTATTAAAAAAAACATAACTGTGTGCTCCTTCTCCATTCAGTTAATAGTGACCAGTGCATAGCCCAAACCACAGGGGCCCAGCGCAAACCACGTGGGCCCACCTACAAGAGGAGGTGAAGGAATGTTGTATCGAAATCTGACTCCCTTTTGGATGCAGGCGCATCAAGCAGCGCCTGCAGTTAAACTCACAGCGGTTTATCATGACACTTTTATCGATCATTTTTTTTCACAATTGACAGCAAAAACAAACATAGAAACGTTGTTTGATTGACAAGCGGCACCTAATTATGCTCAAAATAATTTAAAACGCCAAATGTGACGAATTTATACCCCATATCGAAAGTAAAACATACACTAACATTAAGTGCAGTGTGTGGGTGAGGGGGGGCAGTGTTCCGATGAGACCTGGTTATGTTGTGGTTCTGGGACTGCTGGTGTTGGTTGCTGTATGGGTAAAAATTATGACAATTAAAGTAATTAGGTTAATTTCTATTTAAATAAATTAAAATAAAAAAATATTAACCAAATATTTTGGGCATTTTTTTTTTTTTGGTGGGTTTTGGACAGCTTTTGGGCTGGAAAAAGTCAGCTATATCTGGCAACACTGTGAACTTCATCCAGTTTTGTGACCTAATCTAAATTGAGAACTATGCTTTATGAATCCCTTATAAATTACAATTAAAGGCCCAGAATCAAATGAACAATAAATCTTTGCAATGTTATATAAAAAATACAATTATTGTAAAGTTTAAATATTGAATAACAGAAGTGTCAAAATACTACATAAAGCTGGATGAAACAACAACAATATAATAATATGACAATATATTATGATACAAAATTTCAATGTTAATTAGTGTTGTTTAAACAGGGGTTCTCAACCTTTTTCACTTCGGGGCCCACTTCTTTCTCCGATCAATTTTTGAAGGCCCACCTGTCTGACATTTTCTCTAAAATGTTTGTATGAAATGTTCATTTAAACCTTTATTTAATAACAAATATATAATAACTGTATATAATACTATACGTACAAAACTTAAACTCTATAAAAAAAAAAATATATATATATATATATATATATATATATATGTGTGTGTGTGTGTATGTGTGTGTGTGTGTATATATACAGGGGGTGCAGAATTATTAGGCAAGTTGTATTTTTGAGGATTAGTTTTATTATTGAACAACAACCATGTTCTCAATGAACCCAAAAAACTCATTAATATCAAAGCTGAATATTATTGGAAGTAGTTTTTAGTTTGTTTTTAGTTTGAGCTATTTTAGGAGGATATCTGTGTGTGCAGGTGACTATTACTGTGCATAATTATTAGGCAACTTAACAAAAAACAAACATATACCCATTTCAATTCTTTATTTTAACCAGTGAAACCAATATAACATCTCAACATTCACAAATATACATTTCTGACATTCAAAAACAAAACTAAAACAAATCAGTGACCAATATAGCCACCTTTCGTTGCAAGGACACTCAAAAGCCTGCCATCCATGGATTCTGTCAGTGTTTTGATCTGTTCACCATCAACATTGTGTGCAGCAGCAACCACAGCCTCCCAGACACTGTTCAGAGAGGTGTACTGTTTTCCCTCCTTGTAAATCTCACATTTGATGATGGACCACAGGTTCTCTATGGGGTTCAGCTCAGGTCAACAAGGAGGCCATGTCATTAGTTTTTCTTCTTTTAGACCCTTTCTTGCCAGCCAAGCTGTGGAGTACTTGGACGCGTGTGATGGAGCATTGTCCTGCTTGAAAATCATGTTTTTCTTGAAGGATGCAGACTTCTTCCTGTACCACTGCTTGAAGGTGTCTTCCAGAAACTGGCAGTAGGACTGGGAGTTGAGCTTGACTCCCTGACAACCCGAAAAGGCCCCACAAGCTCATCTTTGATGATACCAGCCCAAACCAGTAGTCCACCTCCACCTTGCTGGCGTCTGAGTCGGACTGGAGCTCTCTGCCCTTTACTGATCCAGCCACGGGCCCATCAAGACTCACTCTCATTTCATCAGTCCATAAAACCTTAGAAAAATCAGTCTTGAGATATTTCTTGGCCCAGTCTTGACGTTTCAGCTTGTGTGTCTTGTTCACTGGTGGTCGTTTTTCAGCCTTTCTTACCTTGGCCATGTCTCTGACTATTGCACACCTTGTGCTTTTGGGCACTCCAGTGATGTTGCAGCTCTGAAATATGGCAAAACTGGTGGCAAGTGGCATCTTGGCAGCTGCACGCTTGACTTTTCTCAGTTCATGGGCAGTTATTTTGCGCCTTGGTTTTTGGTTTGGTTTTTCCACACGCTTTTTGCGACCCTTTTGACTATTTTGAATGAAACGCTTGATTGTTCGATGATCACGCTTCAGAAGCTTGGCAATTTTAAGAGTGCTGCATCCCTCTGCAAGATATCTCACTATTTTTGACTTTTCGGAGCCTGTCAAGTCCTTCTTTTGACCCATTTTGCCAAAGGAAAGGAAGTTGCCTAATAATTATGCACACCTGATATAGGGTGTTGATGTCATTAGACCACACCCCTTCTCATTACAGAGATGCACATCACCTAATATGCCTAATTGGTAGTAGGCTTTCGAGCCTATACAGCTTGGAGTAAGACAACACGCATAAAGAGGATGATGTGGTCAAAATACTCATTTGCCTAATACTTCTGCACTGCCTGTAATACACACAAACGCACATACAAAGACGACTGAAAGATTTCTCAGTGTTAACTGGCTGATGGCCATGTTTTTTTATGTCATGCCATCTTAGACAGAGAAACTGGATGGCAAATTTCAAGTTGATTGGATAAACGGTAGCTTAGATGCAGTGTTTTTCACTCTATATACATTTATGATAATCATGGCTGACACAAAAACACTTCCACAATGGACATAATGTTGACAGAGAAAAAATAAACAGAAATCTATTATTTTAATAACAGTCATTAATCATGCTTATACACATTTTGTGTCACATGTAGATATTTGAACCAAATAATAGGTAACAAAATGTTAACAAGACCTTTTATTGAAATTTATGTACAGAATGATCAGCTTTCAGTGTAATTATTATAATTTCATAAGTGGAAAAAAATAACTTGAACAGTAAGATTGGACTGTTTGATTTTAATGCAATAACAGTGTTTTACCCACAGACTGTCAGTAATACGTGGTCTTTTGCTGCCATCTAGTGGTACAATGACAAAACTTAAAGCACTCCTTTAAATGTTGTATATTGGTTCAGAATCATGTCACGTGTTTAAATAACTGAGCTTTTAAGTTTTATGCAATCCTGCTACACACTGATTTACCTGCTACACACTATATGTTGTTCTGCTATAATAAGTATCTGCCTATATCATTTTAATATGTTGTAATTCCACTACTATTATAATAGTAGGAAAGACTATAATTATAGTAAGAATACTAATATCGTATTATTCATACTATAATTATAGTCTTATACATAGGTATGCACATACTATTTCATATTGTGTTGCTATTGTTAATATTTTAAAGTATAATGTATTATTTTATTCTATAGTATTGTATAGAGTTTGTACTCTTATAATAATGTGTGATTCATTCCTTTTTTATTAACGTTTTATTCACTTTTATATAGATGGGCTACTGCTGTACATTATTGTTTGCTATTGTTTACTGTCAAATCTCTCTTTAAGAGGCAAGATGTGGAGCAACTCTAACACTTCACAAGGAAACAAACAGCAAAACTGTAAGAATAAAGAAGATTCCAGCCATATTGTGATGAAGGAGATACATTTATTGATAATACAGCTCTTTTTATACCATAAAATATTCCGCTTCCTTTTAACATACTGGAGTTTTTCACGCCGTATAATTATAATAAGTTCATAAATATAAGCGTTACTGTATTTTGTATCCGAGAAAACAGCAGCTCCTCCGTTCAGTTGAGTCTTTATAGCGCACAAGGTCTATACTCTGAGGAAATGACGTCACTCACGCAGAATCGACTAGGAGCAAATACAATGCAGATATCGTCAAATATAATCGTGACTAGTCGAAACGGTGTTAGAGATATCTCTAATTACCTTTGCGGATATGTGACGCATCTTTTAAGATATCTACAACATCATTAGAGATATCTTCATTGAGTTTAGACTAGTCAAAGTATATTTACAGATATCTTGAATCTCAAATTGCCGTTTTGACTAGTCGAATTATAATTATCACTCGTCAGAATATAATTAGAAATATCTTTAAATATATTTATGGATAGTCAGAACAAAGGTTTAAATGCTAAAAAGGTTTGCCATAGGCGGCCGCATTTAACTGTGGCACGCACATTTAGCTGTGGCAGGTATCCATTTTACCCCTGTTGCAAATATGTCAAAAGAGTTATATTCCGTCCACACTTATTTGTATAATGTCATCACCAGTATTAAGCAGTAGGTTAAGATAACACTTCACCCTTGATACCCTGAAGAATAAACGCGACTACCTACATCGCCGCCATCTTGGATCACCGTCGGAACCCGCTTTCTAATAATGACGTCACAGAACGCGGGGCTCACAGGCGCACACACACAGAGTGTTCAGTAGTAATCTTCCAATCAGTTCAAGCACAAGTAGTATTTACAGCTGTCAAATCGAGTTTGTGAAAGAAGCTCAGTGCGAGAAATATCGAGATTTATCAGCTTTGCTATTTTGAATTTTCATATTTACTTGTTGCTGTAACATTAACAGAAATGGAGTACATTTGGATGATGATTGGTTTTCTTAAAGGGGAAACAAGCAATTGTTCCCGCCCTGAAGCAGAAAACACCAGCTCAGGTGAGTTTACTATGACAAGACTCTTCATTTCTCCAGGTCTAGTTTGATAAATGTGGTCCTGTAAGTTAAGCAATATCAGATGCTGGTTGTGATTCAGAAAGAGTGCCATGGGTAGGCCCAGACAGAGTCTGCAGGCCTTTTTTTGCTATTTCTTTGGAGAATTTTGTAAAAAAAAATCTGCGGATTTATGCGGAATGATTTTAGGAGTATCATAATTAAAAACTTAATATATGAAATAATAAATAATACATGTTTTACTTTTATTTAATGTTTACAATGCAAATTCAATTAGATCCTCTTATTTGCTGAACAAAGCAAGTCTCATGTAATATATCTACTAAAAGACACTTTACAAACTGTATTGTAAATAAGTCATATGAACATTTTAATATTACTATTATTATATCACAATAAAATTTGTGAAATTAATTTAAAAACTGAATAAATATAAATGTACACACATTTACACAAGTCAATACATAGACTTAATGATGGGCTAAAAATCTGCTGATGTCTGCATGTGCAGATTTCGCGTGGGCCATGGGTAATAAACTAAAGCCACCCCTTACCAAAAGATCCTGTGGTATTTTATATAATAAAACAGAAGAACCACAAAAACTGCAGTGGTAATTGTGTTTTACTGTGTTGTTTTTGTTGTGTATAGTTTTGTTGTATGTAATATTCCTGTAATGAACTGTATAACTTTCATATATCTGTAATATTTACCACAGTATTTTGTGTACTGTAATATTCTCCAGGTAAAATGTGGCATTTCACATTTTTGTAGTATTTACCACAGGATTTTTTTTTGTATTTTATGTAATATTCCTGTAATATTCCTGTGGTAATGAGTTGATATTGCTACATGAAAACAAGAGAAAAATCACATGCATAATTCTAAATTGTTGTGCTGCTCCACTACAGAAAGTGCTGTGGTGATCCTGTCTTATTTTGCTCAGCTTATTTGTTCTGTGGTAAATTTATTTCGTTCAGCAGGACAGTAGAATCACTAAAGCCCATTTTTGTAAGAGATATAACATGGATAGGAGTGTTAAATTGGGTTTATGTGACCGTTCAATGACACAAATGTGTAAAATGCATAGAAACAACCACAGGGACTTAAAATTCCTTTTGTCTGAAGAAACTCTGTCGCAGATTATAATCACTTGTCATTGTCATCTAGGAAAATTTTAATACCATAAAGAATAAAAAATCTATTTATGTTATAAAAATGGAATAAAAGCTTAATTGTATCTAATCCACTTTAGGGAGCAGAGACAGAAAAAGAAAAGTCGAGCAAGCTTTTCAGGATGGTGAAAATCAGGAGGACTTGATGCCGGCAAAGCGCCATAAACCAACACAGTTCCCTGATGACAGTGATGAACCCAGCACCAGTTCAGGTCAGTTTACCATGACAAGACCCTTCATTTCTCCAATTCTACTGTGATAAATTTGGTCCTTAAAATACAGTTTGTTAAGTTGAGCAATATCACATGACTGTCGTTGCTGATTGTGATTCAGAAAGAGTGTCATGGGTAATAATTTAAAGCCATCTCTCACAAAAATATCCTGTGGTTAGGGCTGTACGATATGGCAAAAATTTATATCACAAAATATTTCTTAATTTCGGTCGATACGATATAATTTCGATATTGATATGGACAATATTAAAAAGACAGAAAAAAACTGCCAAGATCATACACAATGGACGTCTGTACCTACAAATGTTTGCAAATATTTGCAAAGTCTCTCATACCTCCAGGCTCTTATAACTTTTTTTAAAAATAAAAACAGTACAAAAAAATTTATGTTCACTTTTTATTTGTATTTAACCTTTACAAACAAGAAATGTGAAATAAACTATCAAATAAATAAAACTCTCAGACTCAGCTTATATATATATATATATAGACATAGTTTGTGGGGGCTTGACCAATGTGATGAACAGAAACCTTTATCACCCTTTTTTTTTTTGTGTATGCTGTCAAAATAATAACAATCAAAATAATACCAAAATCTTACAATTATGACATCCACATCATAAAAAAACATAGAAACAGAATAATAATTATAATTTAAAAAAAATTAAAAAGAGTATAGGCTACATTAATATTTGCAATAGAAAAAGAGTTGTTTGAGTATATTCATAGTTCTGGTTGCTTTTCATCTTGAAATCCTTTAAGGGTTCTATCAGTCTATTTATATTTGTGTATAATTACCTAAATAAATTAAAAGGTTTAACATAAAACTATTTATTATATATTTTATATAGTTTATGTATATAGACTAATATTTTATATTATTTTATATAACACATTTTCATTGTTTAACAGATTTAATAACTCTATTAATCACATTCTTTCTATTTCAAAGCTTTGCAAACCTGATTCCTGATAAATATGTTTGTGAATTTTATTTTGTAAGTGCGCGAGTGCTATGTGCCAGCATGCAGCAAGTTTATGTGTATGTGAGTGTTAATGTAGTATATGCAAGGATCGGGTTTATATGCATGTGCGTGTGTATGTGGGTGCATGCATGGATCAAGTTTATATGTAGGCTTTATGTGCAAGTTTCATACCTTTTCTGAACATTCAATAGTATAGGTTTATATGCGAGTATTTTATGTGTATATGCACGTGTTGATAAGTGAAGTTTGATTTAAATCCTACACGGCGGAGGTGTTTGGTGGTGATTGTGAGGCGACAGGTTGGCTTAAACTTTTATGATGCCTCATCTTCTGACTCTCAGTATGTTTTATCAGGAGTAACTGCTTCAAATAGTGAAACAGATTTGATGTTTTCCCGCTACTAGTCGGCACCACTCTTCGACACATTTTGCAGAGCACCGAAACTATAAGTTTATCTGAACTTAAAAAGCCGAACCACTTCCACACCACTGCATTAGTCTTTCCTCTCTTATCAACTATTTCGTCTGCAATCTTTCTTGTGGACGCTTGTTCATTCGCATCTGTATTCAGGGCACTCAATTTGTAGCTAAAACTTTCTGCGACGGAGCTTAATCAACTGCTGTGCTGAGCGCTGGCAGCGTGTCTTTGATGTACGTCATAATGCAAGTGACATCACGCTCTTTTTGACGGCTGAGCACTGAACATCATTCAGTAACAAGTGTTACAATATATAAGATCTTATATAAATAATAATATATATGTATATATATATGTATATATATATATATATTAGGGGTGTAACGATACTACAAACCGAACCGAAATATCGCGATACACCAACCACGATACGTATCGCGAAACTCTCGTGGCGGACCGCGATACTGTCACGCCCCCTGCTGCCCACTGTTAAGGTTGACGTCACTTGTCTCTAATTGAACCAAAACATCTTTATTTTATCACATTTGATTAAATTGTATTAGTAATGATGAGCTTTTGTTCTAAATATTATATTCTAATGTTTTAGAATTTAGAATAGTATTTTCCAAGTGCATGTCATGTCATGTGACTTGAGTGAGCGATCACACTCCATTACTACTGTATATGCAGGACGGCTGCTTCGCATATATTGAGATTGCAGATCCCCCAGACACATTTAACTCTCCTGTTTGGGAACATTTTGGTTTTCCAGTGGAGTACAGGAATGGAATTCGTGTCGTAGACAAAGCGCACACTATCTGTCGTAACTAACTGTTTCACGAAACTTAATAAGGAATAACATTTAAAAAATGTGGTAAATTTCACAATGTGAGGGTGTACGCAAAAGACACTGACAACAGAACTGCCAACAAAAGGGATTTAACCCCTTACCTCGCTAGAAACTGATGAAAAGAAAAAAAGGTTTTCAGCGCCGTGCGCCTTATTCTTCCCTATACTGAACTGTAGAATAAAATACAAAGATGACGTTCACCTCTTACCTGTTGTCTTTAACAATACATTTTCTACGTGTTTGCAAAATGGAAGTCGTAAGACATCTTCCCTATCCACCTTACTCTGAGAAAAGAGTGAAATTGAGGAGGTAAAGCTCAATATGACGAGAAAAAGCTGAACAAAAAAGCAACAAACAAATCAATCGAAATAAAAGTGTAAAAAAATCACAAAATTTCTCAAAGTGGGCAAAACTAATGCAAAATAATTTTGCCCAAACGAAAGTTAAGCAAAAACAACGAAATTCATAATCATGTTAGCAAAATACACGAAAAACGAGATCAAAGGAAGATGCGCTCTCCTCCGCTTTTCCTGACGTCATTTTTATATTCCCGCGCCACGTCGCCCAATGATGATAGATCGGTCTCCTGACCAATTAGCTGTCGTGAAGACGGACATACAGAAATGACAGGCATGGAGAGCGCGAGAGAGAGAGAGAGAGAGAGAGAGAGAGAGAGAGAGAGAGAGAGAGAGAGAGAGGCAAAAATATACGGCTACAACCCTAACATTAGTTTCAGACAAAACTGCAATGTATTTTACTGGTGAATAGGTCATGTAAAAACACTTTACAAGCACATTATATGTATATTATTTTTTCATTAATTTAAACGGAAACCTATCTAATTGATAACTAAAATGAGCATCACTTTGTCTGTGTCTGCACAGAAATCAAGCCCCTCACCTGAGAATGTGGACATTATGGTGTTTTTAAAGAAGAAATTAAAACTTAATTGAATATTCCAAATGTCCTTAGAAAGGACAAGCCTGTTTATCTTTCACTATAGTCTACACTGCAGTTATTTATTTAATTTGAGTTTACTTTCTTAAGATGGCTGCACTAAAGAGAATTGTTTTTTCTGACTAGTCTATATTGGAGGTATTTATTTCATTTTTGTTGTTTACTGGTATCCTGACTGTACTAAAATGTGATGGCAAAATTAATAAAGAAAAAGTTTAGTTGTTCTTGTTATTAAGTGAATCTATTGTTTCTTAGCATTACTGTTAAGATGACATCAACCCTAATCCTACAGCAAACAGAAACCGAACCGAACCGAACCGTGACTCCAAAACCGTGAACCGAACCGAACCGTGCCTTTGGTGTATCGTTACACCCCTAATATATATGCAAATTTACATCAAAATACCGAAAATGGGTTTAAAAATCATATCACCGTTATTAAAAAAAAATCTATCGATATATATATTGATATCGAATTATTGTCCAGACCTACCTGTGGTTTTCCATATGATAAAACAGAAGAACCAAAAAACTGGAGTGGTAATTGTGTAGTACTGTGTTGTTTTTGTGTAAGGTATTGTTGTATGTAATATTCCTGTAATATTCTTGTGGTAATGAGTTGATATTGCTACATGAAAACAATAGAAAAATCACATGCATAATTCTAAATTGTTGTGCTGCTCCACTACAGAAAGTGCTGTGGTGATCCTGTCTTATTTTGCTCAGCTTATTTGTTCTGTGGTAAATTTATTTTGTTCAGCAGGACAGTAGAATCACTAAAGCCCATTTTTGTAAGAGATATAACATGGATAGGAGTGTTAAATTGGGTTTATGCGACAGTACAATGACACATATGTGTAAAATGCCTAGAAGCAACCACAGTGTCTAAAAAATGATTTTGTCTGAAGAAACTCTTTCACAGATTATAATCACTTTTTAATTGATTTTAAAGAAAATCTTTAAACAAAAAAGATTATAAAATCTATTTATGTTATGAAAATTTTATGAAAATAATGTATTGTATCTAATCCACTTTAGGAGGCAGAAAAAGAAAACTCAGGGTAACTTTTCAGGATGATCAGGAGGACTTGATACCGGCAAAACGCCGTAAACCAACACAGTTCCCTGATGACAGTGAAGAACCCAGCACCAGCTCAGGTCAGTTTACTAACACAAGAACACACTTTTCTTCAGCCTCATTAAAGAGATATACTTCACCCAAAAATGAAAATTCTGTCATCATTTACTCACGCTTTACTTGTTCCAAACCTTTATGATTTTCTTTTTTTCTGTCAACTAAAAAAGATGATATTTTGAAGAAAGCTGGAAAGTCTTCATTGAATTCCATAGTATTTGTTTTCCTGCTATGGAAGTCAATGGTTAGAGGTATTCAGCTTTCTTCAAATATCTTCTTTTGGGTTCACCAGAAAAAAATAAACTCATAAAAGTTTGGAACCACTTGAGAAGGAGTCAGTTGCGAGTAGAATAAATTTTTTGGGTGAACTATGCCTTTAGTTTTGTGCTTAAAATTCTACATTGTAAAGTTGGGGGTGAAGCGTTTTAATCAATTAACCAAGAAACAAATCAAATGAAAATAGTAAATTAAATCACAAGTAATAGAAGTGTCCCTGAATCAGGATTTACATAGTCGAATCTACATTTACAAATCTTGTCTGTATTCGACTGATAGTCAAATCATATGGTTTGTGGCCGGGGTTGGGGAGGGCTGGTGTTTGTGTGAGCGGAGATTGGCGGGGGTCTAATAATAATAATAATCACATATGGAGGAAAAGCATAAATCTGGTAAAAGTTGGTATAACAACAGGCTATATACCAACTTAAGGGGCTAAAACCAGTGGCTCTATGTGAAATCAGACATTGAGGAACCCCCATATAGCCAAAATGGCCTGATCCTCGTTTCATAATTTACCTCTGCAAATATTCGACTGAGAGATTGGTAGTTGCGAAGCTTCGACTATTCTGGGTCACCCTATACCGAGTAGTAATGAATGAATGCAGATTACCAAAATAAGTGATAATCTGTAATTAACTCTTCCATATTTTGATCCACTTTAGGATGCAGTGGCAGAAAAAGAAAAGCCAAGGAAGCTTTTCAGAATGATGAAGATCAGGAGGACTTGATGCCACCAACACAGTTCCCTGATGAAAGTGATGAACCCAGCACCAGCTCAGGTCAGTTTACTTTGACAAGATCCTTCATTTCTCCAATTCTACTATGATAAATTTGGTCTTTAAAATACAGTTTGTTAAGTTGAGCAATATCACATGACTGTCGTTGCTGATTGTGATTCAGAAAGAGTGCCATGGGTTATAAACTAAAGCCATCTCTCACAAAAATATCCTGTGGCAATTCATTTAATAGAACAGCAGAACCAAAAAACTGGAGTGGTAATTGTGTAGTACTGTGTTGTTTTTGTGTGATGTATTGTATGTAATATTCTTGTGGTACACTCAAAAAAATTATTTGTTGAATCAACATGATTTAATCGTAGCACCCATTGCGCAATCTAACTAAATCAAGTAAACTTGAACTGCTTTGAATGTGTTATATGAACACAATATAAACTTGTAAATTCAACATGGTTTTAATAGGTCTATGTAACTTCTTTGCAGCTAATTGAATTAAAATGTTTGTGTTGTGTTTATCTGATTGAATTTATTCATATATACTCAATGTCAAAGCACTTTAACTCAAGAAGATTCGTCCTTGTTACATCAACAAGCTCTTGTTCATGTATGGTTGTTAAAATCTATTTTGTTTATTAATTAGATTTGTCTTAGTTGGCAGCACTGAAGTTCAGAAATCTCCAAAAGTGCATAAAACATGCAAACAATTGAACACTTTTATTTTTTTATTAGACATTAACAAAAAGTTTAAGCTGTATTCTTCACTTTAGAGGTCTCCATTAAAGTAACAATGTGTAAAACATTTAGCCAAGAAAACCTTGAGAAAACCATCTTAAGAAACCTGATAACCAAGCAACCAAGACTTTAATTTTGTCTTACCAACAAATCTTGGCCTGACTACCAGAAAAATAAACATTAAACAATAAACATTAAACAATAGACATTAAACAATAGACATTTGCCATTTTGATCTTAATTTCTTAAAATGAATCCGTTATATACCCTTTTGAATTGTGAAACTTTGGCTTGACAAAACAAACTAAATAATAGCAGTAACAAGAATATACATGCATTTGTAACATTAAGCAAACATTTGTGATATGTTTTGCTGTAACAAAATAATTATTACTTAAAATAACTTGCAGCCAGCTCGCTGTGATTTCAGCAAGTTACCAATAAAGCTATATTGCCTCACATTCTCACAATATTTCTCAAAGTATCTTTTGGTAGTTAAGTTAAACCATGACGTGAGAGAAAAAGGTAACATTTTTACATTAACACAAATAAACATAATATTATAACAAGAGCATTTGTAAATAACTTTTTAAAAAAGCTGTAAAATAGTAACACAGAAGAAAGCAATGGTGTTTAATAAAATACCAATTACAAAAAAAGATGTACTGAGCATCAATGATTATTCCACTCCCAGAAAATATTTGAAACAGCTTCAGTCAGTCGACAACACTGTTACAATATCAGTCCATTTAAAACACTGCATCTTCACTAATTATGACAAGCTTACTTGCTCTCACACCCCATTTAAAGGAACCATAACCGCTGTCTAGGAGAGCTTCTGTCCAACTACAAATGTTCTTCATTCAATTATTACATCAGTCTTGTTCAAGCTCATGCACCAGTGTTCATGCCCCAGTAGCTTGTTTGAAGGGAACAGTGCAAAAATTAAATCGTCAACACGCAAAAGGAACTGCAAGTGCATTTTTGTTTTTGTTTCCAAGTTACTTGTGCCAAGAATAAGTTGTCCATTTATATGTGGAACATCACAACAGCAGAATTCCAAAAGTTCAGTCTGTTAGGCTAAGCATGTGCAGTGACTTCTTATGCAGTTTTATTGGTGAGTATGCAAACCAGCTTATGAGTGCATACCGCCACCTAGTGTGATGGAGGCACACAGTAACTTACCAAAGAGAGTCGTTCATATGAAGAGCTTAAATCTCATTGAATCAACAAGCTCTTATCTAATTCATTTGATCATTTCTTCATTTAGTTTCAAACAACTAAAATAAATCAATTAACAGAACTAAACTCATTCCATTATTTTCCATAAGACATGTTTCTATTTTGCAAATCCAACAAGTGGCTTATTAACTTTTCTGAGTGTAATGAGTTGATATTGCCACATGACAACAACTGAAAAATCACATGCATAATTCTAAATTGTTGTGCTGCTCCACTACAGAAAGTGCTGTGGTGATCCTGTCTTATTTTGCTCAGCTTATTTGTTCTGTGGTAAATTTATTTTGTTCAGCAGGACAGTAGAATCACTAAAGCCCATTTTTGTAAGAGCATATAACATGGATAGGAGTGTTAAATTGGGTTTATGCGACCGTTCAATGACACAAATGTGTAAAATGCATAGAAACAACCACAGTGTCTAAAAATATATTTAGTCTGAAGAAACTCTTTCACAGATTATAATCACTTGTTAATTGTTTTTAAAGAAAATCTTCATACAAAAAAGATGATAAAATCTATTTATGTTATGAAAATTTTATGGAAAATAATGTATTGTATCTAATCCACTTTAGGAGGCAGAAAAAGAAAACTCAGGGTAACTTTTCAGGATGATCAGGAGGACTTGATACCGGCAAAACGCCGTAAACCAACACAGTTCCCTGATGACAGTGAAGAACCCAGCACCAGCTCAGGTCAGTTTACTAACACAAGAACACACTTTTCTTCAGCCTCATCTAAGAGATATACTTCACCAAAAATGTCAATTCTGTCATCATTTACTCACGCTTTACTTGTTCCAAACCTTTATGATTTTCTTTTTTTCTGTCAAACAAAAAAGATGATATTTTGAAGAAAGCTGGAAATTCTTCATTGAATTCCATAGTATTTGTTTTCCTGCTATGGAAGTCAATGGTTAGAGGTATTCAGCTTTCTTCAAATATCTTCTTTTGGGTTCACCAGAAAAAAATAAACTCATAAAGGTTTGGAACCACTTGAGGAGGAGTCAATTGTGAGTAGAATTAATTTTTTGGGTGAACTATGCCTTTAGTTTCGTGCTTAAAATTCTACATTGTAAAGTTGGGAGTGAAGCGTTTTAATCAATTAACCAAAAAAACAAATCAAGTGAAAATAGTAAATTAAATTACAAGTAATAGAAGTGTCCCTGAATCAGGATTTACATAGTCGAATCTACATTTACAAATCTTATCTGTATTCGACTGATAGTCAAATCATATGGTTTGTGGCCGGGGTTGGGGAGGGCAGGTGTTTGTGTGAGCGGAGATTGGCGGGGGTCTAATAATAATAATAATCACATATGGAGGAAAAGCATAAATCTGGTAAAAGTTGGTATAACAACAGGCTATATACCAACTTAAGGGGCTAAAACCGGTGGTTCTATGTGAAATCAGACATTGAGGAACCCCCATATAGCCAAAATGGCCTGATCCTCGTTTCATAATTTACCTCTGCAAATATTCGACTGAGAGATTGGTAGTTGCGAAGCTTCGACTATTCGGGGTCACCCTATACCGAGTAGTAATGAATGAATGCAGATTACCAAAATAAGTGATAATCTGTAATTAACTCTTCCATATTTTGATCCACTTTAGGATGCAGTGGCAGAAAAAGAAAAGCCAAGAAAGCTTTTCAGAATGATGAAGATCAGGAGGACTTGATGCCACCAACACAGTTCCCTGATGAAAGTGATGAACCCAGCACCAGCTCAGGTCAGTTTATCATGACAAGATCCTTCATTTCTCCAATTCTACTATGATACATTTTGTCCATAAATCACAGTTTAAGTTGAGCAATATCACATGACTGTCGTTACTGATTGTGATTCAGAAAGAGTGTCATGGGTAATAATTTAAAGCCATCTCTCACAAAAATATCCTGTGGTATTCCATATGATAAAACAGCAGAACCAAAAAACTGGAGTGGTAATTGTGTAGTACTGTGTTGTTTTTGTTTAAGGTATTGTTGTATGCAATATTCCTGTAATTTTCTTGTGGTAATGAGTTGATATTGCCACATGACAACAAGAGAAAAATCACATGCATAATTCTAAATTGTTGTGCTGCTCCACTACAGAAAGTGCTGTGGTGATCCTGTCTTATTTTGCTCAGCTTATTTGTTCTGTGGTAAATTTATTTTGTTCAGCAGGACAGTAGAATCACTAAAGCCCATTTTTGTAAGAGATATAACATGGATAGGAGTGTTAAATTGGGTTTATGCAACCATTCGATGACACAAATGTGTAAAATGCATAGAAACAACCACAGTGTCTAAAAATATATTTAGTCTGAAGAAACTCTGTCACAGATTATAATCACTTGTTAATTGTTTTTAAAGAAAATCTTCATACAATAAAGATGATAAAATCTATTTATGTTATGAAAATTTAATGAAAATAATGTATTGTATCTAATCCACTTTAGGAGGCAGAAAAAGAAAACTCAGGGTAACTTTTCAGGATGATCAGGAGGACTTGATACCGGCAAAACGCCGTAAACCAACACAGTTCCCTGATGACAGTGAAGAACCCAGCACCAGCTCAGGTCAGTTTACTAACACAAGAACACACTTTTCTTCAGCCTCATTAAAGAGATATACTTCACCAAAAATGTCAATTCTGTCATCATTTACTCACGCTTTACTTGTTCCAAACCTTTATGATTTTCTTTTTTTCTGTCAACCAAAAAAGATGATATTTTGAAGAAAGCTGGAAATTCTTCATTGAATTCCATAGTATTTGTTTTCCTGCTATGGAAGTCAATGGTTAGAGGTATTCAGCTTTCTTCAATTATCTTCTTTTGGGTTCACCAGAAAAAATAAACTCATAAAGGTTTGGAACCACTTGAGGAGTAGTCACTTGTGAGTAGAATAAATTGTTTGGGTGAACTATGACTTTAATTTCGTGCTTATAATTCTACATTGTAAAGTTGGGAGTGAAGCGTTTTAATCAATTAACCAAGAAACAAATCAAATGAAAATAGTAAATGAAATTACAAGTAATAGAAGTGTCCCTGAATCAGGATTTACATAGTCGAATCTACATTTACAAATCTTATCTGTATTCGACTGATAGTCAAATCATATGGTTTGTGGCCGGGGTTGGGGAGGGCTGGTGTTTGTGTGAGCGGAGATTGGCGGGGGTCTAATAATAATAATAACCACATATGGAGGAAAAGCATAAATCTGGTAAAAGTTGGTATAACAACAGGCTATATACCAACTTATGGGGCTAAAACCGGTGGCTCTATGTGAAATCAGACATTGAGGAACCCCCATATAGCCAAAATGGCCTGATCCTCGTTTCATAATTTACCTCTGCAAATATTCGACTGAGAGATTGGTAGTTGCGAAGCTTCGACTATTCGGGGTCACCCTATACCGTGTAGTAATGAATGAATGCAGATTACCAAAATAAGTGATAATCTGTAATTAACTCTTCCATATTTTGATCCACTTTAGGATGCAGTGGCAGAAAAAGAAAAGCCAAGAAAGCTTTTCAGAATGATGAAGATCAGGAGGACTTGATGCCACCAACACAGTTCCCTGATGAAAGTGATGAACCCAGCACCAGCTCAGGTCTGTTTATCATGACAAGATCCTTCATTTCTCCAATTCTACTATGATACATTTTGTCCTTAAAATACAGTTTAAGTTGAGCAATATCACATGACTGTCGTTACTGATTGTGATTCAGAAAGAGTGTCATGGGTAATAATTTAAAGCCATCTCTCACAAAAATATCCTGTGGTATTCCATATGATAAAACAGCAGAACCAAAAAAACTGGAGTGGTAATTGTGTAGTACTGTGTTGTTTTTGTGTAAGGTATTGTTGTATGTAATATTCCTGTAATATTCTTGTGGTAATGAGTTGATATTGCCACATGACAACAAGAGAAAAATCACAAGCATAATTCTAAATTGTTGTGCTGCTCCACTACAGAAAGTGCTGTGGTGATCCTGTCTTATTTTGCTCAGCTTATTTGTTCTGTGGTAAATTTATTTTGTTCAGCAGGACAGTAGAATCACTAAAGCCCCTTTTTGTAAAGCGTATAACATGGATAGGAGTGTTAAATTGGGTTTATGCAACAATTCAATGACACAAATGTGTAAAATGCATAGAAACAACCACAGTGTCTAAAAATATATTTAGTCTGAAGAAACTCTGTCACAGATTATAATCACTTGTTGTTTTTAAAGAAAATCTTCATACAATAAAGATTATAAAATCTATTTATGTTATGAAAATTTAATGAAAATAATGTATTGTATCTAATCCACTTTAGGAGGCAGAAAAAGAAAACTCAGGGTAACTTTTCAGGATGATCAGGAGGACTTGATACCGGCAAAACGCCGTAAACCAACACAGTTCCCTGATGACAGTGAAGAACCCAGCACCAGCTCAGGTCAGTTTACTAACACAAGAACACACTTTTCTTCAGCCTCATTAAAGAGATATACTTCACCAAAAATGTCAATTCTGTCATCATTTACTCACGCTTTACTTGTTCCAAACCTTTATGATTTTCTTTTTTTCTGTCAACTAAAAAAGATGATATTTTGAAGAAAGCTGGAAATTCTTCATTGAATTCCATAGTATTTGTTTTCCTGCTATGGAAGTCAATGGTTAGAGGTATTCAGCTTTCTTCAAATATCTTCTTTTGGGTTCACCAGAAAAAAATAAACTCATAAAAGTTTGGAACCACTTGAGGAGGAGTCAATTGCGAGTAGAATAAATTTTTTGGGTGAACTATGACTTTAATTTCGTGCTTAAAATTCTACATTGTAAAGTTGGGAGTGAAGCGTTTTAATCAATAAACCAAAAAAACAAATCTAATGAAAATAGTAAGTTAAATTACAAGTAATAGAAGTGTCCCTGAATCAGGATTTACATAGTCGAATCTACATTTACAAATCTTATCTGTATTCGACTGATAGTCAAATCATATGGTTTGGGGCCGGGGTTGGGGAGGGCAGGTGTTTGTGGGAGTGGAGATTGGCGGGGGTCTGATAATATTAAATAAATAAAATAATAATCACATGTGCAAAACTGACACGCAGAAAAACATAAATCTGGAAAAAATTAGTATAACAACAGGCTATATACCAACTTAAGGGGGAAAAAATTGGTGGTTCCATGTGAAATCAGACATTGAGGAACCCCTATAAAGCCAAAATGGTCTGATCCTCGTTTTATAATTTACCTCTGCAAATATTCGACTGAGAGATTGGTAGTTGCGAAGCTTCGACTATTCGAGGTCACCCTATACCGTGTATTAATGAATGATTGCAGATTACCAAAATAAGTAATAATCTGTAATTAACTCTTCCATATTTTGATCCACTTTAGGACGCAGTGGCAGAAAAAGAAAAGCCAAGAAAGCTTTTCAGAATGATGAAGATCAGGAGGACTTGATGCCGGCAACACGCCGTAAACCAACACAGTTCCCTGATGAAAGTGATGATCCCAGCACCAGCTCAGGTCAGTTTACTTTGACAAGATCCTTCATTTCTCCAATTCTACTATGATAAATTTGTTCGTTAAAATACAGTTTGTTAAGTTGAGCAATATCACATGACTGTCGTTGCTGATAGTAATTCAAGTATCACAGAAAGAGTGTCCTGGGTAATAAACTAAAACCATCCCTCACAAAAATATCTCCATATAATATAACAGATCAACCAAAAAACTGGAGTGGTAATTGTGTAAAACTGTTGTTTTTGTGTGAAGTATTGTTGTATGTAATATTCCTGTAATGTTCTTGCAGTAATTAATAGTATTGTTTTCATATTTGTGTAATATTTACAAAAACACTTTGTGTACTGTAATATTCTCCAGGTTAATGTGGTATTAATTTCTCATTTTTGTAGGTTTTACCAAAGGGTTTTGTTGTACTGTATGTAATATTCCTGTAATATTCTTGTGGTAATGAGTTGATATTGCTACATGAAAACAAGAGAAAAATCACATGCATAATTCTAAATTGTTGTGCTGCTCCACTACAGAAAGTGCTGTGGTGATCCTGTCTTATTTTGCTCAGCTTATTTGTTCTGTGGTAAATTATTTTTGTTCAGCAGGACAGTAGAATCACTAAAGCCCCTTCTTGTAAGAGATATAACATGGATAGGAGTGTCAAATTGGGTTTATACCATTCGATGACAAAAATATGTAAAATGCATAGAAACAACCACAGTGACTTAAAAATCCTTTTGTCTAAAGAAACTGTCACAGATTAAAATCACTTGAAAATAAAATAAAATCTAGAATATAAAATCTATTTATATTATGAAAATGAATAAAATGTTTATATATCTAATCCACTTTAGTTGAAGAAGCTTTTCAGGATGATGAAGATCAGCAGGACTTGATGCCGGCAACAAGCAGTGAACCATCACAGTTTCCTGATGAAATTGAAGAGCCCGGCACCAGCTCAGGTCAGTTTACTATGTCAAAAATACAGTAGGTGTGTTTACATGGAGCCTTTAAATTGGTTTAAAAGTTTAATCAGAATGAAAAATGCTCTGTATAAACACCTCAATGGAATAAACATGGTCAAACCGAATGAATTTGTAATCGGTTTGAGAGGGGTGGTATAAACCTTGCCATATTTGAGTTTTGTTTGATACATTCAGGAAGCATGTTTTCTTTGAGCAGATCAAATTAAAGTTCAGTTCATATGTCTGAATGTTTTTGCTTTTTGTAGTTTTGTATTAAATAACAAAATTGTGTTCATGTGAAGTAATATTAAAAACTGTGTGTAGGGAATGCATCAGGGATGTAGAATTAGATCAAATCAATGACGTGATAATTATAACCAAACCATGAGACCTGTGAAGGTTTAGACCCCTAACAAATCATATTTGTAGCTTAATGTGTGTTTAAGTGGAAGTGAGTGGAGTCGGGGGGAACAGGTTTAAGGAATGTTTATGCTGAAGAATGGAGGTGCTGGAAGGGTGTAATAAAAACAAGCTAAAGCTATATATTATGGGTCTTGTCCATCTCACAATAATAAACCTTTGTTCATTTTAATCCACTCAAGGAAGCAGAGAAGGAAATGCTGAGCAAGCTTCTCTGGATGATAAAGAGGATAAAGATGATGATTCTTCCAACGACGAGTCAGATGTTAGTACAACAGACCCCAGCCCAGGTCAGTCTTCTATCGCAAGACCTCACATTTCTCCTGTAATTCCTGTAACATGGTATCATGTTTCTCCTGAAAAATCTCCAGTAAATTCTGGATCATTTTTATTAGTGGTGGGCAGAGCGACTGAAACAGTCAAAGCAAATGTGTCTCTACAGTCAAATCTATTGGTCTGAAACCGCTTTGACAGAGAAACAGTTAAGCAAATTGAGGAATTATAATATGTTGTGTAAACCATTCATTCCATCAAGTGATTGGAGAGTGGATAAAGTTCACATCTGGAATGCAGTTGTCATGAGTTTGAATCCAGGGCAAAGCATGTAATAAACATTTAAAATATGTGTTTTCATAGTTCTGTTCTTGTAATGTGTTCGGTCTGACATCTGAATAAACTCTTTGTAAATAAATGCAAAGTTTAAGAGAAAGAGTAGGAAGGTCCACAAGCCAGGATTCAAACTCAGAGTATCTGCAATGTGCTGTAGTTGCGGTACATGTTGCCACACTGCCCACTAGGCTATGTGCGATTGTGTGGTTTGGTCAATCAAACGCAGATTCAGAAAGGATGACCGAAAAGATCACCGAATGTATGTGACGTGTGTTTCAGATCAGTGTTTGAATAGTGCTGAACAAAGGTTAATCGCGATTAATCACGTCTAAAGGAAAAGTTGGTTTTGACATAATATATGTGCGTGTATTATAACTACAGTGTTGGGGGTAACACATTACAAGTAACGCGAGTTACCGAATAATCTTACTTTTCTAAGTAATGAGTAAAGTAAATGAATTAAGTAATAATTTTGAGTTACTTTTTTAAAAATGTAATGCGAGTTACTTCTTAGTTGAATTAATTCACTTCTTAAAAAAAAATTGCTGAATTAAAATTAATGTTGAATGAGAATTTTCTCCCTGCAGAAACAGACAGAAACCAACAATGCAGAGTCTTACATTTCTGTGATGGAAATATTCCCATTATTCTCAACACATGGAAGAAAAGGAAAAGGGGCTTATAGTCTCAGTGCTCATTTAACTTCACTAATAAGACAAAAAGTACAAAAGCATCAGACACATTGCTTTTAACGTTCATTAATCTGTAAATGCAGCATGTATAACTCTGGGGTCAGGAAGTTCTCAGAACATAACATTATCCTACATTATTAGTTTTTGATATGTTTTTTAAAGGTAAATGAAGGTTATATAGTGTGTTGTTAATTGCAGAGCTCCTCTATTTAACAAAAAGAAATCAAGCCAGGTCAGAAAAGTAACTGAGAAGTAACGTAATGCATTACTTACCATAAAAAATAACTAAGTAACACAACTAGTCACTTTTTTGGGGATTTACTCAATATTGTAATGCATTACTTCCAAAGTAACTTTTCCCAACACTGTTTAAATATATATGCACAGTGGGTACAGAAAGTATTCAGACCCCCTTTCATTTTTCACTCTTTGATATATTGCAGCTATTTGCTAAAATCATTCAAGTTCATTTTTGTCCTCATTAATGTACACACAGCACCCCATATTGACAGAAAAACACAGAATTGTTGACGTTTGTGCAGATTTATTAAAAAAGAAAAACTGAAATTTCACATGTCCTAAGTATTCAGACCCTTTGCTGTGACACTCATGTATTTAACTCAGGCGCTGTCCATTTCTTCTGATCATCCACATACATAAAAACTAAAGTCTAATTATACTCAACTGTTTTGTTACAGAGATATATAGATTGATATAGAAATGGTTATACATTATATAATATTGTATACATTTTCTCAGATATATGCATACACGTGTCTATTTATATATACATAATTCATATACTGGGATTAATCAGATTTATCAGTTTGTCAGTAAGCAAACACTGTTTTATAGCATGATGAAACTCAACAGAAAGATATTTCTCCTGCTATCACAGTAAGACAAAAACAGAAATGAGCAATCCTGGTAAACTATCATGTTCGTTTTGTTTGTTTTTCAGGATCTCCTCTTGACAAATATGAGCTTGGAAGGAAGCTGGGAAAAGGAAACAATGGCACTGTCTACTTGGCAACACGCAAATCTGATGGAAAAAAGGTAAGTCACTTTTGCTGTACATGTTGTTTACTTAATTTTTCTTCTTGTAAAAGGAGTGGTGTGCATATGGACGCATGTCCATGTTGAATTATACACATGTATTATTGGATTTATTATGATTCGTTTTTCATTGCTTTGGGGAAAAAGTATTAACATTTTGTTTGTTTTGCAGGTTGCCCTGAAATTCATTCATAAGTCGACTTCTTCTGGACATCGGCTTGTAAGTAAACACAACACAATGAATATATCTGAATACGTGTTGACTCTATATTATACACATTATATTATACAGTTCTAATTGTCCAGATTCATTCTACAGTTCACATACTCTAACCTTTTTCTAATATTTTCTCTAGCATGGACATGCCTATCTTACGACTTTTGAGGCTGTTTTAATGCTTGACCTGAAGACGCCTCCCGTATGTCCCCACATCATTGAGTTGTATGACTTTTTTGATGTGGAGGAATATTACGTTTTGGTCCTGGAGTACATGCAGCCGAGTATGACCTTGACTGCATTCATCAGGAGAAACAATGGTCGCTTGAGTGAAAGTGTAGCGCGACACTTGACGCTGCAGATCCTAATTGCATTACAGAACTGCATGGAGCATCGCATTCAACATAGAGCAGTCCATGAAGATAACATCCTGGTGAATCCAAAGACCCTTCAAGTCAAGTTGATTGATTTTGGAAGCAGTGACTGGTGTCCGGGCCACTTAAAACCGCACGCTGGTAAGATGCGTTTCTTTCTGCCTCCCCTACTGAAACCTCTGGTATTGCTGGTCACCGGCAGTCCTAGATTTCAGAATTTATGCTGACTGTTATGCTGAAAATTTTTTTTTTTAATGCTGCTTATTAACATCCCAGTTTACTGATCTCCTACTATTACATTGATCACTTGTAATGAAATAGTTATGATGGCTTAATTATTATAAATTGCTGTTCTACTCTTCTAACTTACAAATCTGTTGCTTACAGGATTTGACCAAATCTACTGCAAATGTTTCCAGCATTCTCGTCTAATAAAAGTTTGTGGCACGAGGACTGTACATTTTGCTCTAGAAGAAAACGTTACGGCTGTGGCAAGGACTCCTGGCAAGGATGGTGAATGGATTTTGGCCCCTTCGCTCTGTGGCTTGGAATCCAAGATATCACCCCAGTGTATCCAAAGGTGAGACCATAACTCAACATAAAGTGCTGTTACAGATATAATAGGACAGTGTTGTCATGACTGTAAAATGTGAAATTAAGTTTAACTTTCATATACAGTTGTCATGTCTCATGTTAGGCATGTGAGAACATACACGACTAATCAGTTCTTTCCTTTTCTACAGAATGTCGAGATCTTCTGAAAATGTGCTTCAGTTTCCATATTGACTATGGACCCACTTTAGAGGATGTTATTGACCATAAGTGGTTCAGCAAAAAGAAAGATGACTGATGGACAGAAACCACTGGCACACTCTGATAGGCTTATTGACACTTCTGGTGGCACATCTGGAGGGCTTGATCGTGGATATGGTGCAGGTCCATGTAGATCACCAGGCAGATGTTTAGACTAGCCAACAGGATCAATGCAGAGATTCGTCTATACCTTTAGTTAAGTGACACGACATCTGACACACAGAAGTCATTGCGCCTGTTAATATGCTTGGCGACTGGTGTCAGTGGATAGTGGCATGTGCCACTGGAGCTTGTGACGTGCTCTGATGCGTTGCTTCCTGTGTCACTGAGATTGTCGCAGTACATGTCGCTGTGTGGCTCCTCTAGTGGTGACTGACAGCTCCTGCTGCTGCTGATGATGCTGACTGAGCATGAAGTAGGTTGTGTAACACACACACTTAACGACAGAACAATATTTAATTAATAATATAAAAACCGCCATAAAATAATATTTATTACATTGCAGAGTTTGTTTTTACAACATACTGGGCTTAGTAATATTATTACTATTACTGCACTGTAATGTTAAAACAGCGTAAGATCATTTGTTTAAAGAAATAATCTGAAAATAATGTAAAATATGTCATTTCGTTTGGTTAAAAATCACCAAATTGGAGATTTTATTTAAGTGTTTTATTAATTTGTCGTTCACTAAACATACTGTAATGAATTGTGGTAATGTCAGCAACACTGCTTTTAAAAATAAAATATAATGCAAAAATATATAAATTATAATTATAAAAACTTATAAAAATTATATTACAATTATAAAAATTCTATAAATGATAATGATAATTTCTAAGTTATAGTTTGAAGATTATAGAATGCACAAAAGTAATAAAAACATTTAAAAATCATTTTGATTAAAGCAAAAACAAAAAATAAATGTGTCATTTTTAAATGTTTAGTTTTCATTTCGTTCGTTTCACAAAGCATAAAATGCAAAAATATCAAATTGGATGAGAAGTGCAGTTTTGTTTGCCACTTTAAGAAGCACAAAAGTATTACATGAATAACTAGTTGCTTTCATTTAATTAATTATCCACTGGAAGAAGTAAAGTAAGGAATTACTGGAATAGCTGTACGTGATACAATATCCTAAATAAATGACCTAATACATTTAAAGGGACATGAAACTAATTTTAAAACACAAAAGCCTAATATTGTTGTACAAATGAACACTGCAATGTACGTTGACATCACTTTGCATTTTCTCCGTCACACATGACAAAAATGAATAGAATTAGTATTGTCATAATTGAACTTTTTTCACACATTTTCACTTTTTTTAAACCACTATAAAATTAAGTTTTGTTGTCATCTGGTGTGACACTCTTATTTATTGTTTATTATTATATTAATTATATAACGAATGCATTAACTAGTGTCTTAAATAATGTACTAATAATTAACTGTATATGTTTAGTTTCCATGTGAGATTTAGTATTGCTGAATAAATGGGTTGTTCATTGTTAGGTCAGGTTATCTAATCCATGAACAAATGCATTCGTGTGTGTGTAAGTAAACGTTGTCTAATTATAAAGAATGAATGTAAAGTGGTGCATTAGAGGACGAGTAAGTTAACATTAACAAATAATATGTAGTGTTGAATAATAGTCATTTCTCAGCATCAGTTTATGTTACGTAATGTATTAAATAGCAGATTAATATATGTTTAGTTAACATTAACAATGATTAAGTAATGCATAACAGATGTGTTGTTCACTGTTAATTCATGTTAGCTAATGCAATAACTAACATTAACTAATACTCCCTTATTGTAAAGTGTTACCAAGACATTTGTTATTAGAAATTAGGGATTCAAAATACTGTTTAAAATGCTTTAAAATTTAGCAACACGTGTATATATAAATATTTAGATGAAATTTATATAAATATATTTTTAAAAAAGAATTACAATTTCACAGGAGGGCTAATCATTTTGATAATTTATAATAATTTGATTACTATATAATTATTATTATATTATATATTATATCATTTTGATCTCTAGCTAGACTAATATAATTGTCCTACAATATTATAATTATATTTAATGTTAATATAATATGAAACATTGTTCTGCCGTTAAGTGTGTGTGTTACACAACCTACTTCATGCTCAGTCAGCATCATCAGCAGCAGCAGGAGCTGTCAGTCACCACTAGAGGAGCCACACAGCGACATGTACTGCGACAATCTCAGTGACACAGGAAGCAACGCATCAGCGCACGTCACAAGCTCCAGTGGCACATGCCACTATCCACTGACACCAGTCGCCAAGCATATGACTTCTGTGCGTCAGATGTCGTGTCACTTAACTAAAGGTATAGACGAATCTCTGCATTGATCCTGTTGGCTGTCTAAACATCTGCCTGGTGATCTACTTGGACCTGCACCATATCCACGATCAAGCCCTCCAGATGTGCCACCAGAAGTGTCACTAAGCCTATCATCCACGATGGATGCTCATACTCATCAAACCCTCCAACATCCAGACTACAGCTTCACCCATTTGAATTCATCTGAAGTGAATGAAACTGAAGCAGCTTCATCCTCTACTCTCCTAAAAATAGATTTTATTCTCTGTTCTTCATCTATGTTTAGCTGCTTTGTCTCAGTCTACCTTGTAAAAGTGCTATAGAATAAATAATGACTTGACTTGGTTGTCAGTTCCTGTTCCTGCACCACACTGCTCTTAGATAATCAGCTTGATAGATGAGAGCTTTATGCATGAATTGTGTGACTGACGGTCTCTACTTCATGTTCACTGCTCGGAGCACAGATAACAGTTTTAAAGAGGTTCAGTTCAATTCAAGTTTATTTGTATAATGATTTTCACAATTATTATTGTTTTAAAGCAGCTTTACAATAGGTGCACATTATTGCTTTACAATCAAAATCAGAACAGTTAAGGTTATTAGTTACTATAACTTTATTATATATTAATAACATTACCTAATTAATAATGCCTTTAACAGTTAAACGTATTGTATATAAACATAGTTAACCTGCAGTTATAGTCGATAGGTGATGTCTATGTGTACATGTTCAATGAAGTGTATTAGCTGTGTGTTGTCCTCAAACTTCTTGGATGGTTGGCATCATCTCTTCACAGCTCTTGGATTTCATCAAGTGACGCTGCACAATCTCTAGAGGCCACTGGATGGGCATGTTCAGGTGGAAAAAGAGAGCAAAAAAATGCTTAGCTGCCGTTCATAATGTATTTAAACAAGAGATATTAAGTGAAAATGAAGTGCTATAAATGAAAAGAGATGCTGTATATGCAAACATATAAAGCAGAATCATTTAGAACAAGGGCAGCATGGTGGCGCAGTGGGTAACACGTTCGTCTCACAGCAAGAAGGTCGTTGCTTTGAACCTCAGCTGGGTCAGTTGGCGTTTCTGTGTGAAGTTTGCATGTTTTCCCCGTGTTCATGTGGGTTTCCCCCACAAGTCCAAAGACATGCAGTACAGGTGAATTGGGTAGGCTAAATTGTCTGTAGTGTATGAATGAATGTGTATGGATGTTTCCCAGTGTATATATATGCAACGAATAACCAACATAATAAAATAGACTTACATATTAAATTTTTATCTAATAAACCATAACATTTTTGGCTGTATGTTATATGATGAGATATTTCCAGTTTCAAACACTTAAAGACACAGAGAATAGATGTTGGATATAAAGAATACATTTTATTTTAAAAACATTTATTAAAGATCCAAAAGGTGCACCATACTAATCAAATAAAAAACATTTAAACTAAAATATAACTAACGCAAGCAGAAATGTAACATAAAAATAAGGAATTAGAGTTTATTAGTTTATTAGTAGGTATTATACCTACTGTACTATTCACTCTTCAAATAAATCTCACTATCAATCCCATTTTATCTTAGCAACTTAAATAAAGTGAACTAGTCTCTGCTGCCTTCCACATTGCAGATGAGATTGTGGAGAACATTTTGCATTTTGTCATCCTCTTCATTTTGAGGAGAAGCTTAACACGTATATTGGCATGTTCAGGCCCCTGAACACGTATATTGGCATGTAGTGTTTTGAACAGTAGCCTACTACAGTAAAGTACTTCAATTAATATGTTGTGGTAATACTATACACTGTTAACCCTTAACTGTTAACCGTAATTTATATGCTTTCTATTTTTAATAAGTTAAGAATACTGATACTAATAACTTATTAAAAATAGAAAGCATATAAATTCTTCAGACAAATGTATTTTATTGTTTTGGCAGCAAACAAATATACAACAGAAAATGTCTAACAAAATTAAAGCATCATATATCATCAATACATTTTCTATTTACAATGAAACAAAAAGGTTATATTAATAGACAACAGCTGAAGTGTATTTAGCACAGGTGTCAAACATTTACATATCATCTTACATGCGAAATTCGTACGGTGCTGCGAAAAGGAGTGGGATTAAACAGGATAATTTGAGAATAATAAAGCGAACGATTGGTCCATATTTTTAATTTTTGTCCAGAGAGGTCATGTTTTGATCTTCGATTGGTCTCACGCAATCACATGATGTGATTTCGCAGGTCAGGTTGAACTTTCCAACGTCTGCAGCATTCGCATGTGTATGAATGGAAATCTATGGGGAGAATAGTGCAGTGTGACCACAGCTTTAAGCTGTAACTCTAATTAAACACACCTGATCAAACTAATTGAGGCTTGTTAGAAATCTACAGGTAATGTTGAAGCACGGTGGGAACTAAACTCTGCTGGGCTGCAGCCCTTCACGTACTAAGTTTGACCCCCTGGTATATAGCATACTTTTAAAGCAACTGCCAACATTTATCACAATCACATATCCAATAAAAAACTAAATTAATTAATTAAGTAACAAGCTCCATCTAAAGCAAAAAAAAAAAAAAAAAAAAAAAAGTTCAGCACTGATCCTCATGTTGCTCCAACCCTGTAGGAATAATAAAAACCAAAACAAATAATGTATGCATTTATTTAAGAAAGCCTTTAATAACTATAAATACAACTTTTACTTACTTCATTTGAAGTTTTTCTGTCAACTTCATTGAGCCTCTGCAAAAATGTATGTAAGTGCTGTTTAAGGGGGAGATTTATTTAAAACATATTCTTAGTTATTTAGCAAGATTCTAATATTCAGCTTACTATGCAATTTAAAGGCTTAACTTGGTTAATTAGGAAAAGTAAATAAAGTTATTAAAAACACACAAACACAGAAAATGCTGCATGTGTCACTCTCACCTCAATGCTGACTGTGCATACAAAAACTGAACAGCAAAAAACACAAAATAATAATTTGTATTAAAGTTTCATTAAAGTTTTCATTAAACACACACATACTCTAGAAATGGTTAGAAACATGTTTGTCAAACCCAGGCACATACCATACGTCAATTCTCAATAAAAAGGTTTTAATTTATTTATAAAAAACAAGTCGGCAACACAGAGAATCCAAAGGATCCAATATTTTAATATTATAATTATTATTTACTTAAAAAATATCAACACAACAAACTTTTCTATTGTCTCAAATATAAATTCATATGTGGAATCACAGCTCTGAAAAATACTTAGCAACAAACCTGGGACCTGACAGTGGAGGTTTGCGTGTGGATGTCTATGTGTATCATATTTTTTTTGTGATTCCCTGTGATGATTTTTGTGCACATGTTACCTAACTGAGGTGATGAAAAAAAAGTAATGGTTTTTATGTGTATAAAAACTGCTTGGTGGCCAGAAAAACACATTACACTGTTAGCATCTGTACATTATGGCAATATGCAATATCCAGTTAATAATAATACTTAAATAAAAGTAATGAAGGACGTTTTATGAGGAGAGGCTAACTAGCTAACAATGTAGCTTTCAAGTACACAGTTCAAGATAACAACAATATAACTTAAGCACCGACCTTATTTTAAAAAACCCTCAAAAACATTTGAACACTCACTCGTTGTAGAATATTTAAGACTCTACATCTGACTTTATAGACAGAGAATTGAGCACACTCAGAAGTAAACAAATCAAACACCTGGCTCCCTTAAAGGGCCAGCGTTTTCTGAAAACTTTTTCTAATAACTTTGTGCTTAGAATAAGACAAACAGCCTGTGGAAGTGTTTGATAATGCCTAAATCATTGTTTTCTGTCTTAAAATAAATGCACTGCTCTATAAATAGCAACATAAAGCACCAGAGTAGATGGGATAGTGAACAGTAATTTACCATTTATTGTCACAGTTACTACCTGTAATGAGTACATAAAGTGAATTACTGTAATTTATTCTTGGCACTACACAATTTCATACAAATCCTGCTCCTTTTACAGTAAAATACCAACCCATTCTCACCCCGAAGGCGTCAAAATCTGAAGCATGGTCAAGCACCTTGCGCGTCAGTATGAAGACGCTGAAAGCGCCCTCTGGCGTCAGTATACCGACGCAAAAGGAATTCCATTGGTTTCAATGGGTTGCCCTGAGGCGTCAAAGGGAGACGCTCAAAGACTAGTATAATTACCAATTGATGTCAACGCAATTTTTTAAACCTGGTTTACGCCTATTATCGCAGTTTTCTTATTTAAAACTATGTGATTTTTGTTTTGTTTATGAAAAGTGTCTGTAAACAGGGTCGAGACAACTGTAAATAAGGATACACGCAGGTCAACGTTACTTCCATTCAACGGTGAGTTTAACATCGCCCAGCTATTGGTCAAACTGCTTCACCGGTGAGTTCTCCGGTGAGTTTGACTCCATGACACGTGCAACAATACGTGGTAGGTTAATGCTGCATAATGTATTTTTATTATTATTGGAGATTAGTTGGTGTTGATAAATATGTTATATGTCATATACTTTATATTGAATGAGTGAAATTATAGTCGATTGCCCAGTTTAGGGTAAATATGCCTAATAATATCATAAATAAAACTGATTAATTCATTTTTATTTGTATTTTTTTACTTCAAAAAATATTACATTTAAAGTACTAAGTTTAAAAATATTTTAGCTGATCTTTTTATTATCAAATTATTCATTGAAGTTGGGGGTCATTGTATGTCGCGCTTTATTTTTTTACAGTCTATGGTCGCGATCCCAAGGTTCATTGCGATCCCAAGGTTCACTGCGGTTTTCCACTCGGTAAGTAAGAAGTAAATAAATAAAGACGATTTGTTGATTCAGATTAGGGGTTTGCTTAGAACATTTATGAAAGCAAGGTAGCTATCTCCTGATGCAGTACATGACTGCAGACTTGATATAAATAAAGCATGTCTTATTTGTTTTATTTTGGCTAGAATAAAAGCAGTTTTAACTCTGTTTTTCTCTGTTAAACAGAAATTGGAGAAAAAAAATAAATGGGGGCTAATAATTCTGACTTCAACTGTGTGTGTGTGTGTGTGTGTGTGTGTGTGTGTGTGTGTGTGTGTGTGTGTGTGTGTGTGTGTGTGTGTGTGTGTGTGTGTGTGTATATTTTTTTTATATATTTTTTTTTCTTTGCTCTTTTCAGGTCCTTCAAATTACTTTAAAATTCCAATTTTATTTTCTAACAAGCAAAAGCTAAAGGCACTTTTAGAACCCATGCCTATATTGTTAAATTGCACTTGTCCCTCTCTCTATCTCTGTTAACATATTTGTATTTGTTTGATTAATCCTTGACCTTCTGTCTTTCAGTCTGTTTCTGTCTATCACCATGAGTGATACAGAACTCCATAAGCAACCTATGAATCTTGATACTCGAATTGATCATCAAGATCTCAATTATAAGCTCAAGTCTTGATGACAACTTGGTGATCTGCAGGAAGCACCACCAGTAAAGACACCTGAATCAAGGGTATGTTGGAGAAAGAGACAGACACATTGTGTAAGGAAGGCCAAGACCGATCTGGAATCAGTCAAGGGTTAGTTTTTCATTCCATGTATATTAAATATCGACAATGTTTAGACATATATGGTTGTATGAGATAAAATTTACATGTATTTATTCTTCCACTACTATTGTATTAACGTAAAGAGACACATTAGTTTTACTATTACTATTGTTTATTAAAAACATTATACTACAGTATAAGCTCACAAAAGACTGTGCCTTAACTGTTTAAAACAATTTGTTCTGGGTGTTGATAGTGGCCAACCTTTTTTTTTCTTTATCAGAAAGTATTTTGTTTTGTCTGAATTGTATGACACCTTGTAGACCATAAACTGATTGGACTGTCGACGTTGTTGTCCAGGAAATTAGAGGACTGCTTATGCTGCTTGTCTACAAGTCTTAGGATAAGTTGGAAATGTTATAAATGTTCATTTTCTGTTGCTTTATCTGGTACAGATCATAGGAACTCTGATCTTCCCAACTGTGAGAGGGCCTTGCTCCAGTGACTGTTGGTGTGTATTTCATTGTTTCCATTAATCCCTATATCTGTAGACCTAGGTGACAGTGGGCTAGAGTAACATTTTGATTTTATTTAAACTAAGGCATAATGATGGCCTTTTTATCTCCGATTTGGTCATGCAAGTATTAAAGTGATATATCCTAAAATATTTTTATATTCTTTCCATTGTAGGTGGAAAAGATGTTGGTATAATTATTTTTAATAGACTGCCAAGATCTCAGCAGACAGTTTTCTGAGATATTTTTGAGTGGGAGTCTGTGCGATACAAGGTGGATAGTATTTGCAAGGAAGAGCCCTTCATCTGTCCTTCTTCCACACCAGATATACTGCCAATTTAAGTAGATGTGAACCATAAGCATCATCATTTCAAGAATGCACTAGGTACTTTAAACTGTATGTGTTGAAACTAAATTAACAAGAAAACAGCTCTTTAATGTTCACCTAGTAAAATTAGATTATAATATATAAACTGTCATGTACTTGTTCTGTACTGTTTCTTTTTTTTTTCCCAAACACAGGCATTCTTTGAATGTGTATTTACAGCTAAGGATTAAGGATTAACAGGAATATTTGTGGACTACATTAACTAATGACACGACCACCAAAGAGTTGCAAAAAGCTGTCCAAAGTTCCAGCACCCTCTTTAAGCCCTTAATTTTGGTGTTTCATGCCAAAGCACATGAATTTAAATGTGAGATAGGTGAACTACGTGATTATCTTAAACTGATGCCAAAACTTTGTTATTGGTTTACTTATTTGTTTGTTTGTATATGTTAACCAGGTGAAACGGAGTGAGGCATACCAGGATAGGTGTGGTTTAACTCTTGGGGAGGAGGTTGGAACAGTGCAATGTTTCCTCTCTTGGATTGCAGTGACCAGACATGCTACTGTAACTCTCATGGTCATGTGCTGGAATTAGCAGATGTTCAACAATTTGGCCGTCCCGCTGACCTGTTGATATCAGAAGGTAACGACATCCAGTAGAATTTGCTTTAGATGTTAAGTAACCTATTTGAATAGTATTATGATTTTTCATTGCTTATCACTGTAGACCACAAAAGCTCTGCAAAGCAGAATCCATGAAACTGGCAGTGACTGGAAACCAACTGGAAGACTGGGTCTGTGATGTAGAGGAGTGGGCAGACGGTGAGGGAGTTATTATTAATATTACATGTTGTCATGAATAATTGTAAGTTTTTTCTATTTTTGTCATTTTTTCCACTAGCAGAAGCAAAGACAACAAAAAACAGCAATGATGCGGATGTCTTCGCCTTATGGCATGGTATGTACACTAGACTTCTGCCAGTTTTGATTCTTTAAAAGTTGATGTAAAATCCATATGATTGATACAATTTTCTTCTTATGAATGCATTTCAGACTCTGTCGATCTAACAACGAGGAGAAGGGCATTCAACATCATCATGCTAGTAAGGATTCTTCAGGAGAAGCAGAGGATTCTTGTGGCAGAGATGGCCAACCACTACAAATACCTTTCAACTCATCCTGGTTCCTTCAGAGAACTGTCCTGCTTGTTTGCCATTGAAAAGTATGTATTTATTTTATTTGGCACTAACATAAGCATAAGGTTATCCAGTCAAAAGGATGTTAATAAATTTTAATGTTGTTGTGTTTTTCTTTTAAGATTCGACATGTGGCCTAAACGAAGAGGGGTTGAAAGGTCTGTGGATCATCATTCTTGGAAAGGAACAAAATAACTGAGAAAAAAAACAACGATACGAGGGTGCTAGAGACCTGCAAGTTTTGGCTGGAGCAGAGAACATACATTTTTTTAAATAAAGCTCCAGCTAATGAGTATGACATTGACTACGGATTTTCTTTTAATGTAAAGAAAGAAGACAATGACCTTAACCCTGAATCTAAAGTGTTACGATCCTTGATGGAAATATGTCTAGGGAATTTAAAAGGAGTAACAGGAGATGACCAAAGTATAAAACTAGTGATGAAAATGGCAAGAGAAAAGACAAAACAACGAATTAGCACCGCAAAAGATTTATTGCTCCCACAGTATTTACAAACAATAAGAAAGTTGAAAAGAACCAAGACAATCGGGAGAGGGAACTGAAAGTTGCGCTATTAAATGAAAGAAATAAATATAACAAAAATATTCCCTTAATCTCCTCCCCAATCCTCTAAATAAGAAAATAATATGAAAAGAAAAAAGTCTTCAGCGCAAAAGCGCCCTGAACTTACACCAACTAAAAAATAGAAATACAAATTAGCGCACTTCGCTAACTAGTGTGTCTATACATCAATAATCCTGCGTGCAAAGTATGTATGTCACGTGACTTACTATGTTGTTCCAGATCTCCCTTGTCTGCAAGTCACAGTAGGTTTTGAATGGAGCATTAGCGGGCTAAAGATGTGAAAAACACTCAAACAGATCTCACTCAAAGTCAACATTAGTAAATCTCTCTCAAAATCACAATAGTAAATCTCACTCAAAGTCAACATTAGTAAATCTCACTCAAAGTCAACATTAGTAAATCTCTCTCAAAATCACAATAGTAAATCTCACTCAAAGTCAACATTAGTATCAGCTACAAACGCACACGGACAGTATCAGCAACCAATGCACACGGACACCACCAAACAGAAAACACGGCAAACAACAACAACAGCAGCTGATCTCTTCTTCTTCTGGAGTTTTATATGGCGGTTGGCAAACCAACTTTAAGGTGCATTTTCCGCCACCTACTGAATTGGAATATGGAGCGCTACATGGTTGGAAATCCTGAGGGATTAGCAAGGAATACTACATGGATTAACTATTAAATCTATATACATCTAAATATTAAATATATATCTATATATATACACACATACATACATACACTCACTCATACACATACATATATATATTTATTTAGAGATACATAAAATAATAATAATAATATTTATTATTAACTAAACTAAAACACACACACATACACAAGGGAAACCTTTTATATCCTATCCATTAAATCTATGTCTCTCAAATATCTAAAAATTTCATTATTTATCTTTTTGTCTCTTGCTTCTAGAATATCTTTTAATGAGAAATTGTCTATGTTTAACTCTTTTAATCCTTCAAAAAATGATTTGCGCTGATTACTTATTTTTGTACATGCCATTAACACATGAGATACAGTTTCAGGGAGACCGCATCTTTCACAGTTACCGTTTTCATGTTTTCCAATTTTAAATAAACCCTGATTTAAAGCAGAGTGGCCTATCCGCAATCTTGTTAATATAACATCTTTTTTCCTGTTCATTATACACATTCTTTCCATACCCACTTTCCTTTGAATTTCATATAAATGTCTTCCCTTCTCCTCTTTGTCCCATGTGTTCTGCCACCTCCTCTTTATCTCAGATGCAATCAATCCTTTTACTTCTCCTTTACTTAATCTGACCTTAAAGTTGACATTTGGCTGTTTTATTGCTTCTTTTGCTATTTTATCTACCTCTTCATTTCCTTCTATTCCTTCATGGGCAGGGATCCATAAAAAGCTGACTTTCTTTCCCATTTTATCAATGTAATATAATTTATCTAATATATCGTATACTATATCTTGTCTGTCTGTTGAGTGTCCACTTTGTAAACTACACATTGCTGATTGTGAGTCTGTACATATTACCACATTTTTATGCTGATGCCTTTCTGTCCATTCCAGACCCATAAGAATAGCAATTAATTCTGTTGAGAATACACTTATGTGATCTGTTGTTCTTTTTGATATTTTTGCTGTTTGCTGAGGTATATACATTGCAGCCGCTGTTCTGCCTGATCTTGGGTCTTTTGATCCGTCTGTGTATACTTGAGTTTTGTCTTTGTATGTTTGCTCTATGTATCTCTTTGCAAGTGTTTTTATTGGGATGTTTTGATCTTTTTTGTTAATTCCATCATGTAAAAATAAATCTATTTCTGGCATTTTGTATAGCCATGGGGATATTGTTGGCATTATTACTGTTGGAGTTATCTCTATTTCTGCTAATTGCATTTTCTGGGCTTCTTTATTTGCCCGCCACCCAAAACTGTTTACTTCTTTATAATCATATTCCCAACAATTTTCGATTACTGTTCTTACTGGATTTTTTTCCTTATGTCCTCGTAATTTTGCCCAGTATCTTATCCTTAGTTTTTCCCTTCTTATATCTAGTGGCATTTCTCCCATTTCTACCAGAATTGAATACACTGGGGATGTGCGAAAGGCACCACAACATATTCTTAATGCCTGATTTTGGACTGTTTCTATTTTTTTCAACCATGTTTCTGATGCCGAACTGTAAACCAAACTCCCATAATCAATTGCTGGTCTTATTAAGGTACAATATATTCTTTTTAATGTTTGTCTACTTGTACCCCATTCTACCCCTGTCAAGCATCTCATTACGTTGATCCCTTTTTTACATTTTTCTATTAGTTTATTTATATGTGTGCTAAATGTCAATTTCTTATCCATCCATACTCCTAAAAATTTTATTTCTGTGACTTGTTCTAATATTTCCCCGTACATTTTTATTTTTAGTCTTGGATTGTTTCTTTTTTTGGAAAAACAGATTGTTTGTGTCTTGGATATTGAAAACCGAAACCCCCATTCCTTTGCCCACTCTTCTACTTTATCTACTGCTGCCTGTATGTTCTTTTCTACAAATTTTTCATTCCTTCCTCTCTTCCATATTGCCCCATCATCTGCGTATAGTGATCTCTCGATTCCTGTATTTAGTTGAGAGTATATATCATTAATCATTATGTTGAACAATATTGGGCTACATACACTTCCTTGAGGTGTCCCGTTCTCTATTTTGTATAACTTAGAGTGTGATGTTCCAACTCTCACTTGAATAGTTCTGTTCATAATAAAGTCCTTTATCCAGTTGTACATTTTCCCTGTGATTCCCATTTTATCCATTTTAATTAGTAAACCTTCTTTCCATAACATATCATATGCTTTTTCTATATCAAAAAACACCCCACCTACTATTTCTTTGTTTATTTGTGCCTTTCTTATTGCGGTCTCTAAGCTAATTATAGAATCTATTGTGCTCCTCCCTTTCCTGAAACCATTTTGATATTTAGAAAAAAGTTCGTTTTTTTCTATATAGTATACCAGTCTTGACATAACCATTCTTTCCATTAATTTACATATGTTTGATGTTAACGCTATTGGTCTATAGCTACTTGGCTGTGATTGTTCTTTTCCTGGTTTTACTATTGGCACTATTACGCCATGTTTCCATTCACTTGGTAGTGTCCCTTTGTCCCATACTTTATTAAACAATTGTATCAATATCATTAATGATTTTTCAGATAAATTTTTAATCATTTCCATACATATCTCATCCTTTCCTGGTGCTGTTTTTCTCACTCTCATTATGATTCTCTTCATTTCGTATAGCGTAAACTCGTTTTCTATCTCCTTACCCGTATTCCCTCTTTTTTCAAAAATGTTCGGATTTTCCCCAATTTTCTCACTTCTATGTCCTCTCATTTCCTCAGATAAATTTTCATTACTGTGCACTTTCACAAATGCTTCTGCTAACATTTCTGCTTTCTCAATGTCTGAAGTTGCCACTCTATCGTTTATCATCAAAACAGGAATCTTGCTATATCTATGAACCCCGCTCATCTTTCTAATCATTTCCCATACCTTGTTTAGTTCTATTTCTTCACCAATGCTTTCACAAAAGTTAATCCAGTAATTTCTCTTTGCTGTTCTTATAACGCGTCTTGCCACTGCTTGTGCCCTTTTATATTTTATTAACTCGTTAAAGCTATAACTTTTTCTTACTTTCTTAAGTGCCTTATTTCGTGTTTGTATTGCCTTACTACATTCCTCATTCCACCAAGGAACCACTTTTTTCCTATTACCCGTTTTCTTTTTTCCTATTGCTTCCTCTGCAGCTTTCTTTATTGCATTACATATTTGGCTGTTACATTCATCCATGTCTTCCATTTCCATTTGAATCTCTTTTAGGTACTCTTCACTTTTTTCTTTAAAATGGTTCCAATCTGCCTTTCCAAAATTCCATCTCTCTATCCTTTCCATCTTTTGTTTTTCTACATCTAATCCAATTTTACTAATAATAGGGAAGTGATCGCTTCCTATGCTGTTCTGATACATCACTGACCAGTTACTTTTCCCTGCTAAACTATTTGAAACTAATGTTAAATCAAGGGCTGACATTTTCCCTGTACGAATATCTATTCTTGTCCCTCTCCCATCGTTTATACATACTAGGTCTTTTAACTCTAATAGTTCTTCTACTATCTTCCCATTATTGTCTGTATTTTCACATCCCCACAGTGCACTGTGCGAGTTAAAATCACCACACCAGACCATCTTGTGATTTGTTTCCCCACATATCTTTTCTAGATCTTTTATATTTAGTTTTTCACAAGGATTATACATATTTATAATTTTTATGATTTCGGATCCCTCCCATATTTGCACTATCACCGTCTCTAACTCTTGGTTAATTTCTACAACTTTGTGACCTATATCTTGTTTTATAAATGTGATTACTCCTCCACCGTTGCCCTCTTTCCTATCCCTTCGAATTGCTGTGTATCCTTGTAGTGTAAAATTTAAGCATGGTTTAAGCCAGGACTCCTGTACACATATTAAATCTGGATGTTTATCTTGTCTTAAAATAAAGTTTTTGAATTCTTGTCCATTTGCTACCAAACTTCTTGCATTCCATTGTAAAATTGTTAGTACCATTATGATCCCCCACATGCCGTCTGAGAATATCCTCCTTGACCTTTTAGTCTTTCATTTACCATTTCTGTACTGATCTCTTCAATCTCCAGATATTTTTCTGCTGCTCTCACAATTATTCTTATTCTCTCGGTCCTGCTTTCCGTTTGAGCTGAACAATTTACAACCTCTGCTATAAAAGCTATGAATGAAACTTTATCCACTTCCAAATTGTCCCTTCCCACTTCTTCCTTGGTTTCTTCCTTTCTTTCATATGTTACAGTTTCCTTCTCTTTTACCTTCTTATCTTGTACTTCTTTCTTGAGAGCCTCTGCATACGATATCCCTTCTTCAACTCGGATGTTTTGCACTTTTACCATATTTTTTCTTACTTGACATCCTCCGTACCCTGCACTATGCTCTTCTCCACAATTACAGCATTTTGGTTTTACTTCCTGTTTACATTTCCCATATTCATGCTCCCCACCACATCTCGCACATCTTAACTTTCCTCTACATATCGCCGCAACATGTCCGTATCTCTGACACTTATAGCACCTTAATGGGGGTGGCACATATGGTCGGACCGTGTAGCTTATGTATCCCAAACTTATTCTCTCTGGTAGTTTCCCTTCATCAAACATAATCATCACAGATAAGCTGTCCCTTCTTTCTTTGTCTTTTGTGTATTGGAGTCTTCTTACCTCCTTTACTTTTGCTCCTACGATGTTCTTTTTAATCCTTTCCGTTGACACGTCTGTCGGAATCCCAGTTATCACTCCCCTTACCCATTTATTCCCTTCTGGAATTGTACAGTTTACTTTTTTCCCTAGAATCATTTTTAGTTCTAGCGCCCTTTTTTGTTGTCTGCTATCCTTGCAGAACATTAATACCCTTCCATCTCTCAGAGTTTTTGCATTTTTAATTTGACCTACCTCGTCATTAATTGCTTTTGTTAACTTTAGTGGGTTTATTGTAAATGTTGCCCCGTTTGAAAATTTCATCATTACCTTGTATTCCTCCTGTTTCCTTCTTATTTGTTGTCTACCTCGCTCGCTTTCCGAATCGGATACCTGAGCCCAATTTTTCTTTCTTTTTTTATTTTCTACTTTTTCCCATTCATTTCCTCCATCCTCATCATTCCCAAACATTTCGTCTTCATCCATTTCCGGATCACTTCCGGATCCCCCAGAATCCCCCACCATGCGCGCTCCACTCACAACTCAGCTGTTGCTCCCGCCGATCGTCAGGAGTCGCCCCCGTGGCACTTCTTGCGATCTTTTCAGCTGATCTCTTCCTGTTGCCGCTTCCAATTTAAAGGGCTCTGCCACGCTTGCGATTGGCAGAGAGAGAAGTCGTCGTCACGACGCTGATTAGGATTGGCAGTCCTGTAAGCCAATAGTGCTCCGAAGTAGGCGGTACCTGTAAAATGACAGGGCACGGAGAGAGAGAGAGAGAGAAACAGAGACAGAAAGAACACACACGCACCAAAACAGTGTGCAGTTCATAACATAAAGCATGTAATAAAATCTGATTTTGATCATAACCCAATTGTTGTCTCTTCTTCTCCAAATACATAGATATGTACAATATGTATGCATGCCTCTAAAATCAATTAGTGGTGTAAATTAAGAGCATTATTGTAACTGCTTACATGTATAGATTTGAGGTACTCTATATGAAAATAAAATAAATGCATTAACTGACATTAAAAGATTTTAAAATATGAATTTTATGACAAAGAATGTGTATTGAATTTTTGCATATACTTGGCCAAAAAAATGTATATTATCATTATTATTATTATTATGGTCAACTGCTCAGACACCTCCAGTCAATATGTGGCTGAGACCGGTAAACAGACTTCTACCACTGGAATAATTAACCTGAGATTTACATCAAAGATCTGATGTGTTCTGGCACATTTGGTCCTCCTTCTGGATTTTTCTTGAGGGTACTCAGTGACTATATGTCTTTCTAAATTTGTTTTATAATCTCCTTTTATTTTTGTTTTTGCTTTGAAGTATTTGTATGCATTTGTTAGAATGTCTAACTGCTGCAAACTGCTGTACTTGTTACAAGATACCAGTACCACTGTTGTTCTGTTTAAAAATAAAATAATATTAATAACAATAAAATAAAATAAAAATTGTATAATATTCTATTTAATGCAAGAAAATAAAATAATGCCAAATAAAACATTTTCAAAACAAACAAAAAATAAAATATTAATTTTTTTGTATACATAAAACATCTCAGTAGCTTATACTTGCATATAAGTATACAGCACAAAATTATTTTACTTCTAGTTTAGATAATGTGAAGGCTTGCATTTTTATTTTGTTTAATGGCTATGCATTTTTAATCATTTGGAGGTTTGAACTATTCACAGATTTGTAAAGATATCTTTTCGTCATTGTAACCTCATTTCCCACTATTTTCATAGTTCTTACAATGTAGCAATTCTTACAAATCATTTGATTAATAAAGAAAATAATTAGCAAATTAACCCATGATGAAAACAATAATTAAATGCAGTGTCTACAAAATTATCCAGATTGAGTTTCACCCCAAGACACAATAAGTTGCATGGCGTAATACTAATTTGAAGAAATATGGTATAATAAAGGAGAAATTTTTATTTCAGACTTTAGTCCTTGGCTGAAGAAAGACAACAAAGGCCACGTTTGTCAGTATCATAGTGTAGTATGCTGTGTAATAACTGAAAACTGTTTAAAGATTAGTATAGGGACACATGCAGGATAAAGAAATTATGTGGAATCATTATTTCCTAGATTAAATACAAGTTCATCCATTGTCACTGGGGTGGTACCTTTTCAAAAGGTACAAATTTGTACCTAAAAGGTCCATATTAATGCCTCAAGGGTACATAATAGTACAGAAAAAGTACAAAAGTGTTCCTCTTAAAATTTTATATACTTTTGAGGTACCAATATGAACCCTTTAATTACAAACATGTACCTTTTGAAAAGGTACCACCCCAGTGACAGCTCGCATACCTTTATTTCTAAGTGTAGTTACACAAGTTGAAGATTTAGAAAGTAAATATTAATAATGTTATTTAGTAATGTTCAGATAAAGAGTTGTTTTTAAAACAAATACAATGCCTTTAAAAAGGTTACATTTATAAACATTTACATATTTTAAAATAGCTTTTATCCATATTTCAAATAAAGTGTAATCAATTAAACATCAAACGACCATTATTGAAACAATTTCTTTTCCAGAATTAATCCAGTGTCAGAAAATCCACACATATTATTCTGAACACTTACTATTCAATGAATTAACCATACTCATATAATTTGTGAGTTTAAGAGGATACTAATGTTGTACAGCTTTTTTTTTTTTTAACACAACTGTACATGTAACAATACAATTTGTTGTCCATGTTGAAGACGATACATCTGTATAGGTTTTACTGCCCTACTCCCAGGGGATGTGTATAGAGCCCCATAGAAAAGGAAAAAGTGTTCACATTGCAAACGGCTCTAACTCGAAGTCAAATTAGAATATATAAGAGAAAATCCGCAAGACTATTACCTATGTTATGTTCAATAAATAATGTTGTTTTCTGATATGTCAATAAAAGCTGTTAAAAAAAACACTCATTGTAAAATAACAAATGTATGCCTGGCTTTCATATATGTCATAAATATAGGAACAATGACATTATTTAGATAGTCTTATGTTAATTTAAGATAGTATTTATTACATTTTATTACGAAAAGGTTTTAAACTACATTACCCACAAGCCTTTGTCACTATATAGATGGGACGAGAAAAACATGGCTACTAAATTGTAGTTCTTTAAAAGGTGCAGTTAGGGTTAAGTTTAGGGTTACGATCTTGGTTAATCGGTAAATATTTGAAACGTAGCGATATCTCATTTATAAAGGACACTGTTAGGAATGTGGCAAAGTTAGCAAAACATAGTTAGCAACACGAAGCATCTTTTAATTTGGCTTTAAAGTTAGTCCAACCACAACGTCGCAATCTACGTCACACTTGATGTCTCTATTTGGTAATCTTCCGGCTGAAGGTAGATTATAGTAACCTTTTATTTTAAAATTGAAATTCATATTAATATTACATGTTAATTATTATATCTTATTAAAAATACCAATGTATATTTACAGTGACAAATTCCTTTGTGGGGGTAACCTGATGTGGAAAGTGATCACAGTGAAACCAGATCATAGGTTGTATACTACATTTGAAATGAATAATAAAATAATAAATGTCATGTTTGAAAACATATATAGTTCAGCATTTCCTGTAAATGAACCCTGCATCCTGTTGGTATATAAATATGAATATTTCAACACCTTAGAATTATAAGGTTCTATCTGACATTTTTGTCAAAATTGAGTTATTGACATATTCTTATTAAATGACAACTTATTTACATTATGGGATGTTTTTTTATAAGTTGTTTGCATTTTAAGACTTTTTATAAAAAAACAAAAAACAAATGTTACACTCATACTGTTTGCTATGGAATGCAAAAACTTTCAAGCTCAATATCTCAAAATCATTAAGAACGCAGATAGAACCTTATATTTCCAAGGTGACGACATGTCAAACTTCATGACAAATCTAGTGCCCATTAAATAGTAAAAATAGAAGTTCATTGTAAATGAGTATGCAAATAAACACAATACATTTTTAATGAAATATTTTTATAATGTATTCATAATACCACAAAAAATAAATCACAAACATGCAAACACCAAAAAAATATATTTTATAACAGTTTTTATTGCAATATTTTATACCATACATATATAAATGGTTAAAACAATTATAATTGAAGGAAATGTATATTTTGTATTATTATTACTATTATTATTATATTTATTTGTTGGTATTTATTCATTTCACATCTGGTGTGTCAAGCTCAAGTAAAATTGCACTGCAAAAAATCTTTTCAAATGATGCCTTTGGAAATGGCATTATAACAAACAGCTTTCACAACAACAAGTCAAGTTCATGACAAATGCAAATTATGTTTATAATGACAACTTTCTAAACTTAAACATCAAAAGTGCCTAAAAGCGATGACACTATTCAAAAACATATTCAAGTACTTACTGAAGTATAGTAAAAACATTTTTTACAAAACACTAAGAACCAAAGTGTGCTTGGCGAGTCCAGGTGTTTATGGTGACTAGACTGTCATACTGCAAACTGGTTGGCATGAGGAGACTTGGGAGTAAATGTGTGCTCCCATGTGCTCCCATGTGTTATCCCAGGTTTTGCCACTGTAAAGTATCAGAAGTGCACAACATCATTAAAAAACAAAGAATCAAGATGATTGTTAGGTTTGATTTAGAAAGTTCAGTGATATTTATTTATATCTGTTTCAAGAGTTCACACTTAGCTGATGATCAATAAAGCGTAATTGGCATGCTGTCCCGGGAGAGAGTCCTGAGCTTGTATATCCTCGAGCCCGGGGCTCCCTCCCGTTAGAAGGGCGAGAGGGAAGTTCGAGCTCAGGAAGGTCTCGAGAACTCCCCCACTTATCGCCGTGTGAAAAGTGTGAACTAAAGTTGTCTTAGGCAATAATTTGGTTTAGTCGATTGACTATGGTGTTTGTTTTTGGACGGTGGGAGGAAACCGGGGAACCCGGGGGAAACCCACCCGAACACGGGGAGAACATGGAAACTCCGCACAGAAACGCCAACTGGCTCAATGGGAGGTTGAACCGGTGGCGTTCTTGTTGTGAGGCAAGCAGTGCTATTCACTGGGCCGCCGTGTCGCCCTATAGGAAAGGGTGGAAGTAGGGGTGGAAGGAGGGGGAACTTCAAGACAAAGATAGCTGGAGTGAGATCTCTGGTTATTTATAGTGTGTCCGTAATCATCTAATAGGGCAGATTACGGAGCTGATAAGGTGCCAGCCATGTTGATCATAAGCACGTGATCCTCTCGAAATTAGTTTATAAATAAACCACACAAAGTGTCATTAAACCTGGCACTCTTGAATTAACTGCTTAAATAAGTTTAAACAGTTTCAGCATGTTTCATGTATTCCAAGCAGATCTGACAGTTCTACAGAGTCAGAGATGAGAATAGTGACTGCACTGATCACTTCTTGCTATTTAAAACACACTGTTTGACTCATCAATTCTTTGAAAACTACAACAGCATACAGTGCTCCACCCTAAAAATATTGCTAAATTGTGACAAATTTATTGCTTTACATGACTAAACATTTATTTTATGCCTGCATGATTCACTGCTATTAGTGTAACCCATTACACTCTTAACCCAAACTAGTTGACTTTATTAGAAAACTGCATAGAAACCTGTTGCCTTAAACCACTTATGTTTTTACACAAGGTGAAATTAAACAGCCCTACTTGAATTAACTCAGAACCTTTACAATCTTATTGGACTTACAGTAATATGTTAATTCAAGTAGGGCTGTTAAATTTTACCTTGTATATAATGTAAAGGGTTTAAGGCAATGGGTTTCTATACAATTTTCTAGTAAAATCAACTAGTTTGGGTTAAAGGAATAGTTCAGTACTTATTCTACGTCAAGTGGTTGTAAACCTTTTTTATAAAACTTGCAAGTTTCTTTGTGTTGAAGTTGAACACAAAGGAAGTTTTTTGAAGAAAGCTGAAAACCTGAAACCCCTGACATACATAGTAGGAAAAAAAACAAATACTATGTAAGTCAATGTTTACAGGTTTTCATCTTACTTTAAAATAACTTTTTTGTGTGTTTAACTAAAGAAAGCCACTCAGACACATTTGGAACAAGTGAAGGATAAGTCATTATAACAGAATTTTCATTTTTGGGTGAAGCATCTCTTTAAGAGGTAACGCTTTCTTTTACAACCCGCAAAGTACCGCGTAAGTACAGTGAAATAACGGTGTACTTTTCTGTACGTATAGTATAAGTATAATGAACCTATGTGTAGGTATAAGGGAACAAACTGTAATACTTGGATAATAAGGGGGTAACAACCAGATATTCAACACATAAAGAACCGCGTAAGTACAGTGAAATAACGGTGTACTTTTCGGTACGTATAGTATAAGTATAATGAACGTATGTGTAGGTATAAGGAAACAAACTGTATATGCTTTGGTAATAAGGGGGTAACAACCAGATATTCAACACGAAAAGTACCGCGTAAGTATATTGAATTTACGGTGTACTTTTCTATAAATTGCAATAATGTTTGGGTAATAAGGGGGTAACAATATGATATTCAACACGCAAAGAACGTCGTAAGTATATTGAATTTACGATGTACTTTTCTTTAAGTATTGTATACATGTAAAGAATGATGCAAGGGTGGTGACAACGTAATGCAACCTGCAAATACATGCACCTGCATAAGTACATTAATAATAGTACCCTTATTCAGGGTTTTATATGGGGTGTTTAATGAATGAAATGTTTACAACCTGTGAAATAATGAAACCTTATTGTATACTGTACGTATTTTAAATCTGCAATTCAATATAAAAACATATTTCCATACACAACTTACCTTATTAATGTTCACTCGTCGATCTCACCACTGCCAGCAATGTCTCAGCATCACTATCAATAAATAACTTTGCATGATATAGACCTACCGTGAGGGTTCAATGCGGATTAAAACAGGCTAGCATCTTTACTGCTGTTTGCAAAAAAAAAAAAAAGGGTGGGGGGGACCAACTGTTGCATTTCAGTGAATGTATAGCTGATGTTTTACAGAAAAATGTTGTAATTTGGTCTTCAATCAATTAAAACTGCTGCTGTAGTTTTCTCTGTTCTTAGTGTTCAAGTAAACAATAGTGCGTTGAACTTTAGCTTCTTCCCTCCTTGTTCCCTGTAGTTAAAGGGTAAATACAGTATTTGTTCCCCCCTTGTTCCCTGTACCTAAAGGGTAAATACAGCATTTGAGGGAGGGTTGTAAATTAAAGTGAAGCATTGTTCCCTCCTTGTTCCCCCCTTGTTCCCTGTACTTACACGGTACATACAGCATTTGAGGGTTGTAAATTAAAGTGAAGCTTTGTTCCCTCCTTGTTCCCCGCTTGTTCCCTGTACTTACACTGTACATACAGCATTTGAGGGTTGTAAATTAAAGTGAAGCATTGTTCCCTCCTTGTTCCCCCCTTGTTCCCTATAGTTACACGGTACATACAGCATTTGAGGGTTGTAAATTAAAGTGAAGCTTTGTTCCCTCCTTGTTCCCCCCTTGTTCCCTGTACTTACACAGTACATACAGCATTTGAGGGTTGTAAATTAAAGTGAAGCTTTGTTCCCTCCTTGTTCCCCCCTTGTTCCCTGTACTTACACAGTACATACAGCATTTGAGGGTTGTAAATTAAAGTGAAGCATTGTTCCTTCCTTGTTCCCTGTACTTAAAGGGTAAATCCAGCATTTGTTCCCCTCTTGTTCACTGTAGTTTACAGGGTAAAATCTTGAAGGTAGTGAAACAAATATACAAACACACAATATATTTCTTTACTTTGTAACCTTTATTTAATAAATAGACATTTTAAAACACTTCATCTTAATCAAACATTGTCTCGTCTGTTATTGGCTATACTCATTCATTCATTCATTTTCTTTTCAGCTTAGTCCCTTTATTAATCTGGGGTCACCACAGCGGAATGAACCGCCAACTTATCCAGCATATGTTTTACGCAGCGGATGCCCTTCCAGCAGCAACCCATCACTGGGAAAAATCCATACACACACATTCACACACATGCACTACGGACAATTTTAGCTTACCCAATGTCACATGTTTTTGGACTTGGGGAAACCGGAACACCCAGAGGAAACCCACGCTAACACAGGGAGAACATGCAAACTCCACACAGAAATGCCAACTGACCCAGCCGAGGCTCGAACCAGCGACCTTCTTGCTGTGAGGCGATTGTTCTACCTACCACCATGCTGCCATGCCTATACTTAAACAACAAAATACATTATTTCCTTCCTCCTTTTTCTGGCATCTCTTGCTCAGCTTCTTTTTTCCTCTCTTCTTCTTCTCAGCTTCCACTGAGGACGCTGATGGTGAGTGGCTGATGGAATCCCATGGGTCTTGCTGCTCTGCATTTAATATAAAAAATATATACAGACATAAAGGCTTTTAGTAAGCTATACATCTTTCTTTTGCTGTTTAAAATGTGTGTTGGTTGTCCAACAATTCCACACACTAAACATTTACAGATATCATATGGACACTATACATTATTATCAAACAAAACATCATTAGAAATGATATACATTACTATCAAACACAACTACTATCATCAGACCATATGGGAGATTGTGATCATTTATAGTGATAATAATGAAAGTGCAGAGGAAAAAGGTTTAAATATACAGTAGGCTACTGTGCAAAAGTCTTACTAGTAATTTCAAGGAAATTTACATTTCCAAACATTATTTTTGTCATTAGCTGTAATTAACGTATACAGTGAGATTATTGTCTGCACACTGAGTCAGACAACAGCTAGTGATCCACACACAGAGATCTGATCTGATCATCCAGTCTGTCTAGAATGACATAAAGAAACGGAGACAAACTAAATCCAAAAGAACTTTGGCAACATCTCTAAGATGTGCAAAAAAACTATGTAAACGACAGTAAACATTGGTAAATATTCGCTGCTGGCCGATTAGGTTCGGGCCAGGTTCGGGCATGAACTAACGTTAACGTACGTAGCGTAATGTTAAGCTAAAACAAATAAAATAAAATAAATGTAATCTGGTTAATGCACAATTTCTAATCGTAACAGTGGCCTCCATTTACTAACAACGATTTACTCACATGTGACGAAACGGAGCAATTCCAAACGTCCCAAAAGTCTGAGCAAAACCTCGTGGCACTGCAGTTTGATTCGGATCTTTAGAGGCTCCTTGACTCACGACTCGTTTGAATCAACGAATCTGTAGGCGTGTGCCTGAAGTGATAAAATACCGCGAGAAGGATTCAAATGCAAACGCAGATGTCTGCTGTTCTCGCGATACTTTGATGTCACACTGATCGGTTTGTTGACGAATCGATTCAACTTCATGTTCATTCCCAGAATTTCCTGTTCACGGCAGTACAAGGACGGCAGCGCGAGGTAAATAAAACAAGTATTTGTATGAGATTATGTTCATAGAAGTGTTTGTTTAGGTTTTTGTTTCTATCTGATGTGTTTTCCTATTTTTTTAACCATTGGACCCTTTTCATACTGTTATGATGCGTTTAACGATCATCTGCATCTGAAATCCCTGAGTTTTAATATGATTTTTTATAAATATCATTTATTTGTATTTACGTATGTATTAGATAATGTTTGCATAAAATTACATATGCGAGGTGTTTGAAACAGTGTCTATGGGCAGGACAGTAAATTAGATGTTAGTCTCTCTTCTTGCTGCCGTCATCAGTTACACACTATTTTTTTTTTTTTTTTGTAAATGTCGAGATAACACCATCGTGAAGTTTTTATTTTATTCGAGCAACGATTGTAAAAAAAATGTGTTGTACTTTCCCATTCACTGCGCTCGCTGCTGAGAAACTCGGAAATGTGAAAAGGGCCCATAACAGTACATCATCAACCATATTATGTAATCTATTACTTTATTAAGACTAATGATGGGCTAAGACATGCACTTAATCAAAAACTAACCTTAGGGGTAGTTCACCCAAACGTTAAATTGACTTACTATCTACTAAGTAACACAGAATTTAAATATATACTGAACTGCAAACAATCTTTACTTCAAAGTCTATAATGCCTGCACATATATTTAAACTTTTCTCCTCTGTGCTTTAATTATTATCACTATAAATTATCACAATCTCCCATATGATCTGATTATAGTAGTTTTGCTTGATAGTATTGTATAGTGTCCATATGGTATCTGTAAATGTTTAGTGTGTGGAATCGTTGGACAACCAACACACATTTTAAACAGCAAAAGAAAGATGTATAGCTTACTAAAAGCCTTTATGTCTGTATATATTTTTTATATTAAATGCAGAGCAGCAAGACCCATGGGATTCCATCAGCCACTCACCATCAGCGTCCTCAGTGGAAGCTGAGAAGAAGAAGAGAGGAAAAAAGAAGCCGAGCAAGAGATGCCAGAAAAAGGAGGAAGGAAATAATGTATTTTGTTGTTTAAGTATAGGCATGGCAGCATGGTGGTAGGTAGAACAATCGCCTCACAGCAAGAAGGTCGCTGGTTCGAGCCTCGGCTGGGTCAGTTGGCATTTCTGTGTGGAGTTTGCATGTTCTCCCTGTGTTAGCGTGGGTTTCCTCTGGGTGTTCCGGTTTCCCCAAGTCCAAAAACATGTGACATTGGGTAAGCTAAAATTGTCCGTAGTGCATGTGTGTGAATGTGTGTGTATGGATGTTTCCCAGTGATGGGTTGCTGCTGGAAGGGCATCCGCTGCGTAAAACATATGCTGGATAAGTTGGCGGTTCATTCCGCTGTGGTGACCCCAGATTAATAAAGGGACTAAGCTGAAAAGAAAATGAATGAATGAATGAGTATAGCCAATAACAGACGAGACAATGTTTGATTAAGATGAAGTGTTTTAAAATGTCTATTTATTAAATAAAGGTTACAAAGTAAAGAAATATATTGTGTGTTTGTATATTTGTTTCACTACCTTCAAGATTTTACCCTGTAAACTACAGTGAACAAGAGGGGAACAAATGCTGGATTTACCCTTTAAGTACAGGGAACAAGGAAGGAACAATGCTTCACTTTAATTTACAACCCTCAAATGCTGTATGTACTGTGTAAGTACAGGGAACAAGGGGGGAACAAGGAGGGAACAAAGCTTCACTTTAATTTACAACCCTCAAATGCTGTATGTACTGTGTAAGTACAGGGAACAAGGGGGGAACAAGGAGGGAACAAAGCTTCACTTTAATTTACAACCCTCAAATGCTGTATGTACCGTGTAACTATAGGGAACAAGGGGGGAACAAGGAGGGAACAATGCTTCACTTTAATTTACAACCCTCAAATGCTGTATGTACTGTGTAAGTACAGGGAACAAGGGGGGAACAAGGAGGGAACAATGCTTCACTTTAATTTACAACCCTCAAATGCTGTATGTACAGTGTAAGTACAGGGAACAAGGGGGGAACAAGGAGGGAACAAAGCTTCACTTTAATTTACAACCCTCAAATGCTGTATGTACCGTGTAAGTACAGGGAACAAGGGGGGAACAAGGAGGGAACAATGCTTCACTTTAATTTACAACCCTCCCTCAGATGCTGTATTTACCCTTTAGGTACAGGGAACAAGGGGGGAACAAATACTGTATTTACCCTTTAACTACAGGGAACAAGGAGGGAAGAAGCTAAAGTTCAACGCACTATTGTTTACTTGAACACTAAGAACAGAGAAAACTACAGCAGCAGTTTTAATTGATTGAAGACCAAATTACAACATTTTTCTGTAAAACATCAGCTATACATTCACTGAAATGCAACAGTTGGTCCCCCCCACCCTTTTTTTTTTTTTTTTGCAAACAGCAGTAAAGATGCTAGCCTGTTTTAATCCGCATTGAACCCTCACGGTAGGTCTATATCATGCAAAGTTATTTATTGATAGTGATGCTGAGACATTGCTGGCAGTGGTGAGATCGACGAGTGAACATTAATAAGGTAAGTTGTGTATGGAAATATGTTTTTATATTGAATTGCAGATTTAAAATACATACAGTATACAATAAGGTTTCATTATTTCACAGGTTGTAAACATTTCATTCATTAAACACCCCATATAAAACCCTGAATAAGGGTACTATTATTAATGTACTTATGCAGGTGCATGTATTTGCAGGTTGCATTACGTTGTCACCACCCTTGCATCATTCTTTACATGTATACAATACTTAAAGAAAAGTACATCGTAAATTCAATATACTTACGACGTTCTTTGCGTGTTGAATATCATATTGTTACCCCCTTATTACCCAAACATTATTGCAATTTATAGAAAAGTACACCGTAAATTCAATATACTTACGCGGTACTTTTCGTGTTGAATATCTGGTTGTTACCCCCTTATTACCAAAGCATATACAGTTTGTTTCCTTATACCTACACATACGTTCATTATACTTATACTATACGTACCGAAAAGTACACCGTTATTTCACTGTACTTACGCGGTTCTTTATGTGTTGAATATCTGGTTGTTACCCCCTTATTATCCAAGTATTACAGTTTGTTCCCTTATACCTACACATAGGTTCATTATACTTATACTATACGTACAGAAAAGTACACCGTTATTTCATTGTACTTACGCGGTACTTTGCGGGTTGTAAAAGAAAGCGTTACCCTTTAAGAACATACTGAAAGATATGTCCTACTCAACGTAGCTAACTTCAGCTACGTGTGTAGTAGGGATGGGCATTTCTGACCATTCTTCATTTCGATTAATCCACAGGTTTGACAAACGAGTACTCGATTAATCGGGGCGGGGCTTAATCAAGAGGCGGGGCGTGTGTGCGTCATAGGGGCGGGGCTTAATCAAGAGGCGGGGCGTGTGTGCCTCATGGCGACAATTAAATAACATTCAATAATAAAATATATATATATATATATATATATATATATATATATATATATATATATATATATATATATATATATATATATATATATATATATATATAAAGCCCTATTAAAATGTTGATAAACTATGACAGGATTCAGAAAACAATTAGATCAACGCTGTTGGGTTATTAAAAATCACCATCAATATTGGTTAACACAGTAAACATTTAAAGAAGTGTAACAAGTGGCGTATTTAGGCATGGGCAATATGGTCGATGCCCATAGCGGCATCTGGGTGGCACGGGGAGACGGTGCGAAAAAAACGAGCCCCAGTACAAGCTTTGAGTTACGATTTACTTTATGCAAGTGTTTTAATTTAAAGTAGTAATCCCAGAATAAAGACGTTAGAGATCATTCACATTTGGCGTGTTTTGCATGTGCAAGTTTGTTATTGTCTATGTGCAACCGAAACAAAGGTGGTGAAAGCAAACTGATGCATGCATGCATGCCTACCGGTTGTTTAGGCTACATGCATGCCGGTAAAATACACGCCGCTTATGTACTATGAAACCGGAGTAACTTTAATGCAGAGGTGTCGGCGCGCAGCGAGCTTTGCAAGTCGAGAACAAAAGTTATTATATGATGATGATCTTATTTTGACTATATATGAAGCAGAAAGCAGAGATGATGAATCAGGGAGGTAAGACTTAATAACATTAATTCTCAGCCATGAGTCGGGTCTAAGACTACAGATAATTACATAAAATATATTTTCTTTGTATTCTATAGAATTTACTTTAATATTCAAGCAAAAGATTTTTTGCGATCTTAGCTTCTTAGCTTATCACTCCAGCTGTGTCTACATTTTTTCCAGTTACATTTTGGATTGATTTCTGTTATTTATTTAGAATAATAATTGTACAATAATAATAATAATAATAATAATTTTATTTCTAAGTACATTTCTAAAAGCAGGTGGTTCGCCCAGGGTGCCATTCGAACCGCCACTGACGTGAAGCATGTAGGTTTTCTGCATGAGGCATTGTAAATAAAATTAATCATAAAGCCTAGAGACACAATATGAAAATATTATATTACAAATTGTGTTTATCTACACAAATGCATGTGAGCTTGAACTACATGCCAACCAGAAAGTGGATGCGGTTCTCCCGTTGCAGGGCGCTTTAAAACAACGGCAACTGAAGCCGCGCAGAAAAAAGAAACCAAAGTTATTTTACAGTATTATCCCCTTCAATATGTGTCTTATTATTACTATAAATATTTTGGATCCGTTTTTAAAACTATAATCTACCTTTTTCTATATTGTTGACAACAACAATAAAAACACACATGATACTCTGCATTTCAGTTATTTTATTCAACTGACATTTTTACCAAAACAATATTTTACTTCAGCAGCATCACAACAGATGTGGATCAAAAAGGTTTTTTTTTTTTTTGTAAAAGGTTTGCAAAAATAAAGTTTCACCAAAACTTAACCAAACGGCTGTTAAGTAGCACAGTGATGCGCGGAGGGCGATATAGGCTATCCGCGGGCGCTGCAGATAATCCGCGGGTCGGGTAATAAAAAAATATTATTTAACATTATGATTAATTGCGGGTGGGTCATAGCAGTTGACCAGCAAAAAACAGAGAGTGGACTTCGCAGAATGTGAAGATGAGACGCCCAAGCACAGTGCAAAGAAAAAGACCAAGTAAACATAACATAGCCTATAAACATAACATATAGCTGCTGTTTAGGCTGAAGTGACACCGTTTTTGTTATCTTTTTCCATATGTAAAAGCTGAATCTGCTGTTAATAACGAACGATCCACAGTAACCTATCATCATGCTTAAAACAAAAAATTAGAATTATTATGTCGATCGGGTGCGGGCTCGGGAGTGGATATATATATCCAAATATAAAAAAAAAAATAAAATGTGAGGGCAAGTGGCGAGCGAATGATTAGAATGAAGGACCGGATTCGGGTGACCTTTCAGCTGATCCGCGCATCTCTAGCACATAGCCTAACTAAAATTAGAAGCTAGAATAATTTGGCTGCGTAAACTTAAAATAAAAATAGCCTGAATATTTTTTTACCACATCTATAAAACTTAAAGAATGGGTAAAATAACATTTCTTTCAAAGTGATCAGTCAGTGGAGGTAAATAAAATAAAGCCGGACTAATTTCACTATACTGCTTAAACTTAAAACAAAAACAGCCTGAATATTTTATCATGCATGGCTAATAAAACTTAACACAAGGAAGGACTACATGTTTTTTTCAAAAAGATCAGTCGGTCTACATGCTCCGATGAAAGCCGAGTGCGAAGTTTATTTTCAATTAGACGGCGGTGGAAAAAAGGCGGCAGAGAAGTTGCAGGAACAGCCAGGTACCAC